>JAWXYG010000009.1:11802500-12144397 GCA_034222035.1 Acacia crassicarpa | reverse complement strand
AGGCCAACCCGAGAGCAACCGTATTTTCAAAATAAGTCCATACCGCAGTATAGCTATGTATACTGCAGTATAGGGACTTCCAGAGAGAAACCGCGTTTTTCAAAACAAGCCCATACCGCAGTATAGCCTTGTATACTGCAGTATAGGGGCATCCAGAGAGCAATGAAAATTCTAAGTCAAGCCAATACCGCAGTATAGGTATGTATACTGCAGTATAGGGCCAACCCGAGAGCTATCAAATTTTCTCACCCAAGTCCTTACCGCAGTATGGAGTTGGATACTGCAGTATAGGAAGTTCTCTAAGTTTATAACTATTGCATACTGCAGTATAGGTTTTCATACTGCAGTATTGGGCAATCACGGGCTCTCTTCTCTTTGACAAAAACTCGCATACTGCAGTATGTTAGTTGCTTACCGCAGTATAGAGGATATCTTTCAAAATCATTTCGCGAGTTTTTTGTCTCTGGAAGTTGTTTACTGCAGTAAGCCTTTGGATACTGCAGTATGCACACTGGCATACTGCAGTATGGATGAACTTACCGCGGTATACAACGGTCAAAACTGATTCTTGAATTACACGAATTTGCAAATCATTATTGTTTGATCTTATTGCTTCCATAATTCATTCAATCATATTCCTAGCTATGTTTAACAAGTTTGTTGAGTGAATTTCAGCAATCACAGATGAAGATCAATGAAGGTCAAAGCAATAAAGCAAAAAGTGAACAGTGCATTAAATGCACTTCTGCAAATCAACCTATTCTTAGCCAATCCATCTGAGCACGCCTTCTAAACGTTAAAGAATGCTTACTACAACAAGTAAAGACATCTCCAACGGACAAAAGCTTCAACAGATTCAATATTCAAATATCAAGCCCATGACAGAGAATCAAATGAAGGGATAGCTTGTGCAACTTGCAATATAATATTATATCCTTCAAGACAAAAGGGAATGGACCACAGCCTGGCGTGATAAACATTCAGCATACCTTGCAGACAACTTAGGCTCCTCTGAATAAAGTTGAATCAACAAACAAGATAGTATGGGCCTCATCATTCAGCTGCAAGAAAGTGAAAAACGTGCAAATCTGAAAGTGGTGACAGCATATTTACTCAACAGCTTCTGCAGCAACTTTACACATGGAGAAACACTTGCAACAGCTAGTTTTTCAAATGGGAAGAAGCTCCAACGGTTACCTAACGTCCACAAGCTTCAAACTACCATAAATAGCTGAAGATTTGAAGAAACAGGACAGAGAAGACAGCTACAAAACTTCTGCACGAAAATACCTATTCTTTCTCTGTATATACATTAGATTGTATCTTTGATACATAGAGCTTCAGTGTGTAACCTTATCTGCTCTTAGAGAGAGTCTATTTCATTGTATATCACTCATTGTAATAATCTCAAGTCAGTGGGACTTGGAGATTGGGAAAATCAGAGTACAACTTGTAAGGGGGAGTGTGTCCTAGGGAGAGGAACATCCTGCATTTACAGAGGGTGTATTAATTACAACTTGTAAGGGGGAGTGTGTTCTAGTGAGAGAACAACTCTTAGTACAGAGTGTGTAATCAATATTTGATTATAGTGGATTGAAAATCCCAGGTGAGGCTTGGGGACTGGATGTAGGTCAGAGAAAGGACCGAACCAGTATAAATCACATTGTGTAAAGCTTTCCTTCCCTACTCCTCTGTTAGCCTCTGTTTTCATTAGTCAAAAACAGAGCTCAATCCTTAATTTTTTAAAGATACCCAATTCACCCCCCCTCTTGGGTATTTAGCTCCACTCTTCATTTGGTATCAGAGCCTGGTCTTCTCAGAAGAGTTTTACCACTCGAGAAGGATCACTATGGAAGGAATTCTTCCAGATGGAGCTTCAATCAACAGACCTCCCGGTTTCGACGGCGAACACTACTCTTTCTGGAAAGCAAAATTTCGTGTGTTCGTGATGGCTACAGAATATGGTCTATGGAGGGTCTTTGAGACTGGAGACTATGTTCCAGTCAAGGTAGAAGGAGGCATCACTGTTCCCAAGACAGAAGCCGAGCTCAATGATGATGATAAGAAGAACATCACTCTCAATAGCAAGGCTATCCTGATGCTTCAGAGTGCTCTTAGTCAAAAGGAGTACTTTCGTATCTGTAATTTGTCAACAGCTAAAGAGATGTGGAAGGCGCTGGAAATAGCTTATGAAGGAACATCTGGAATCAAGGAAAATCGCGTCAACATTCTAACCACTGAGTATGACTTGTTGCGAATGAAGCAAGGCGAGAGTATTGGAGAATTTCAGTTGAGATACACTCACTTGACCAATCAGCTAGCGGCCTTGGGAAAGCTTTTTGATCAAGGAGCTCAAGTGAGGAAAATCCTCAATATTCTGACAAAGGATTGGGAAGCAAAAGTTACCGCCATTGAAGAAGCTCGTGGAGAGTCAATGACTTCAGTTGCCGCATTGTTTGGTAGCTTATCTGAATACGAGAGCAAACTGAGGTTCAAGAAGGAATTAGAAGATGTCAATGGTGGCAACAATCGCAACAAGGGAGTGGCTCTCAACGTGGAAAAGGATGAGGAAGATGAGGACGAGGATGAAGAGATTGGCATGATGGTCCGGAGATTCAAGAAGTTTTATAAAAGAGATCAAGGCTTCAAGAAATTTCAGAAAGGAAGTTCGAGCTATGAATCAAAGAAGCCTATCATCTGCTATGAATGCGAGAAGCCCGGACACATCAAGGCAGAATGCCCTCAGCTGAAAAACCAAGAGAAAGAAAAGAAGAAATTCAAGAAATACAAAAAGAAGGCATATGTGTCAGCTATATGGGGAGATAGCTCATCGGATGAGGATGAAGCTGAAGAGGATGAAAGTGAAAAAGCCAACATATGCCTGGTTGCTGAGGAAGAAGAACAACCTAGTGAAATAAATGAGGTATATGAATCTCTTCCTTCCTATGATGAATTGTTTGCTGAATACAATGTTGTTCAAAAGGAGTTTGAAAAACTTGCAGACAAGTATATGTCTTTGAAAAGAAAAAATTCTTTTCTTGAACTGCAAATTGAAAACTTCTCTTCTCCTCAATCTCTGATTTGTGATGAATGCTCTATCCTAGAGAAAAAGAATTCACAACTTACAAAAGCACTTGAGAAATTTACTAAGGGAAGTGAAATGCTCAATGTGATTTTGAAACAACAACGTTTTACAAACGATAGATCGGGCATTGGTTATAGACCAGACTTTGATAAGAAGAAAGGAAAGAAAAAGAATGGACAAAAATCCTATATGAATTATTTCACTAAATCTGTTCATTCCTCAAACCCTTTTGCACATTGTACATATTGCAATAGGAAGGGTCATTCTACTTCATCTTGTTTTCATCGAAAAGAAAGAAAAGCTAAACCTGTAGGAAATTATGTCTGGGTACCAAAAGGAACATATGTTCCCAAGGTGCATGCTAACCCCAAAGGACCCAAGAAAAGATGGGTACCTAAAACTTGACCTCTGGTGATCTGCAGGTATGTCTTAGAGCATCAAGGCCGAACAAGTGGTACATTGATAGTGGATGCTCAAGACACATGACTGGAGACAAATCAAAGTTCTTATCAATAAAGCCAAAAGACGGAGGTAGAGTCACATTTGGAGGTGATCAATCCGGGAAAATCGCTGGCATTGGTGAGATAGGCAACAATGAAGGCCCACTCATCAAAGACGTCTACTTTGTAGAAGGATTGTGTCACAATCTCCTAAGTGTGAGCCAAAGCACCGATAAGGGTAATTTGGTAATATTTGACTCTGATGAATGCTTTATTGTTAAAAAGGATTTGATCTCCATAAATGATTTGAAAAATAAAGCTTTATTTAGAGCACCTAGAGATGGAAACTGTTATACTTTGAACCTCTCTAGCAATGCTTCTACTTCTGAAAATTGTTTTGTAAGTAACTTGAATGAGAGTTGGCTATGGCATAAGCGATTAGCTCATGTTAATATGTATCAACTTGACAAGTTATTGAAAAAGGATTTGGTTATTGGCATTCCTAAACTGAATTTCAAAAATGATATGATTTGTGATGCTTGTCAAAAGGGAAAACAGACCAAATCTTCTTTTAAAGCTAAAAATGAAATTTCAACAAACAGACCTCTTCAACTTCTTCACATGGATCTAGTTGGACCAGCTAGAGTGAAAAGTCTTGGTGGAAACTTATACACTTTGGTCATTGTTGATGATTTCTCTAGATTTACTTGGACAATATTTTTATCTTCTAAAGATGAAACCTTTGATCAGTTTGTTTCATTTGCCAAGAAGGTCCAAAACGAGAAAGGGTTATCAATTTCAGGAATACGGACTGATCATGGTGGAGAGTTCGAGAATCAAGCCTTTGCTGAGTTCTGTGACAGTATGGGGATTGATCACAACTTTTCAGCACCAAGAACACCACAACAAAATGGTGTTGTGGAGAGAAAGAATAGAGTACTCACTGAAATGGCTAGAGCAATGTTGAACGAGTACATCACTTCGCAAGTATTTTGGGCTGATGCCATGAGTACGGCTTGCTACGTCTCCAACAGAGCATACTTGAGAAAGAAGCTGAATAAGACTCCATACGAACTCTACAAGGAAAGAAAGCCAAACCTAAGCCACCTTCGTGTCTTCGGCTGTAAGTGCTATGTGCACAATAATGGTAAAGACAATCTTGGTAAATTCGATCCTAAAGCTGATTTAGCTATCTTTATTGGTTACTCTAATAGGAGCAAAGCATATAGAGTTTTTAATACTAGAACTAAGATTGTTGAGGAATCTATACATGTTGTATTCTGTGAATCTGAATCTGATAAATCCTTGGATGATGAAGAGGAGACTATTTTCAAAAACAAATTCTTTTCGAAAAATGCTCCTACTCCTTCTGAAAATTCAGAAAATGTTTTTGAGGCTGATCCTGAAAACAACTTAGAAAATCCTGATCAGTCTCAACCTAGAGCTTGGAGATTTTTAAGAAATCATCCTTTAGACCAAGTCATAGGTGATGTAAATCAAGGAGTCAGGACCAGAAATAGTACTCTGAATGAAGTTACATTTTCTGCATTTATTTCACATATAGAGCCCTCTAAGATAGAAGAAGCCCTTTCAGACAATGATTGGGTGATTGCTATGCAAGAGGAGCTACATCAATTTGATAGAAATCAAGTTTGGGACTTGGTACCTAGACCCAAAGACCATCCGGTAATTGGGACAAAATGGGTATTCAAGAACAAACGTGATGAGTCAGCCATCATTGTGCGTAACAAGGCTAGATTAGTGGCCAAAGGCTACAATCAAGAAGAAGGAATAGACTATGAAGAGACTTATGCTCCAGTAGCTAGATTGGAAGCAATAAGAGTTCTTCTAGCATTTGCATGCACAAAAGGTTTTAAACTCTATCAAATGGATGTCAAAAGTGCTTTTCTAAATGGTTTCATTCAAGAGGAGGTGTATGTTGAACAACCTCCAGGTTTTGAAAATGATCAATTTCCAGATCATGTTTTTAGACTTAAGAAAGCCTTGTATGGTCTTAAGCAAGCTCCTAGAGCTTGGTATGAAAGATTGAGTCAATTCTTACTCAATCAAGGATTTATTAGAGGAAAGGCTGATACAACATTGTTTATCAAGAAAAATAAATTGAATGAAATTTTAATTGTACAGATATATGTTGATGATATTATTTTCGGTGCTACTAATGACTCTTTGTGTGAGGAATTTTCCAAGTCTATGCAGGGGGAATTTGAGATGTCAATGATGGGAGAGCTCAATTACTTCCTTGGACTGCAAATCAAACAACGTAAGGATGGGATATTTATATCTCAAACCAAGTATTTAAATGATTTGCTGAAGAAGTTTGGAATGGACAAGTGCAATGGAGCTGACACACCAATGAGCACAACAACTTCTTTGGATGCTGATGAAGAGGGCAAGGATTTCAACATTACCAAGTATAGAGGAATGATTGGATCATTGCTCTATCTCACTGCAAGTCGCCCAGACATCCAATTCAGTGTTGGAATGTGTGCTCGGTTTCAATCCGCTCCTAAAGAGTCTCATGCTGAAAATGTGAAGAGGATATTCAGATATCTCTCTGATTCGAAGACTCTTGGGCTATGGTTTCCCAAAGGTCAGCCGGAGCATCTTGTGGCATATTCAGATTCGGATCATGCTGGCTATAAGACGGATAGAAAGAGTACAAGTGGGCAATGCGAGTTCTTTGGCAACTCACTTGTCTCTTGGTTTAGCAAGAAGCAAACTACCGTGGCCGTGTCCTCAACAGAAGCTGAATATGTGGCTGCCTCAAGTTGCTGTGCTCAAGTGTTGTGGTTGAAGCAACAACTTGCTGACTTGGGAGTGCACTTAAAGGAAATCCCAATACTTTGTGATAATACTAGCACAATAAGCTTGGCCAAGAATCCCGTGCAACATACAAGAACCAAGCATATTGATGTGAGACATCACTTCATCCGGGACCATGTCCAGAAGAGAGATGTGAAAGTGATGTTCATTCCAACTCATCTTCAACTAGCTGACATCTTCACCAAGCCTCTAGCCAAGGAACAATTCACTTTCATAAGGAGAGAATTGGGAATGGTAAATCCCAATGAATTGTAAGTTATTCTTCCTCAAATTAATGTTAGATGTGTCATTGATGATTAATCTTTACTAACTTAAGCATCGGAGAGTTTAGTCTTTGTTTTTGCAGGGTGTTTTTTGATGTTTCAGTAGAGCTATACCGCGGTATGCAAGTGATATACCGCAGTATAGGGTGTGTGAGAAGCAAAAATTCCAAGTGTGCAGGATGCTTACTGCAGTATGTAAGTGGTATACTGCAGTATGTCCATCGGGGTTTCAGAGTTTCAGACATGCAAGAGGTATACTGCAGTATGTAAGTGATATACTGCAGTATGGGATCAGACAGAGGCCAAAGCTGAGTATGGAAGAGGGATACTGCAGTATGTAAGTCATATACTGCAGTATGGGGTCAGACAGAAACGAAGTTTCAGGTATGCAAGAGGCATACTGCAGTATGTAAGTGCTATACTGCAGTATGGCCATCGGGTTTTTCAAAAATTCTCTCAACATTTTTGAAGTCCAGGTCAGTATACTTCCATCCTTACTGCAGTATGTAAATGAAAGTATGCTATACTGCAGTATGCAAGAACCTTACTGCAGTATACAAGTCTGTCTATATATACTGAAACACGGTGTTCTTTCATACTCGCGTCTATACCACAGTAAGACCTAGCAGTATCGCGTCTTTCTCTTCCATCTCTCTTTGAAAGCGTCACAAATCCTCGTTAAACTACCAAAAATCATCACCAAATCTCTCTCATTTCCTTCCCAATCTCATTCTCACCGAAACCCTAGAGTAAAAATGTCCAAAGATCAATCTCTCTCCAAACAACCCTCTTCTTCTCTTCCTCTCAGAGCACCAAGATCGAAATCAATTCCTAAGAAATTAGGGGATGGTATTGATCGTCAGATTCCCGGCATTAGTGTTCCTTTACCCAGAACATCTTCGCCAAATCCCAAGAAGAGGGGAACTTCATCCAGAGCATCTGTCCCATCTTCAGCCGCGAAGAAGAAGAAGTCTGGAGAGCCAAGCAAGACACAAGAGAAGAGGACCGTTGTTCCTCAAAAGGCAAGGTCCAAAAGAGCCTCCACGACTGTCATTTCGTCTCCATCGTCTGTTGATGTTTCTGGGTCTTCGTCAGAAACTGAGTCTGAACAAGACTCCTCTCTCGTGGTAGCAAATGCAGTCGAGGAGATCAAGATTCACAAGAATGCGCCAGAAGGATTCAAGGTTACTCCTGTCCTACTTCCTCCCAGTTTAAATGCCAAGTTCAAAGATCTTTATGGGAGCCGAGGATTTTGCACTGTCACTTCTGTTGATCTGGAACAAGTCTACCGAGAGTGCAACGTGAATCTCTCACCATGGTTCGGGCCATATGCTACGCTCGTCTCCATCGAGGCTGCCTACTGTCCTGAGTTGGTCAGGATGTTTTACTTCATCATGGCGACCAATCACATCTTGAGCTCTGAAGGTAGACTGATTGAGGAAAGGGTCACAACTTCTGTGAGAGGAGTTAAATTTACACTATCTGCCGCCATCCTCAACAAGATCCTTAAGGTGGTCAACCCTCCAGAAGCATCCACTCCGAAGTATTCTAATGAGGAAGTATATGCCACACTTATGCCCGGTCAGGACATACCGGATGATCAGAGGGTTCACTTGACATTCAAGCCCTCGGAGATGCCTCATTTGCACCGTGTGATATGGTACGTGTATTCACGTAACTTTGTGCAAAAAGGCGGGAGCTACACGCACTTCACGCAGAAAGACTACCGCTTCTTCACCGCCTTCATCCGCAAGCATCCGCTCAATATTGGGCAGTGGCTGTTCAAGGAGATTAGCCACTTCAGATTCGTATCCCGCAAGGGATCCTACATGCCCTTTGCATCTCTGGTCTCTCTGATATTGTACTACCATAAGATATGGTATGTGGGTCCTCCCGAGCAGATGAAGTTTATCCCAGCCTTTGGCAAGACTCAGCTCAACTTGATGAAGATTCAGTTCGAGCCAGAAGGATCTGGGCAGTCGAGAGCTCCACCGCGGTCACAGACTCGTGCATCTCAGTCAGTTGCACACGAGCCCCAGTCTGCTCCACCACCACTTCCTTCAGATTTTGATGAACGGATTAGAGCAATTGTGGATGCTGCACTTGTATCTCACCGAGCTATGATGAAGGCAGAGTTTGATGTGATTCGGGCTGACATCAAGTTGGGGGTTATGGATGTGATAGTGGCTCAGTCACAGGTTCTCTCTGAACTGGTCAAGGTGAAAGATGCTATTGATGATCAAGGGATCAACTTGGGCTCTACATTGTCAGTCACCTTAGCTGCTGCCTCAGATGCCAGAGACAAGGCTCAGCAACTCCTTCAACACTTTGGACTTGGTGGCTCATCTTCATCTTCATTCGGTTTTACCACTGGTCCATCCTCTCCGACTCCTGTTCCAGAAGCCCAACCATCTATACCCGTATCCCAGCCTTCCACAACCTCACCAGAACCCCACTCCTCACCACCATCATCACCCACTTTCTCATTTCCCAGTCCACCTCATAGCCCACCCCACCCCACCTCTTCCCCGGTCACCCCTACCACCGAGATTCTTCCGAATCCTCTTCCATCTCCACCTACTCCATCTACTGAGCTCTTCCCTACACCCTCTCCATATACTGTGCCCCATGATTCCGCTTTTGATCCCAACACAGCTATGGTCCTCTATTCTCCTCCTCTTATTATCCTAGATCCCGAGTATGTTGATGATGACAAAGGGGGAGAAGCAGAGAAAGATGCTTAGTGTTTAGAGGTTTAGTAGGATGATTAGTTGATGTAGGTGTAGGTGTAGGAAGCTTGTAATGTTTTAATCTTGTTTTGCTGATATCAGTGATTATCAGAGTATTTATCCTCTTCTGATATCAGTTAGATACAACTCATGTATGATGCTTTAAATGAATATGAACATATTTTGCACATGTTTACGAGTTCAATTATATATCTGCTGCTACTCTCTGATGTCTATGTTTAAACATGCAAATTGGATATTTTTCTGATAATTCAACTCTGATATTTTGAAAACTTCAATCTGAAAGCTACACATCTTTCTAAATCTTTCAAAAGAATGTTTATAAGTGTTGTCATCATCAAAAAGGGGGAGAATGTTAGTTCTCAATATGTTTTGATGATTAACAACAAGTGAAAAATATGTTTTGAAGTTTCCAAGATTCTTTGAAAATCATCTAAGAGTTGCTTACCGCAGTATGGGATGGCATACTGCAGTAAAGGGTCTTCCAGAAAGTCAATACTGCAGTATAAGGTGATATACCGCAGTATAGGACTTACAGAAGATCATCAAATTGATGAAGTTAAGTCAATACTGCAGTATGTTAGTTACATACCGCAGTATTGGACTCCCAGTGAAAGGCCATACCGCAGTATAGGATGTCATACTGCAGTATGAGGCCAACCCGAGAGCAACCGTATTTTCAAAATAAGTCCATACCGCAGTATAGCTATGTATACTGCAGTATAGGGACTTCCAGAGAGAAACCGCGTTTTTCAAAACAAGCCCATACCGCAGTATAGCCTTGTATACTGCAGTATAGGGGCATCCAGAGAGCAATGAAAATTCTAAGTCAAGCCAATACCGCAGTATAGGTATGTATACTGCAGTATAGGGCCAACCCGAGAGCTATCAAATTTTCTCACCCAAGTCCTTACCGCAGTATGGAGTTGGATACTGCAGTATAGGAAGTTCTCTAAGTTTATAACTATTGCATACTGCAGTATAGGTTTTCATACTGCAGTATTGGGCAATCACGGGCTCTCTTCTCTTTGACAAAAACTCGCATACTGCAGTATGTTAGTTGCTTACCGCAGTATAGAGGATATCTTTCAAAATCATTTCGCGAGTTTTTTGTCTCTGGAAGTTGTTTACTGCAGTAAGCCTTTGGATACTGCAGTATGCACACTGGCATACTGCAGTATGGATGAACTTACCGCGGTATACAACGGTCAAAACTGATTCTTGAATTACACGAATTTGCAAATCATTATTGTTTGATCTTATTGCTTCCATAATTCATTCAATCATATTCCTAGCTATGTTTAACAAGTTTGTTGAGTGAATTTCAGCAATCACAGATGAAGATCAATGAAGGTCAAAGCAATAAAGCAAAAAGTGAACAGTGCATTAAATGCACTTCTGCAAATCAACCTATTCTTAGCCAATCCATCTGAGCACGCCTTCTAAACGTTAAAGAATGCTTACTACAACAAGTAAAGACATCTCCAACGGACAAAAGCTTCAACAGATTCAATATTCAAATATCAAGCCCATGACAGAGAATCAAATGAAGGGATAGCTTGTGCAACTTGCAATATAATATTATATCCTTCAAGACAAAAGGGAATGGACCACAGCCTGGCGTGATAAACATTCAGCATACCTTGCAGACAACTTAGGCTCCTCTGAATAAAGTTGAATCAACAAACAAGATAGTATGGGCCTCATCATTCAGCTGCAAGAAAGTGAAAAACGTGCAAATCTGAAAGTGGTGACAGCATATTTACTCAACAGCTTCTGCAGCAACTTTACACATGGAGAAACACTTGCAACAGCTAGTTTTTCAAATGGGAAGAAGCTCCAACGGTTACCTAACGTCCACAAGCTTCAAACTACCATAAATAGCTGAAGATTTGAAGAAACAGGACAGAGAAGACAGCTACAAAACTTCTGCACGAAAATACCTATTCTTTCTCTGTATATACATTAGATTGTATCTTTGATACATAGAGCTTCAGTGTGTAACCTTATCTGCTCTTAGAGAGAGTCTATTTCATTGTATATCACTCATTGTAATAATCTCAAGTCAGTGGGACTTGGAGATTGGGAAAATCAGAGTACAACTTGTAAGGGGGAGTGTGTCCTAGGGAGAGGAACATCCTGCATTTACAGAGGGTGTATTGATTACAACTTGTAAGGGGGAGTGTGTTCTAGTGAGAGAACAACTCTTAGTACAGAGTGTGTAATCAATATTTGATTATAGTGGATTGAAAATCCCAGGTGAGGCTTGGGGACTGGATGTAGGTCAGAGAAAGGACCGAACCAGTATAAATCACATTGTGTAAAGCTTTCCTTCCCTACTCCTCTGTTAGCCTCTGTTTTCATTAGTCAAAAACAGAGCTCAATCCTTAATTTTTTAAAGATACCCAATTCACCCCCCCTCTTGGGTATTTAGCTCCACTCTTCAACAACCACCGTGCTTCGCGATCCACCACCACCGTCGGCCTCTCTCTGCAGTTCCTCTGTAATACCTGGTTTCTCTGATCTGTAAATTTAATATGGTTGGAGAATGCCCTTCGAAGTGCTCTGTGGCATGTGTTTGATAATTATCTTTCTCAGATAATCATCAATTCTTGTTGCCATCTCTTGTTCAAAGTAGATTCTTCTGGTTTCTTCTTCCGTCCAGTCCTGCAACTGCGTTTGATCGATCTCCTATTCGATCATTAGGGTATTTATGCATTCAACTTCTCTCTCTCTCTAAACATTAACGGTTTTTTTTAGGCAAATAAACACAGATGGCTGCGCAATATTATGCTTTTGGTGGTTACAAGATTTCCGAGAGTGTAGTATTCTACACCACCCAGCTTGCATTTGCCTTTGTCAACATGTGTCCTGTTCGTCCAGGTATGTGGTTGTTTTACTTTAATTATTCAAAGACACATCATCTAACTCATTTTCCATCTTATCTTTGATCGATTTAATTTTCAACGAAATAGCTTCCTTTAGAGTATTTTTTGATTGAATTATCTGTTTTCATTTTGCAGGTCATATCCTTTCTTTTTATGGGTTGTTATTTATACAAAGCATGGTTGGATCCATTGTTTTAGTTGGTTGGACTTTTGTTTGATTCTGAATTTGGATGACTTAACATGACCCACATGTGCTTGTGTGCCCAAAGCGTGAAGTGAAGCGAGTTGCTGATCTCTCTGCTGATGAAATTTGTGATTTATGGCTCACAGCACAGAAAATTGGTAGGTAGCTGGAAAGCTATGACAATGCATCTTCACTTACATTGTATATTCAAGTAAGTTAAGTGCAATCTGCTTATGTAACCATTCAGTGTTTTGTATATCCCTTCTTATTTGTTCACTCTGTGTTGGTTTCATTTCTTTGATATGCAGCCCTCCCCCCATTTGATTAGAAGTTACTGACATTTTTTAATCTGTTCCTTTATCTTGTTTGTCAAGTTAGAAATCTTGTTAGGGTCTTGTTGTTTCATTCAAATTTTCCTTCTATATCTTGGACTTTTATTCTCAAACTTGCTTTGTCCTTTTATGGTCTAGTACTAACTTTTCCACCATTGTCTAACTGTACTATTGGGTGGTGTTTGGTGCATGGACATTCCAATTTCTTGAGTACTTGGAAAGTTATTATAAGATATGTCAGCATGAGATACTTGACAGCTTCAAGATTTAGAAAAGGATTATCAAGTGCTTGCAATATTCAAACTTACCAAGCAACACCTTATCATAAACTCTGAAAGTAACCACACTTTTATTTAAGTGATATTATGCTCATTTTCCTCTCACTTACTGCACTAAGACTTAACCGAGGGCAATTGTCTTCTCTTAAGTTAGACACTTGTGAAATGCTTTTGAAGTAAAAGAGGGTTACAGAGTAAAGAGGGAATGATTGGAAAGAGCAGAAGTGGGTTCCATAGGCACACTCCCCTTCTTTTTGTCTTCTTCTCTTCTAATTCAAAAACACTTATGTTTCATTGGATCCATATATTCTGTTTCTTGTATTCCTTTTCACTTAGCACATGAGAAGGATCAGACTTATAACCTACTAACCTATTAACTAAATCTCAAGCCCTACCAACCATATAAACTGTCCCTGGGTGGCAAATAGATAGTCTCGTTTGAAAATTTTCAAATGAGCAGAATTTAGCATTGTGGTTTTTGGTCTGCATGTATGTAACACAACCCTCCTTAAAAGAAGTATGCCGCCTGCATGGCATGCTGCTTACATCTGAGAAAACTTATGAGATTTGATAGTTATCTTTCTTTTCTGATTACAGTCACACCTCAGTAAATTAGCCAAAAATGACGGCACCAATGGAGTAAGCTCTGTCCAGAGAAATAAGAGCGGGTCATTTATTGCCTCAGAAGCTGAATTACATGAGCAACTGCGAGCATGGAGAGAAAATCCTTCATGGGTTGATAATCCTTCCAAAATAAAGGTGATATTTGGAGATTGCTTTCCCAAGTCTAAACTTGGCTTAACAATAAGTATATATTTATATATGTTGAGTTCATGAGGCCAACAGATTTTAATCTCTGCTGCCTTCTCTTGTAGGCACTGCAAAGCAAGGCAGGGGACAATTCCAAAGGACAAAAAGGATAAGCAGCAGAAGGTCCTCAGCACATGTCTGCAGTATTTTTTTTTTTTTTTTTTAATCTTTGCTATCCTTAGTTCTCTTGTAATATTTTGTTTTTGCTATGTAAATTCTTATGATTGTTACAATTTATTTTTATGATATACAAGTTTTTTTATTTTCTAATTTTTGATTTTTTATGTAATTTTTTTATTTTTCTGATTTTTTTATTTTTTTAAAAAAATAAATTTAAATTTTGCGAGGGAAAAGTTTTCCCTCGCAAAATTTGGGATTTTGCGAGGGAAAACGCTTTTCCCTCGCAAATTTCGGATTTTGCGAGGGAAGAGGCTTCCCTCGCAAAATCCCAAATTTTGCGAGGGAATAAATTTCCCTCGCAAAATTTGAAACGTTTGCGAGGGAAAGGATTTTCCCTCGCAAAATCCAAGATTTTGCGAGGGAAAAATGTTCCCACGCAAATTATAAAATTTGCGACGGAAATTTGTATTTTTGCGACGGAAAATTGGTTTGCGTGGGCGATTTTTGCGACAAAATTTTTTCCGCCGCAAATCAATTTTGCGACGGAAATTTGCTATTTTGCGAGGGAAAAATTCCGCCGCAAAAAACTGTTTTTTTTGTAGTGTATTACCTATTTAATAATAAAAGTAAATTCTTATAAATTTACGATTCAAATTCACGATACGAGTTTACGTCACTGTCAAATTTTCCTAAAAGTTTCACAACCTTAGGTATAATTATCAAATCAAATCTTATATCATACATGATTTTTATTATTAATTAGTATCGGTTCAACAAGGTTTTGAAGTTTTATCAATGTCAATTCTTGCTACTAAGAAGCGTCTCCGTGCTAAGATTTAATCGGAAAATTTCACTGATAAAACTAAACAGACAAAAGTTTTGTTGTTATATATCGTTGTCATTGATTAATTAATTAATTAATATCATTGTCATTGATTAATTAATTAATTAATATCCTTTTTAATTTTCAGGATCGATATACCCAAGGTTAGTCTACAAGTAACTTGTATACGCGTGTAGAAAGCTGATGGTGGGTTTTTCGATTTGACAAGACTTGTCTGTGGTCAGTTTTGGTTTATAATTTTGGGAAAATTCGTTTGAGGGCCCCTATTGGACAATTAATTTCAAAAAAGGCCCACAAAATCTGAAAATAAGAAAAAAAGTCCTGAAATTCTGACAATACCCAAAAAGGCCCAAAGATTCTGACAGAGTTGTTAATGGGGCTGATATAGTTGTTAGTGGGGGGCTGATATAGTTTTTAACCGGGCTGATTTAGTTGTTAAAAAAAAATTTTAACAACTAAATCAACCCGGTTAACAACTATATCAGCCCCCCGTTAACAACTATATCAGCGTCATTAACAACTATATCAGCCCCCCGTCAGAATCTTTGGGCCTTTTTGGGTATTGTCAGAATTTCAGGGCCTTTTTCCGTATTTTCAGATTTTGTAGACCTTTTCTGAAATTAATTGCCCAATAGGGACCCTCAAACGAATTTTCTCTATAATTTTCAAGCTCTATCCACTCACATCAATCAACAGTTCAACACTCATATTAAAGAGTGATTATTACTTAACATAGTGGTTGAACAAATTGCCTTTGACCAAAAAAAAAACAAAACAAATTGCCAGTTGCCACCATTAATTAATTACTCCCTGATCCCTTCCATTTTATAAAAAAATGTTTAACTGAATCTTGTGATTCTAAGTGTCGGTTGAGAATACTAAATATATCAAAATTGTAACTCTTTTAAATTAAGATGCCCTTATTTATAATGACACAAGGAATAAAAAGAATAATAAGAAAATTATTATAGCCTCACCCAATGGCGTATCTTTGATAGGTCCTCCAAAAAAAAAAAGTTTAGTTTTTTTTTAATGTTTTTTTTTAAAAAGGGACTAAAGTAAAAAATTTTGAGAATTTTGTAGAGAGTGCCATAATTTCTGAAAACTATGGGTATTTTTCTGTAATTTTCCTTAATCTTTTTTCTTCATTGATTGCAATTTCCAAAAATTCCGGAGACTTTTCTATAACTTTTCCCAGTCCTCGAAATATTAATTATGACCCTCTAAAATCTCAAATTTTCTTTTTAAACACGTGCCATGCAAAATTAAAAACAAGTAGTATATCAAAAGTCTAAAAAATAATTTGTAAGAATAATTAACAAATTATAATCATTTTACCCTTAATATCAAAAATCCAAGAAATCATAACAAATCCCAGAATTTTAAAAAAAAAAAATTAATGTAATGTAAAATTTAATATAATATTTTAAAAATGTTAATTATAATCATAAAATTTTTTAATTAATTAATGAGTATACATTTGGCTTCCTAAATATTTTCTCCAAAATCCACCACTCCCCTCACCTACACATTGCTGTAGACTAGGTGCGCACCACTTGTCAATATTGTCCAAGGTATCAGTATCGAAATGGACGATACTTGCACACGCATATGCATTATCCCCTATGTAACACATACATGTGTATTGGCGCTAATATGCCAAATCACCCTTCTTGAGCAAAAAAAAAAATCACCCTTTGCCAATTGCCCCCTCACCTTTTCTTCTTTCTGTTTTCTCTTAGTACAAACCAGTATGTTATAAGCATGTTCATGTGAGTCCAGTTTAAATTCTTTTTTATATACTTATTTGGTAAATGATAAATTATAATTAAAAAGCTATTTTGAAAGTTTCAATCACAATTCTAAACAAACCTCAAATAGTAGTGAGGATCGTATATAATGGTAGAAACATTATTCTGTGACTGGTACAAAAAATGTCTTTTAGATCGCTGCACTTATACCGATATAGAGGATTAAGTCTAAAAAGTATGACTTGTGACAGTTTCATAAATATAAATAATTTTTTAGATTAGTTCCTTTAATATGAGATCTAAAAGATATTATTTTTAGTCCGGTTCTTTTAATATGAATGGTTCAAGGTGGTGGTGGTGATATAAGGACATTTTGGTCCTAAACATAAAACAAAGTTTTCATATTTGTCAATCATTTCTTAATGTACCCCTATTGATGTTTTCTCAATAATAATCAAGGAGGGGAGAGAAGAAGGGAATTAAAAAAGGCGGCTAGAGCGTTTTAGAAATGTAACATCCTGAATTTTGGACCTGAAGTCTTGAGAATAAGTCTATTTTTGGAAGACTACTAGGCTCTATTTTCGGAAAGTGATAAATTTGAAATCAGTATTTCGTGGGACCCATGAATAGTATTTACTATTCATGTATACGTTTTTACTATTTACAAATACGTATTTAAAAAAAATATATATATATATATGTTATTCGCAAATACGTATTTAATACTTGAAATTTGTGAAATATGAATAGTGTTCACTATTCACAAATACGTATTTACTATTTAAAAATACGGTATTTACTATTCCTAAATACGTATTTACTATTCATGCGGGACCCACGGCCAAAATAATTCTCTGCAAACTTTCCCGTGAGTGACAAACTTTCTTGTGAACTTTGAAAAATTTGGCCGCGGGACCCACTTAATATTAATTATAATAATATTATTTTATTATTATTTTATTTTATTATTTAAAATATTAAAATATTATTAAAAATTTTCAAAATTTTTCACGAGGCGGCTGAGAGGTTCACGGGGTGCAACTTTTTGATTTTCGAGAAAAATTACGTAAAATGACCCAGAGACGAAAATTACACTTAAAGACCCATTTTCCAACTATAAATAGACCTTCCATTTCATTTCATTCTTCACAACTTCTAAGAGCCATAGAGAGAGGAAGAGAGAGAGAGAGAGAGTATAGAGATATTAGCTTGAGAGTCTTATAATAGCTGGTTGGTGATTCGGGTATTAGCAAGTAACAGGTAACTCTGAATATTCTTCCTTATACTTGTGAATTATGTATGATTATAAATTTGTTTGTTTACTATTTTGGCAAGAATATTTAGAAAATATTTATGGTTTTAAGATCTGGTGTGGGAACTTTGATTTCCAAATCTGCAGAGGTACTATTTATACGTACGTTACTATTCACGTATACCGTATTTACTATTCATTTTTACTATTCACGTATACCGTATTTACTATTCATTTTACTATTCACGTATACCGTATTTACTATTCATTTTACTATTCACATTTACTATTCACGTATACTGTATTTACTATTCATGATACTATTCACGTATACATACCGTATTTACTATTCACGTATACATACCGTATGTACTATTCATGTATATATACCGTATTTTACTATTCACATATACACATAGTATTTTACTATTCACAGATACGCATAGTATTTACTATTCATAAATACACATATTGATGTATAAAACTTTATGGTATAATAATGCATTATTTTGAGTGAACATATTCATCATGGCGGTTGTATTATGATGGGTGGAGTAAGGAGGGATTTGAATGATAAGAATGATTTATGCCACCACTCGGTGCACAGTGGATGGTACTTGTTTCAGGGCCCCATCTTCCATGTTTTCCTCTGGCCGGGATTTCATTGGAGTTGTGGGACATGTGACACCTCCTTAGTTATTTTAAAGGAGGGGAGCCATAGTCCAGATTTAAGCTATATACCTTTGGCCGGGTGTATCTTAAGTTTTGGTGAGCTTGGAACAATTCAGTCAAATGAATGAGTTTCTATTGGACTATGTGTTAGCCTATGGCTCCAGTCAGCGGTATACGGATGGAGGTGGTATAAGGGAGGCTGCATACTGCATAATGCATTTCTGAACAGTTCAAGAATTTGATATAATGATGAATATTCTGTAAAGACATGAGATAAGAACTTTTGAGGTATATATGTTTTATTACCTTCTATATTGATGACTATTTGTATAAATTATTTTGTATGAGAAATTATGGAATCTACATATATATTTGAAATCAGCCCATACTTTTCTGTCATATATTATTTGCTCGTGTACGGTAGAAATATTCAGTAGTTACTGAGACGTGGAATCTCATCCCATTTTAACATTTTTCAGGTGAATATCCTAGTAGAGAGCAAGGGAAGGCACCTATGGAGTGAGCTATGAAGGCTCTTTTGTACTCCTATAGTTTATGTTATGTTATTTTATTTGCCATGAACCTAAGACTTCCGCTTTGTATTGAACTCTGAAATAATTTTTCTGAAATTTATTTTGATTAAGGGTTAAACTTTATTTGAAACGGTAATGTAATCTAATGATTTGGATAATGATACACCCTTTTGGAGGAATTATAAATATTTTGGCCAAGTTTTTGGGTGATGAAAATGAGGCGTTACATTTTTGGTATCAGAGCAAAGGTTCTGGCCAATCTGTAAATTTCCTATCAGTTTTCTAAATAAAAATTTTGAGGTCATGGCAAATTAAATATCATAACATGTGCATTTTCCTTTATAGCTTTGGATTCTTTTTACCAATTTTCTTGTGACATTCATGATAGGAGAAGAATGGGTTAATCAAAATATTCAAGTGATTGATAATGAGGATTTATGATTTGAGGATGTGATTGAGATTAAATTTCAGAGCTGCGTAGCGGAAGTTGGTAAGTAGAAGATTTATTGAATATTGGATTCTGTAGGCCCAAAATTACTTTCTAGGATGAATATTTTTATTGGTGTCTAGGAAAGTGATTGAAAGACTAAGCCCCTATTTGATGTTTATTCAATTAGTTGCCGTTGTAAAAAATATGAAGAGATTTTCGCTAGATTTTCACTTACCTAGCTAATTTATATGAGTAACAGATGACAATACCATAACAGAATACGGGCATAGTCTTGATTATACAGAATAACTGGCTTAAGTTTGAATTTAATAAGATAAAGTTGAGTTTGGCAGGAAAACTCGAAAATCCTTATGAATCCTAGAATAAGAGATTACAAACATTAGCAAGAAGGCTAGACTATATTATTTCAAGCATCAAGAGCAACAGTTGGTACAATCCCACCACAAGCATTGACCATCTCAAGTTTAAGTCTATTAATTTCTTCCTGAGCGGCTGCACTTGAGAGAGGACCATCAGAAGACATTGTTTTTCTCAATCTAGCTATTTGCCTCATAGTGCTTCGAATTTTTACATAAGGCCAATGCCTTATTCCTTCCCTATGGCATATTTTCATTAAGACATTTTTGCATAGACGAACTTGTTTAGCCGCTTCTTGTTGAGGTAAATGGAATAAGTCTCTAAGATCATTTATTGACATTGATGAAGCTCTAATATTTTGTTCAGCTCTTGATCGGTATGGATTACTAGGTATGGGGACTGAAGGATTATTATTTACAACCATGAGCTCTCTTCCTTTATTGGATATATTTTCTGTATTGGTTGGAAATGAACTATTAGGGAGTTCATTTTGATTTTTAGTCCATTCCAAACCAACACAGAGGGCCTCATAGTAGGCTGATAGGGGATCTGACACCAAGACATACCCTAAAGATTTTTGATTCAAACAATAATTTTCTAGAAAATGTTTGACATCATCTAAATTTTTCTTACCAAAGTCAAATACTTGAGGACTGGAAGAACCTCCTTGTACGTCCTGGTGAAAGACAGCGTGGCATATCATACCAATCCTCCCATGAACTTCAAGTTTATGGTATTGAAGTCCATTGGTATGAATGATCTCTCGTAGAACATGGCAGCAACCACATGAAAATGGATTAGTAGTCTCAGTCAAGGTAGAAGCAGGATTCCTTGGTTGAGAAGGTACCGTAGACTCCATAAGTTCTGCCACATTACGACACCTTTGCACAGGTCGCCTTGATGGACCTGCTTCAGATTCCTTTCTGTTAGTAGTTGTAAAAGTAGAATCTTGTATCCTTGGAGGAGGAGTAGGAATGTTAATCGTTGAGGCAGATGAATGAACGTTCATACTTACGGGATTTTGGGGAAGTAAAGAAGAATAAGGGTATGATACATTGTTTGACAAGTCAGACAACATGTTAGTCTGATAGTCATGAAGTAAGGCTTCAAGAAAGAAAGGGTTGAATGAATCGGAGACTGGAATAGAGTTACTTGAACCGGCCATGTTTAAGGATAATGTGGAAGGTTATAGTGAAGGTTACGATCGGAGAGGAAATGAATATGTGGAGGTTTTGTGAAGTTTGAGAGAACGTGAAACATTTACTCTTTCTTTACTCGATTTATAGCTGGGCTAGCAACATCTATATTTTGTTAAGCAGCATCGGATTCTCATCTGTCGTTAGCTCAGAATCATGTAGACTTTGTTGTTATGCGGAAAATTTTATGGCACCGCACCCTAGTACACCCTAGCCACCGTTAGGGGTCGCAGTTTCCTAGACCTTTGTAGACAGAAATCGCTATGGCATTTATTGCTAGCTGTGTTTTCAAGAAATTAAGTTTGGACGTTTATACGCGCATTTATCTTAGAAATCTGTCTTGGATATGCAGCTGACTCAAGATGTCGGAATTGACATTTGAAAATAGGATTTTAAGCGTAAGCGTGCTAAGGTGATAGTAATCTTGGGAAGGGTGACTTTCTAATAATATTAGATGAACCGGAGAGAATCCGAAGATTTGAAATGATGATGAGTTGTGCCAATTAACCCGAGAGCATTCTTCACTCTCTGAGTATCCGAAGAACTCTATGAATTTGTCACAGATAATTCAAAGACTAAGGTTTTTGGATAAACATGTTGGAAGATCGATGGAAAGGTATGAAATGGTGATCCTTAGGAATGTCAGTAAGATGTTAGAATGAATATAGTAAATGTTGAGGATAGGCTTTAATTTAATCTAAGCTGAAATAGAACTTAAGAACGAAATGAGCCTTTGTGATATTGCAGGTTGAGGTAGAATTAGAACCTTGTGAATGCTGCTGAGGTTGAAGATAGTCTTCGTATAATCCAAGAATTAGATTAGGAATTGTGAATCATGATCTTAGTATGTATAATGGGTATTTTTGGGGAAACACGAATTATCAGTTGATGTTGAGGTTATAAGAATCAAATTGTAAACTTGACTATTAATGTCTGGGAATATTTGAGAATAGACTTGAATTCAATCTGAGTTAAGATAGTATGTCTAATTATGAAAGTATGAAATCCGGTGATTTATGTTACAATATTAGTATGTTATTTGGGTGTGATTAATAGATAACTATGAGAGGAACAGATGATATTTAGTATATGTCTTTGAGATACTAAGGATTGAATTCGAATCATATGAACAATGCTGAGATTGTGAGAATAATATTTGAATGTTTTAAATCTTAGTCTAGGAATTGTGAAACATGAATGTTCTATGGATATTATTGAGGACACATGATATCTCTGTCTTGCTGATATTGAAGTTCTAAGAGTTGATTTGTAATTTGACAATTATCATTTTTGGGGAAAGTTTGAGGATAGTTCTTAAATGATATAAGCTATGGAGTATGATGAATCTAGTATGAATAATCGGGGTTTTAGAAATAGGATGATGAATCTGAAAGTTGGTAGGGGATCTAGAGGGTTGCTACTAGTAGAAATGTAATATAACAGTTCAACTTAACAGTTGTATTGATTCTTTAGGAGACTGAATTGATTGAATAAATTGAGATATTAGAATATGGTATTAATTGATTTGAGAGAAATAGGGAACAAAATGTGATACCAACATGTATAAGGTGTTCAGAGATTGCCAACTGTTTAACTAGCATAGGAAATGATCTTGATAATAGAATCTTTCTTTAGAAATAATGAATTGAGTGTTTCATGGATGAGTTGAGTAGAATAAGTTGGAACCTGGAATGTATTCGGAGTTGGTGACTATTTAAAATAGTTGCTAGGTCCCTGAGTATTTGAATTTTGAACTTACCAATGCACTTGCTGTGTTTGGAAATTTTTACGCAATATTTACAACAGGATTTAAGACCAGTTTGTAATCGACATTTATAAACTATGATGTCTCATGGAATGAATCCTTGCGAAATTCGAACAAGAATTGACTTTTACATTATGATTGTGGTGGAAGGTGTACAAGCTAGAAGAGGTTGGAAACTGTTGTGGATATACTTAGTTTGCGGAATCTTGCCAAATGTACTTGTTTTTGAATTACTTGCCATTGGTGAAAGCTAGATTTAGTAAGTCAGTGTTTTCTTAAACTTGAATTGAGGAAGCACGGGTATAGGATAGACGAGCAGAGGCTTGAAGCGGTAAGACCCGTTGAGCTAGTTTGCATATGGTGGTATCTCTAGGCTATAAGACTTATGTGCCTAGTATTGTGTTTGTTGCCTATCACGGTAACATTAGACCTGTATGTCTAAAGTTTATCTTAAGGTTGGCAGAATAATCAGATTATATCATGTGGTGGTTATTATGGCCTGAGGGTAACTCCTTAAGCTGTAAGATCTGAATATCCAGCGTCGTGGTAGTGCAATGAAATAAGCAGAAAGGAAGAATGAACCGGCCTGTGAGGCCAGTATAACCAAGCGCTCAAATAAGGAACTAATGGATCTTGTGTCTGAATATTACTTTGGGTACAGGATGAACGAAAATTGTGTTGTGTGCTTGGTAAGCATGTTTGGGAAAGAGATAGGACTTAAAGATAATATGACACATAAAGCTGAGCCGGAGCGGATTGTTGATGCGGGGGATAAGCAATTGAGGAACAAGGCTATTAGCTTGTAAAGGTTGTGTGTAAAGGAATGGCTCCTGGAGATGCTACTTGGGAAACGGAGGAGAGCATGCGACAAGCTTATCCACATTTATTTAAATAGGTTAGAATTCTTACCATATTACAAAATTTTGGGGACAAAAAATTTTTTTTAGGAGGGGAGAAATGTAACATCCTGAATTTTGGACCTGAAGTCTTGAGAATAAGTCTATTTTTGGAAGACTACTAGGCTCTATTTTCGGAAAGTGATAAATTTGAAATCAGTATTTCGTGGGACCCATGAATAGTATTTACTATTCATGTATACGTTTTTACTATTTACAAATACGTATTTAAAAAAAATATATATATATATATGTTATTCGCAAATACGTATTTAATACTTGAAATTTGTGAAATATGAATAGTGTTCACTATTCACAAATACGTATTTACTATTTAAAAATACGGTATTTACTATTCCTAAATACGTATTTACTATTCATGCGGGACCCACGGCCAAAATAATTCTCTGCAAACTTTCCCGTGAGTGACAAACTTTCTTGTGAACTTTGAAAAATTTGGCCGCGGGACCCACTTAATATTAATTATAATAATATTATTTTATTATTATTTTATTTTATTATTTAAAATATTAAAATATTATTAAAAATTTTCAAAATTTTTCACGAGGCGGCTGAGAGGTTCACGGGGTGCAACTTTTTGATTTTCGAGAAAAATTACGTAAAATGACCCAGAGACGAAAATTACACTTAAAGACCCATTTTCCAACTATAAATAGACCTTCCATTTCATTTCATTCTTCACAACTTCTAAGAGCCATAGAGAGAGGAAGAGAGAGAGAGAGAGAGTATAGAGATATTAGCTTGAGAGTCTTATAATAGCTGGTTGGTGATTCGGGTATTAGCAAGTAACAGGTAACTCTGAATATTCTTCCTTATACTTGTGAATTATGTATGATTATAAATTTGTTTGTTTACTATTTTGGCAAGAATATTTAGAAAATATTTATGGTTTTAAGATCTGGTGTGGGAACTTTGATTTCCAAATCTGCAGAGGTACTATTTATACGTACGTTACTATTCACGTATACCGTATTTACTATTCATTTTTACTATTCACGTATACCGTATTTACTATTCATTTTACTATTCACGTATACCGTATTTACTATTCATTTTACTATTCACATTTACTATTCACGTATACTGTATTTACTATTCATGATACTATTCACGTATACATACCGTATTTACTATTCACGTATACATACCGTATGTACTATTCATGTATATATACCGTATTTTACTATTCACATATACACATAGTATTTTACTATTCACAGATACGCATAGTATTTACTATTCATAAATACACATATTGATGTATAAAACTTTATGGTATAATAATGCATTATTTTGAGTGAACATATTCATCATGGCGGTTGTATTATGATGGGTGGAGTAAGGAGGGATTTGAATGATAAGAATGATTTATGCCACCACTCGGTGCACAGTGGATGGTACTTGTTTCAGGGCCCCATCTTCCATGTTTTCCTCTGGCCGGGATTTCATTGGAGTTGTGGGACATGTGACACCTCCTTAGTTATTTTAAAGGAGGGGAGCCATAGTCCAGATTTAAGCTATATACCTTTGGCCGGGTGTATCTTAAGTTTTGGTGAGCTTGGAACAATTCAGTCAAATGAATGAGTTTCTATTGGACTATGTGTTAGCCTATGGCTCCAGTCAGCGGTATACGGATGGAGGTGGTATAAGGGAGGCTGCATACTGCATAATGCATTTCTGAACAGTTCAAGAATTTGATATAATGATGAATATTCTGTAAAGACATGAGATAAGAACTTTTGAGGTATATATGTTTTATTACCTTCTATATTGATGACTATTTGTATAAATTATTTTGTATGAGAAATTATGGAATCTACATATATATTTGAAATCAGCCCATACTTTTCTGTCATATATTATTTGCTCGTGTACGGTAGAAATATTCAGTAGTTACTGAGACGTGGAATCTCATCCCATTTTAACATTTTTCAGGTGAATATCCTAGTAGAGAGCAAGGGAAGGCACCTATGGAGTGAGCTATGAAGGCTCTTTTGTACTCCTATAGTTTATGTTATGTTATTTTATTTGCCATGAACCTAAGACTTCCGCTTTGTATTGAACTCTGAAATAATTTTTCTGAAATTTATTTTGATTAAGGGTTAAACTTTATTTGAAACGGTAATGTAATCTAATGATTTGGATAATGATACACCCTTTTGGAGGAATTATAAATATTTTGGCCAAGTTTTTGGGTGATGAAAATGAGGCGTTACAGAAAACACATGTCATATTAACTAATTAACTTAACCAACTTCTTTAATCTAATCAAAGTAAGTAAATATGTCTTATATTAAATACCGAATGAATATTTTGTTTCTCCTTACATTCGGTAAGGTAGTTGAAAATAATTTATATTTTGAACAAGATGGATGGTGATAATTCGATGGCACTTTTAGGAATCAAAACCACGAAAAATATCTGGTTCATGCAAATGTTTGTTTCCCCATGCATTCATTTAGCAGATTAATGAAGGAAAATAAAATTGCTCTACTGGATGCTTTCGCCACTGCCACGGACCGGTTTCCCTACTAAGCTTAGTTCTTCAGATATGAATCATTTAAATATGATTTTGGACGGTCCATATCTGAGTTTTTTTAAAATGATGATTTTTCAAATAAAAATTATTTTAAAAAAAAAAAAGTAGTTAAGAGATTGTCCTTATTTTATATTTCTATACCTATTAAAATAAGTTTTTTTAAAAATATAAATTTTAAACATTCAAATCCGAACTGTCCAAATCAGATCCAATGACCTAGATCTGATGAGCTCTCCTTGCTAAACAAAAAAAGCTCAGTAGAAAACCAATTCCTCAGTGCCGCATTAATCCATGCATAACGTAATTCATATGGTCCTCTTTCTGGCAAAAAAAGAAAAGAAAAATCATATGGTCCTCGTATACACACGCTGCAATATCGTCCACCTATGATTTACACACACACACACGTTAAATTAAAAAATAAAAACCAAGATCTGGACTCAGATTTCGACGCCTCATCGAATATATGTTAATCCATCGATGTTATTTGAAAGTAAAAGAAAAAGATTCTGTCCACAATTTAGTGCCTTTCATTTCTGCATCATTTATTAAATGTACTAATTTTAGCCACTTTGGGAAGCAAACTTTCTAATTTTGGCTAACCAATTAGAATTATGAAATTTTTATTACACACATATGTATATAACTAAGCTAAGATATATAACATGCATGTAAACATATTATGTCAAGTATAATTTAATTTTTACATATTTGGACATTTAATTGCGTAGGATTTATTTTATTTATTCGATTTTCTTATTAATCTAAACACATGAGTGCTTAAAAATAGACGCTCTTTAGGGGGGAAAATGAAGGCCAATTTAATGATTCGTAAAATTAAAGTTGATGTGCCAATTGAACACGATTTGTTAGGTAGCAGTTGAGAAGGTGACTAATAAAGTCGTCCCCCTTGCCACAAAACAAAAATCAATTATTCATATTCTCCTTATTAATTATATAATATATGGAAAATGGTGGCAAAAAAATAGTACTATATAAAAAAATAAAAAAAAAATTTACGTACGCAGCTGAACTAGAAATTACAGTCAGAAATATGAAAGATAAATTTCGCAACTGGATAAATTAAAATTAAAGAGGAAAATAATTAACAGAGATAAGAAGGATGGGATTTATTCCTAGTGTCCACTATATATAGAATTGTCAATTATTCCCTTGTGAATTGACCACATATATATAAGAAGCAATTTGGCATAGACATTAATCGATTTATAAACGTGTGATCATAATTTTATTGACAGAAACATTGACACGATCGATCAATCGTTTGTATGTTCGTGGGCCTTCTTAATTATTATTATTATACACATCTCAGTACATATGCTGATATGCTGCAGCTTCTTTGTTAAGTTTGTTCTCCCGCAAAAAGTCAATTTCGACTTCAATTTTGAAATTTAACAATTTTAAAAACAGGAATTTAATTAAGCGGGGATTAAGACATGTGGAAGAACTGGAAGCCAGCTTGGCAAAAATATGGGAGGGACTCAATAGACCGACAAAGAAAATAGAAGATAAACCAATGTGGTCCATTGCAATTTAAGGGTTTGTTTTGGTACGTAATGTAAATAAGGGACTTTCTTTTTCACCTTACACAAACCCAACCTCAATTTAAGCGGCGATTAAGATATGTTATAAAATAAAACCTTAAATGGTTTATGGTAAAATAGTATCCAGCACTTTAATCTTTTTTATGATGTATCAAACACTAGGATATTATGTTTCCAATATATATCCAAACCCCTATAGTTATATTCCAGTTGTATCTATTGGAAGTGTTGGATCTCTGAAGAGTATAAAAATAAGAGGTGAGGAAGAAGGTAGTGTATAATGTTTTAAGTTGTGAGCAACATTTTTCTTTAAGCTTAATTTAGGATACAAGTTGGATTGACGGGCTAATTTTTTGTAGGATACAACGAAGATCTTTTAGTATGGATTGCACTCACAATACTCAAGCAAGACAACAATGCCTTTTACAAAATGATAATTTAACTTTATCTTTGTGACCACTCAAAAGGATAAAAGCAATGAGTTTAATATCTTGTTGTGTGACTTCTGATCTTGCATGTCTATCACAAATGAAGTGATAATGCACGTTATTTATATACCATGAAGTGATGCCTTGAAGTTGTGCCTCTTTGAATTAACACCTCTTCAATTAAAAGTTATAACCACATGTTAGATTCATGAACCATTGTGGACCAACATAACTTCAATAATCAATGATTATTTAAAATAACTCTTCTATGAAGAATTACACCTTTATAGTATACAGGATTTTCTTAAAAACCAACACAATCTTCCACCAATTAGAAACTAAAAGGACATAACATTGTTGACTTTTAGTGTTATAACTCCCAACACAATTTTACATATAAATTCCTTAATTTAATGAACACGACATCACAAAAAACGCATTTATTCATTTTAAAATATTCCAACAATCCTCACCATTTTAAAATGATCACAAACTCTTTTTACTTTGGAAATCTCATGTTGTTAGTAAAGGTATCTCAAGGATTTGAAACTTTACCTAAGTAAAACATGGTTTTACCTATCAAAAATAATATAGTAGATTAAGCTTTGAACCAATTATCTCATATGAACAGGTATACATGAATTACACATGGGATCTCAGGGCACTATATGCCACTTTAAATGACATGTTTACTCGTGGCCTTGTATCCATATCCTTTTCATGAGAGCTTTTCTGAGTTAAGCCCTTTGACTCTTAGAAGTGGCCTCACTTCACTCTCATATAGATGGACTCCATCAAGAGCATCACCATGATAAATGATTTTGAAAGTGGAGCAAATCACCAAAAGGGGAGTGAATTGGAGATTTTAAAAATTCTTTTCTAATTACTCTGTCTAAGAACACTAAAACAGAGCAGAGCAGAGTATGAAAGAAGAAGCTGGACACAAAGGATTTATACTAGTTCGGTCCAACAACTTGACCTACGTCCAGTCCACAGACACTTTGGAATTTCACTATATCAATTGATTACACACTCTGTAACTCTAGAGTAATTCTCTCACTAGAACTTACTCCCCCTTACAAATTGCAATCAATAATCCAATCTCCAAGACCTTAGACTTGAGATACTCACAATAAATGATTTACAATAAATGAACTCTTTCTAAAAGTCAATAAATATGAACACTGAAGATCAATGTATCAAAAGATACTTCATAAGTGAAAACTGAAAGAGTAGTTGGTAAATTTGAATGCAATTCGCTTTCAGCAGATTGGTTGTAGAGAAGACTTGAATACTACTCTATTTATACTAAGAGAACATTAAATGACAGTTGAAATCCTTAATGTAACCGTTGGAGATATTCAGGAAGGATTAGGATGAGCTTAGGTCTTCTTCTCTCTCTACTCTTTGCTTAATCCAGTTGCACAGAAGTTTATGGTTGACTTCTTGAATATTAATTCTTTGGAAGAGCAGCTACTGGATGTGGAAAGAAAACATTAATCCCTTTGCTGCGTGTGTAGAATGATTGTCCAAAAGGATGCAAGTTTTCTAGACTTTGTATTTAATGTGTTGACATCACATTTTGCTTTTGTTTTTAACCTTCAATTAATATCCTCTAAATCATCTGAAACTCATTAACAAAGTAGTTAAACATAGCTAGGAATATTAGTGAATGATGATAGGAAGTATTAAGATCAAACAAGAAGGTTTCACAAATTCGTCAGATTTGAATTTCAAACTCTGCAACACAAACTTGAGTTTGTTCACCAAAACTGGAGTTTGTCACTGTGCAATTATAGCAAAACTTGAGTTTCCAAATCATAATTCAAGTTTCCTTCATCCAAAGAAGAATGTCGCGATTTGAGTTTTGGAACATATCTTTGAATGGAACTCAAAACTCGAGTTTTAGACTCTTGACATGTAAAATGAATTTTAGTCCAAAACTTCAAAACTGGAGTTTCCAATCCTTAACTGGAGTTTTCAAATCATTGAAAAATAACACATCTCTCTGCTTGGCCAAAACTCGAGTTTTCATTTAAGTATGAAAACTTTAAGAAATTTATGCCAAGTTAAAACTGAAGTTTTCAAAATCTGAGTAAAACATGAAAAACTCTTTGTCAAGCACAAACTCGGATTTCCAAAGTAAAACTCGAGTTTTCTTAAAACTTTGAAAAACTTAGAAAACTCATGACAAACTGAAAACTAGAGTTTCCATATCAAAACTACAGTTTACATAAGCTCAAAATGTTTGAGACTCTCTGTATAACCAAAACTCGAGTTTCTAAATGGAAACTGGAGTTTTGTCTTCTTCAGAAAATATTGAGGAGTCTCTGTGTGGTGAAAACTGGAGTTTGTCTAAATGTGAAAAATTTGGAGTGCTCTCTGTAAGACCAAAACTCGAGTTTCAAAATGAAAACTGGAGTTTTGCTTAGTTCATTAAAATTGAGTTACTCTCTATCAAGTCAAAACTTGAGTTTTGAAACCAGAACTCAAGTTTGTCTTTGACAATAAGTTTTTCAACTTACTAAAGACAAACTTCAACTTGTGTTTACAATTGTCAATTATCATCAAAACATATAGAGAACAAACAGATTCAACAAATTCATGCTTATAGGTCCATTAAGAGCCAAATTAGGCTCAACCTACCTTCTTATAGTCTTACGGTTACCAAGTACTTCCCAAGCTGGGATGTATCGAAAGTCAAGTACTTGCAATCACTCTAATAATGTACTTTCACCATTGAAATCAAGACTTAATATAATGATCAAGTATGAGTTGGGTTTTCACTACTATTGGTGATCAAAGTTTATAAGACTTCAATTACATCTCTTTTGATGTTTTTAACACCAAATCCCTTATCAAACCTTTCGTCAAAGGCTGCAAAATTCAATTTCAATCTTATATAACTAATGAAAATTACTCTATTCAAAATTAAGTCTCACATAGCTATGTCGTAGGCCAATATGTCTAACTTTTGATTATAAACTTAGCTATAAGCTTTTACAAGAATATATTGACTATCACAATGAATAGACATTAGTGCCAACTTCATACTAGAGTCAAACAATGAAGAACTATAATAACACTCAAAGTTATAAGCATGTCAATAACAATAACAACAACTTCTAAGCAAACAACAACAACAACCCATGACTCATTTTCTATTATTAAAATTACTAGAGCCAAACATGTAAATAGAACTTATAATTCTATCATTCCCTCTTTTCTCTAAAGTTTTATAAAAATATCCTTCCTCCACTAGTACTACATGTATCTTCTTATGAGCATTGGCACCTTTTGTATCTCAACCAAAAATGCCACTACTATCAGGAAACTGGGTGAAAGTGGTATGGGCATTGATCTCAACCAAAAATGCCAAAACAAATTGAAAAACTTTCAAAGTCAATCTAAACCCAAATCGAAGTTATTAGCTTTAGCGCACGAGAGAGAGCTTTTCTGAAACCTCCACTTATCCATGGGTATAGTAACGCGTCATCAAAGAATGCAATCACAATTTCCTTACTGTTCCAATGTCACAAAACTTTAATACATTCATATCAGAAACAAATCGACATATGAACAAAAATATAAGTGATATTCAATAAACCAATAAATCTCATAATAATTTAAGTCAAAATGATTTCATCAAGCCAATCATTAATAAACCTCGATCACGAATCTATATATAGCCCATATTCAATAAAAAGATGCAAATAAATACTTATCTCTCTACTTTGTTATTGACCCAATGAATTTAATATGACTCATTTGCAAAATTCTTGGATCAAACCATCCATTTCTTCTAGTAATCAAAATCGGTGCCATCTCAACAAGTCACCTTCAAATCTTTCCTTTTGATCAGGTTTCATGTTCTCAACATGTTCATCCAAGCTGATCATTTCATCTTCACTCAGACGCTTCCTCATAATCCGAACCATGCGACTCTCTTGACGAATAGCCAGTGAGACATTGATGGGAAGTCATTTGAGTCAACAACACCTTTGACAAAACTTAAGTACCGAAAGAACAATTCTCCATCAAAGTCATCTGAAATCCTTCTTCAAATCCTTCCAACTTTGCAAAGTTTGTCATCAACTCATTTAAAGATGCCATTTGTATTCATGAATTAAACCTAATATTGTTGGATGGGCTGGACATATGAGGGGTATAAGAATAAGAGATGAAGAAGAAAGTATTGTACAATATCTTCAAGGCGTGAGGAATACTTTCCTTTAGGCTAAAATTCTTTCTTACATATACCTATCTTATAGTGTGCAAGTTGGATTGACAGACGAATTTCCTGCAAGATACAACGAATAACCTTGAGTATAGAATGCACTCCCAATACTCAAGCAAGACAATAATGTCTTTCACAAAATGATAATTTAACTTTATCTTTGTGTACATTCAAAGATAATGGCAATGAGTTTGATCTCTTGTTGTATGATTTCTAATCTTTTATGTCTATCACAAATGAAGTGATAGTGCATGGTATTTATATACCATGAAGTGGTGCCTCTTTAAAGTAACACATCTTCAATTAAAAGTCCTAACCACATACTCCCTCCGATCCTAATTATATAATATATTTACCCGATTTTGAGGAGATTAAAGAGAGGATTTAAATTAGTTAATTTTATTTATTTTCCTAAAATGCCCTTAGATAAATATAAAATGACATAAGTAAAAGTGAATCAACAATCCCTGCCATATACCTCTCCAACCTAGAATTTTTCTTTCCATACGCTTTCTAGGTGAAATAATGGTTTTGCTATGTGTGTGTGTGGGTGCGCGCCCGCTCACACATACATATATATATCTACACATAAATATATGTGCGCGTGCATATATATATATATATACACACACATATATAGGTATGCATATATATATGTATGTGTGTGTTTATATATGTACACACACAAATATATAGGTATGTATATATATGTGTGTGTGTGTTTATATATGTACACACAAATATATATATATATATATATATATATATATATATATATATGCACACACACACACATATATATATATTGACACTCGTACACACACACACATATATACATATATGTATACACACAAGCATATATACATACATATATACACAGACACATACATAAACACACACACACACACACACACACACACACATATATATATATATATATTAGCAACTGTTGATCTGATTAATAAATAAATTAAAATCTAACAATTTAAAAGTTTCATTGACTGAAAGAGTCTATACACACCCATACATATAATCATCAAAAACCAAACACATTTGAGAGAATAAAATAAGGGTATTATAAGAAAAAATTGACAAAAGTTAGAATGTTGTCCTATAATTAGGACTAAAACCAACTTCCAAATGTTGTCCTATAATGAGGACCGGAGGGAGTATTAGATTCATGGATCATCATGAACCAACATAACATCAATAATAAGTGGTTATTTAAAAATAACTCTTTCATGAAGGATTACACATTTATAGTATGCAAGGTTTTCTTAAGCACCAACATGACCTTCCACCAAGTAATAATTACCAATTTACCATACATTTTCATAAGTGTCTTTAAAAACTAAAAAGACATGACCTTGATAACCTTTAGTGTTATAACTCTCCACACAGCCCTTCATATAAATTTCTTAATTTAATGAACACGACTTTACAAAAAAACACATCTCTTCATTTTAAAATATTTCAACAATATCTATAGCACCCTAATCTTACTTATAGTTTAGGGTGTTGGATGTTCTATAAATAAGATTAGGGTGTTGGAACCACAAGAAAAATAAACATCAAGGTAGTGATGCAATTGGAAAACAATATCATGGTACTAAATGCTACTTTACCCTTGTGCATATATTAGTCAAATTATATTATGTGAGATACATTCTTACTTCTTTTGACATCAAGTGTCTGTTTGGGAAATCTTAAACCATAGTTTCAAAAGCGCTTTTTTACAAGTTGAAATAAAACTCATCTTACATACTTACCTCATAAATCATAAAAATACTTCTTGTTATGGACTCATATCTAAGGCCCATTTGTTGTGCAGCCGAACAAGGGCAATTTGTACCAGAATCTCTCCATAATCAGGGAAGATTCTAATCAACCTATAATCAAGGAATATTCAAGTGAGAGACTCAAAGCCTAGAAATGTGGTGGTTGTGCATGGGCCAGGAGGCACACAAAGCTCAAGGTCCAAACCCAAAGGTAATCTCTATAAAGAGGAGGTTAATCTAAAAGGTACACATTCTCTATTCATCCTATTTACTATTCAGCCTCACTGTGCACACACCTCACCCCTTTTTCACTGAACGTCATACTTGTGCACAGTGGTCCATTGATCTAGTCTTTAGTATTTGCCTTATAGATATCTTGGAGGGCCATTTGATATTTTCTTCGATATTTGCCTAATAGATATCTTGGGGAATCATTTAATCCAATATAAACATACTAGTCTATTAAAGCTAGATATCTGTGTTTTACACTAAAACACTTCTAAGAAACTAAAACAAATAGGCACCAAGTCACACTTACCTTCTCAAAGTGTGGCCAAAACACCAACAAGCATTTCCAATGCACTACAAAAAACCACGGAATTATCGACGGAATTTTTTCCGTCAGAAATTACCCACGGAATTCCGTGGGTAACTGAAATTCGGTCTATAATTTTCCGTCCGAAATTTTTTACCCGCAGAATTCCGTGGGTAATTCCCGACAGAAAAAATTCCGCCGGTAATTTCGTGGCTAATTTCATTTTTTTTTTTTTGTAGTGATGGAAGGTGTTATATATATGGCCACTAAAACACAAAGTGTTAGGTTTGAGTTTGTATGAATGTCAAAAACATTTTTAGGAAATTTTCTCCCAATTAAACCTGATAATGATGTTCGAATTTAACACATTATAGTACTAGATCTTAATTAATTAGATGACTACATAAAAGTGTGGCCATAGACTAAATGTCTGCATGCGTTACCACTAAAGCTAGCTATGGAAGCCTCACAAAGTAGTAGTGAATAAAATATGCATATGCTAATTTTCAATAACCAAACACACACACACACACAATAAGGTTGCTTGTATGTATGCCTACATTATGTTAATTTAATTGCATGAAATCTTAAATCTAAACTAATTTCTCGCATCACCCCAATATGAGCGAAAGTGTATATATATGTGTGTAGTAATGTATATTATTGGCAATGTTTCTCATAACAAACTTCATTCTATATAAATTGAAGTTATATACAAATCTTTTGGTAGGCATTGTCCTATTTATAAAAGATGTCTAAAACTTAAACCAACTTTTTTTTTCCTCTCATTAATTAAATATTACTATCATTGCATACTTTTTTTTCAACCTATTCTCTCTCATTCCCCAGCTCTTTCTCTCGGTAAATAAAAGTAATTCATGCACGATAACTATTATTTCATCTGTTCATTTTTATTAGATACCATTATTTGAATAAGTGCGTTCTTTTTTATCAAATACCTTTTAGAGATTTCTCAACATTTTTTTTTACCTTCAATTAATTATGTATTTTTTCTCACTTTTTCTCACTCATTCTTTTTTATCACTTTTTGCACTCTCTCTCTCCCACCCATCTTATTTTAAATAAGGGTGTTTCTAAAAAATGAGTTACATTTTCTATATATTTACTATCTTTAATCAATTTTAACTAACGTTTTAATCTACATAATTGATATCTTACAAAAAGAAAGAGAGGAAGTACAAATATAGGCAGGGCAGAGCTAGAAAATAACATTAAGAGGGCGAAAATTACAAAAAAAAAAAACCTAAAGTTTCAGGAAATCATATTTCAGCCTATAAAAATTTAAATATGTTCATTTTAGTTCTTGTATGAAACCTATATTTAGGACTAAACTAAAAATATTAAAATTTTTATAAGGCTAAAATATAATTCCCTAAAATTTTAGGTATTTTTCTGTAATTTTAGGGGGGCAGGGGCCACCCCTGAATATAGGCTATGCTTTTTTTTTTTTTTTGGGGGGGGGGGGGGGGGGGGGGGGATTTAAAGTGATGGAAATTGTAGCTAAAGAGGGAATAGAGTGACAACTAGGCAATGAATACACATACAATAAAGACATCGTGGTTCTTTATCAGAAAATGAACACGCTCTTCTCTTTTTTTGTTTTAGACTTTAAGTACCTCTCTAGGGGATTGAGACAAGGACAAGGCGATAATGATACGTTATGCATGTTAAGTAGGAATAGAGGCTAGAATTTAAGCACATTAAATTATTTTAATTTTGAGGAAATTAATTTTTTTAAAAAAATATATTGGATGCTGCAAAATACTCCTGTTTTGCGAAGCAATTTGAGTGTTAATTGAAAGAGGAAACTGCCGGCAATTAAATGGTGGCCCGATGAGTGAGTCATTAATTGGTACAGTTATTCGTTGCATTTATTTCATATCTTTTGTTTTCCTCTCTCTCTTTTTCGCTGTACGCTTCCTAAGCCCCATATTTTTTTTTCCCCGGTTTATAATATTTAAATTTATGATTTTGCCCTCTTCATCACCATTCACCCCGACATGTTTCTCATTACTCCATCACTTTATATTTATCAATATGCTCTCTCGATCGGTTCGATCATTTCTTAATAAGTACTTTATGTTTTCTAGTAGTTTAATAAAACTTTGTCATGATAATTATTTTTAGGGTTTACACTTCTCATATTGCATGAAAAGAAGAAGATTCCTACACACATGAAATGATAGGACCCACATCTTTTATATACCACTTTGGTCCTATTTACAAGTCCCTTTTGACCAAAAAGATTTGGTCCTATTTATAAGTCCCATTTGACCAAATAAATGAGATTGTGACAATTTTACCCATATTAATTGTACCAATGAAAATAGGGAGAGAAGAAAGAGTTCCCAATCATAAATAGGGGTAAAATTGAAAATCCACCTCATAATCATTGAGCTAACTACCTCTCCTTAATACGTGTGATTTGGTCAAAAAAAGACTTATAAATAGGACCAAAGTGGTATATATTAAATTTTTTTAAAAAAAAAAAAACTCAAGCACAGAAATGGTGGGATCCACATCTTTTTGTACTTATGACATGAGGATATACTTCTCCTACAACATAAGAAGTATATTTCCCTTATTTTTATGAGTTAAATATACCAGTGCTTTAATGTAATTAAGAGAGGGAGGGCTATATGAATCAGCACTGCCTCCTTCTCATTTTACAAGATACTACGTCTGGTTCAAAATATAAGTACCAAATAACTAAATTATGTAATTCAAAAAGGTAGTTAAAATTAGTTGAAGATAATAAATATGTTAAAAAATATATATATAAATTGCTTTCTCAATAAACCCCTATTTATTGGGAGGGTGAGTGGCAAAAAGAATGATTGGAAAAAGAGATGAGAGATAAATATAATTATTTAGGGTTAATATTACAAAAAACATTAAATAATGAGACAAAAAAAAAGTATATTTTAAATAAAAAATTACACCCCCTCACAAATTTAGTTCTTATGTTTTGAACCAGAGGGAGTGGTATCTTTTAAATGATATTTTAAAACTAGATTTTAATACTATTTTGGTTCTTTTTATATATAAGACGTTTTAAATTTTAGTAGTTTCAATTAATATTAAATATTTAACTATATATGTCTATACTATTTTGGTCTTTATTATAAGTCAATTTTTAGAAATCATAAGGATAATACTATTCAAAATCATAACAAATTTAATGTTTTTTTTTTATGCAAAGCGATAGGGGAGGGGGGAATCAAACCCAGGATCGGGAGGGGGGAAATTAATCCCAATGCTACTGCACTACTAGTAGTGCTGGCCAAATTTAATGCTTTTAATTGTTAACATATGAATTAGTTTGAAACTAATACGTATGAATTAGTTTAAAACGTTTAATAAAATGGATAGGAGAAAAGTTGAGTTAGCTACTTAATTATTTAGCTATCACATATAGATATTTAAAAAAAAACAACAATAGGTAAAAGAAAGTTATATCATTAAAATTTTGTAAGACTTCTCAAATATACTCTTGCCAAAATTAAAGTCATTACTCATTACTACATTAATTTATTATAATGAATTAAACTTATTTGAATAAGCCAATTGAAAAAATAAACGATTTATGTTGTGAATGGTAGGAGTACGACTATATATATTTTATACCATAAAAAACACTTCAACCAATGCTTTATTTTGAGAATGGAGAGAGTAATTAATCATCATTATTATTTTGGAGGTTGATTATAAAGATTACTCTTATTAAAAAAGATTATTAAGATTACTAATTAACCGCACTTCCTAAATACTATAAGGTTTATTTGACAGTTTTGGTTTGATCCTAAATACAAAGTCCAATTATCTTTTATATCTTATATCTATTGTTTCTGGCCTATAATACCACTATTTTTTGGGCATTTTTATCTCTAAACATTTTTTCCTTTTTGCCAGCTTATCTCTACACATTAAAACAGAGATATTTTTAAACAAGTGTCACAAAATTTCTACATGTTATTACAAATAACTATTTTAACTGTGTCTTTTAGATTATTTAAAATTACCCTATTAACTAAGTAGCTTAAATCGAGATCAGTTATTGTAAACACTCCATACTGTATAAAATTTATTAAAAGCCACATAGTTAATTAATTATAGATAACGTGATAAATTTTACATTCCATGCAAACCAATACGATTAATTTAAACAATATGATGGTCCACCGACCGTTATGTTCATTAAGTAGATGAATATATAGAATCAAACTAATTGTATTTAACTCAAGTAATTTTATATTAAAATATATAAAATAGTGTTCACAAAAAGAATATATATCATAGTGGAAACATTAATGATCCATCTACAGATCTCCGTTATTTTTATTAATATAAACCTAAATTATATAAATTACTAGGTGTTTTAAACTCTGATCAGTGATATCACCATTTACAATCGACTCCATATTTACCATCTAAATTTCGAAATTATTCATAGGTGGCTATGAATGTAATTTTAGTACTAGAACACTTTATTCATTTTCAAGACTGTTTTTTATATATTTAAATAAATGTTTAGATATTTATTTTTACCCCTTTTTATCCATATCAAGGCTACTTTTATATATTTTTTATGAAAGTAATTATGAGATTGGGAAAAAAAAGAAAAAGAAAATTGGTTATGTGCTTAATAATTACTCCCTGGTCCTAAATATAGTAAATAGTTTATAGTGAAAATTATACTACAAACTATATCATATATTTAAGACCGGATGTATTATTATTATTTTAATGAATTTAATGACTAAAAACAAAAATTATATATGTGTTAAAAAAGGAAGTTAGGTGTCTATCAAAATTCAAAACAATGTGATAATTAGAAAAGATGTTAAGCTATACGACTCAGACCACACAAAAGAGGAAAACTATCATTGATGTGCTTTAATTTAAGACATCACAGTCATCGTTATTTCATTCTAATTAATTTCAAGCCGTAAATTACAAGAGCTTAATTAACACTACTAAAATGAAAACTTGGAGAAATTGAAGAAAACCGCTATAACAACTTTTTAAAAAAAAAAAAAACACACACACACACACACAGCGTGTAATCATTTATTTTGATAATAAAATGAGGGGTGGTTGTAATAAAATGAAGTTTCTTACTACTAATCATAGAGATATTCATTCACTCCAAAAACTTCTGAACACAAAATCTCCTATATCTGCAAAAATATCATTAAATACCATACGTATTATATCTCCAATATAAATACATTAGAATATATTATATACACATCACTATAGCAAGCTTTCATATTCTCCTTTTTAATTATGATAATGTACTTCCTCCACATTGTAGCTATACCTTTACTTATAAAAGCTTTTTTTTTTTTTAACAATTACTTATAAAAGCTTCAAGCTTTAAAAACTGACTTGATGGTATTTATTATATGCCTTCAAATTTTTCCGTTCAGCTTTGAACTAAAGCTTGAAGATTAATTAACAAGCCCCTCCTCTCTCTCTCTCTCACACACATATGTTATATAAACGCAGAGGGTTTCACTGCTTCTACACTGTGTGATACACATACACACACACAGAAGAAGAAGGAGAAGGAGAAGGAGAAAAAAAGATAATGGAGCACGAGGAGGAGATTATGATGATCGGAGGAGGAAGCAAGAGTGGGAGCTTTAGGAAGGGAAGTTTCAGGTTAGGATCAGGGAGCAAGAGAATCGGCGGCGTTGGTGGCGGCGGTTTTGGTGGTTGCAAGGATGATAAGACGGTGATACAACTTGGGAATATAGACACACACAGGCTTCTTCTTACGGGGGAGAGAGAGAGGCATCATCATCTTCGAACCCTTCCCGCCAATTCTCTCTCCTCCAGACAGATGAAAACCCTAACTGCTCTCTGTGATGCTATCTTACCTGCTATTAATGACGTCGTTTTCCCCCTTGACCCTTCCCTTGATTCCCTTGCCACCTTCTTTCGCACCTCCGCTTCCATGGCCGGAACTGACCAACGTGTACGCTTCATTTCTATATTCTTCTTTCTTTTAATTAGTTACCATGTTTCATCTTCAACTTTTAAACTCAATTTAGTTTCAGAGTTTATTATTCTAATTTATGGTTGTGTCTCTTTGTGTTCATGTATGCTTTCTTGAATCTGATATATTTTTTTTTTTTGACATAATTATAATATGTTCATTGCTTGGCACACCTGTATTTAATTTTGTTAGTGAGTGTTCGTATGGTGTTGCCATGTGTAGATTGAAGAGGCACCATGCAAACTTGAGTTCTTTGACAGAGAGTTTTTTTCAATTTGTTGTCAAATTTGAGTTGATATGATGATCAGAAGAAGTAGAAAAGTCCCAGATAAAGTCGGATAAACAAAACATATACGTAAATAAAAGGATATATAAGATTATACTCCATCCTACTTTTTATAAAGGCCTAAGAGTTGTCTTGATTTTTTTTATAAGAGCTTAACGAGAGCTGTTTGAATATTTAATGAGTTTGTTCCATTTTTTCCCCTTCATTAATTATACACATTGAATTAAAAGGTTTGTAATATATACCTATAATTACTATATTTCTCTCTCTTACTTACCCCTTTATAAATAAGAAAATGTTTGAAAAGAAAAGTTTATTTCAGACATACTTATTTTTTAATCTAATTTTAACCACTTTTTTAAACCATATAATTTAGTTATTGAGCTCTTGTAAATATGATCGGAGAGAGTAATTAATATTTTAAGATTTTAGATTTTGAGTGGTGTATGTCAAATTGGCGTGCTTGACTTTTAATATTGAAAAATAAACACATTTAAGCTACAATATATTAAATAATAAATAAAGAAGTGGGGAAAATAAAATAAAGGATATACATATATAGTGTGTGAAATTAAGTGGGAAGCCATATACAAACATAGATAGATAGCCAGAAAGACAAAGAAAAGGTCAATAAATGGAAGTGTTGGGTATGTGTGTGTAGGTAGGAGGAATAATAAGTGAGAAGCTGAAGCACCCAAACACGGAATTGCTAAAGTTGGTGATTTGGCTAATGTCAACATGGGTTGGTACTTTGATCCTGTGTGGCCTACCCTGTGTCTCTCTTCGCTTCCCTTTCATCCAGACCGTCCATCACTTACCTCTTCAAAAACGACGCCGTATCATAAACTCCTGGTTCTCCAGTTCCTTCCGTCACCTTCGCATGCTCGCTCGCACCCTCAAAGTCCTCACCCTCCTCACCTTTTTCACTCAGGTACGTACGCCTTCCATTATTTTTAATTAATATACAAAAAATGAATTATTGTATTTTCGTACATCTATGGGTTTTTTTTTCTATGGTTGTGTGATTCACACTTCATACAAAAAAGGTCTTTTTATAACTGTTAAAAAAAAAAGATTTTTTGTTGATTTAATCGGTGTTAAAAGCATTTTCTTCTTCGCTCGGTTCCTCTATCTCGGAAATCAACAATTAATCCGAAGTTTTATTTATAAAAAAAGCAATTTTTTTTTTAAAAAAAAAATTGTTTCCACAACAATGGGCGTAAAAATCTCGTTGACATGCGTTTTTGTAGTGTGTGGCTAGTATGCTTTGAACTTTTTTTTTGAGGAAAAAAAATCTTCTAAATAAAAAAAATTAATTTATAGGGATCGGAGTGAGTGATGTAGAAGCATGAGCATGTCCTTGTCGTATGGTACTCCCTCATTCGATCTAAAATGTAAGATATAGTTGACTTTTTTAGAGATATTAATAAAAGTGATTAAACTATTTTAAAATATTTATATTTATCATTTTTTCTAAAAATTATTTTACCTAACTTATAAATTGATATATTATCTAATGATATATAATATTTGATATAATTAAGTAACTTCTTTAGGTTTTTTTTAATCTTTTTCAAAGGAAAAAAAAAACATATTTTACACGAAGGACCGGGGAAGAATGTAATGCGATGAAAGCAGAGAACGTTGTGCGGTTTTCATTTCACCAATATATATATAGCCTTTCTTTGTTCCAACGAGAATCGAAAACCATATCACAAACTAAATGTCGGCACTGTGTGTATTTGTGTGTGTGTGTTGAAGAGGGAAGAATATTAAAATTTGGTGAGGAAGGGGGGTGGGGTACCAAATCCGGAGCTGTGAGGTACCTTCATTTATTTGAGCCAAAAAAAGGTACCTTCTTTTATGGCATACCCCTGCCCTACAAGGAACTCGTCAAATATTACACACACATAAATATATATATATATTGGGGGATGTATATCAGGGCCTTTTAATAAAAAAAATCTTAAAAAAGGCTCAAAGATTCTGAAAATCATAAAAAAGACTCAGGGTCTTTTCTGGTATAAATTCATTAAAACATTAGTTGTTAATGGGGCTGATATAGTTGTTACTGTAACTGATTTAGTTGTTAAAATATTGTTGTTAATGCGACTGATTTAATTGTTAACGGGAATTGATTTAGTTGTTAATGAAACTGATTTAATTGTTAACGTTTTAATGAATTTATACCAGAAAAAGCACTGGGCCTTTTTTGAAATTTTCAGAATTTTTAGACATTTTTTTGGGATTTTTTATGTTAAAAGGACCATATAGATTTTTCCTATATATATATATATATATATGGAAGCGGCTTTGATCCGATTCTCGTTACAGCCTGCTGCCCTCCTATAATCAAAACACCGTTGTTTTGAGTATAAAACAAACAGCAAGTTCTGTTTTCTTTTCTTTTTCTTTTTCTTTTTTTGAAATATTTTTTCAGAAAACTGAATGGTACTAAAATGATACTTAGGATTGGTACTGAAAAAATATTTCATGAATTATTTTAGGATCTTGAAAAATTATTTCAGGATAATGATTGGTACTAAAAATATCTTTTAGGATACTGAATCATACTGAAAAATACCCCATGATCTTGAAAAATTATTTTAGGATCTTGAAAAAAATATTAGTTATTAGTTTTTCTACCAATTTACCCCTTATTAAATAACTAATTAATAAAATGGCCATGTTTAGAAACATATTAACAATTTGCCCTTGTTTGGGATGTAATTGACTAAAACGGGTTTCAATTTCCTCACTTCCCCACGATGTTAGCGACTAAACTACGATTTTTAGTCGATATAGAGCCCACGGCAACCCAATCCTAATCGACTACAGCTACTATTTCCTTTCATGCAATGTGCTATTTGTGGCCTAGTAAATATAGATCTTACATTTGAGCCAATATATATATATATATATATAGATCTTACCAAATCCACACATACGTTATTATCATATCTTTTTGGGAAAAGGACGACTTTAGTTTTAGTTTTTATATAATATTTCATTTCTGTTCTTTAATTTCATAAAATAAATTGTTTTTGTCCTTTAATTCTAAATCTAATGTTGTTTTCAAAAAAAGCACTGATTTAAAAATCTGACAAAAATGCACATTTAGTCCTTTGACTTTGTACAATAATACATTTTTGGTCCCTTAATTTTATAAAATGTCATTTTAGACTTAATTTTATAGAACATCTTTTTAGGCTTAATTTTATAAAATGTCTTTTAACCTTAATGCCGTTAACAAAAATACTCATATTGAAATTTTAAATGTTGGGAAAAAAAATTCAAATGCTAACATATTAAGTTTTGTTTTCAAAATAATAAAGATCACTAAAAAAAATTGTTATTAATTTGAGACCAATGATAAAAACATGCTTTTTAAAATTAAAAGACTAAAAAAAATTTAATATAAAGTTAGAGGACTAAATATATACTTTTACCTTAAAATTTAATATTGACAACCCATTTTAAAATTTTGAAATATTAAATTTAATTTTTATACTAACAATGTTTATAAACTAAAAACATTAGAGTTAAAAGACTAAAAATGTATTTTTTTTTAAAAAAAAAAAAGGAACCGAGCTAAGATATTATATAAAGTCAGAAGACTATAGAACAAATATTCAAATTATGCACACCACACATCTCACCAAATTCTTATCAATTCCAGATTTTTTATTTTTTTTAAAAAAAGATTGTCATTAATCTGTGAGTCTTTGCTCATTGTCATCTTCTCTGGGAGAAGATAAGAGATTGACTTTTCGGCAAATTAGGAAGCTAGGCCCCCCCATTTATTTATTTTCCTAACCTATAGAGCTAAAAAAAAAAAAAACGGCGGCTGGATAAAACATTTTAATAGAAGTATGATATAATGTGAGTTCGATTTTTTAAAATTTTCCGGAAAAAAATAAATAAAAATCAACCATTGCATGCTCAATTATTCACGAAGAATAATTACTTGATTAGATATTTGCTAATGAAACTGAAAAATAACCTTGTGTTAGTTTTAGTCAAGTTTATGGCTGTACAATGCAAATATATATATATATATATATAATTTCATAATTGTTGGAGGGAAAAAAAAGGGAGAATTAGGGACTTCTGTGTAATTATTTATGGAAGCAAAATTACTTTTTTGCCTAAAGGAGAAATAGCCTCTGGACCTCAGAATTGAAAAAATCCAGGTTTGCAATAAGAAATTCTATATTTACAACAGTCAATTCTCATTTTAACAACAACTTTTGAAAACCTGGATTTTTTTCAATTCTGAGGTCTAGAGGTCATTTGCAACAAGAAATTCTATATTTACAACAGCAAATTTCTATTTTAACAACAACTTTTGAAAACCTGGATTTTTTCAATTCTGAGGTTCAGAGGCCATTTGCAACAAGAAATTCTATATTTACAACAGCAAATTCCTATTTTAACAACAACTTTTAAAAACCTGGATTTTTTAATTTTGAGGTCCAAAGGCCATTTGCAACAAGAAATTCTATATTTACAACAGCAAATTCTTATTTTAACAACTTTTAAAAACCAGGATTTTTTAATTATGAGGTCCAGAGGCTATTTCTCCTTTGGACAAAAAAGTAATTTTGCTTCCAAAAATAATTACACAGAAGTCCCTAGGGACTTCTGTGTAATTTCATGAATTCAAGGGACCTAAATGTAAATATCTCTGTTCCTTGAGACCTTCCAAAAAAAAATCATAATTCTAATGACGTGATTGGGCTTAATTTGATTCATGCATGGAATTACAAGCCCAAACTCTAACTATATTGGGTTATAGGCTTTGTGATTATCTGACCCATAACCAAACCAATGCTAAGCCACTTTTGCCTTCTGATGTGTCAAAATGGCCCTTGAGTTTTATTTTTATTTTTTTTTTCATTTTTGTTTTAATCAAAACCTGAAGACTAGCATGTTACATTAGAGAACCCAAAAACTTATAAATCTCACTTCCTTTTTTATTTTTTCTTTTTTTTTTGAAATTTCTCAAGGTAGGATTGTGAGACTTCCTATGGTTTTTACAAATTAGCTTGATACTCCCTCTAAAAACTTGATAACTTTGAGTCCCAAATTTATATATATATTTTAACTATTCTTATTCATTTGATATACTAAAGGTTTGAATTAATGGAGTAGCTTGATTGTATCCCAAAACCATATTTTAAATAAATTACTCCCTCCAGTCATCTATTTAGAAAATTATTCTTATCTTAAATATAACATATATTTTTTTAATATTTATTAATATTTTGTTAATTTACTCCTATTAATACTAAATACATGTCATACTAACTAACTTCCTTAATCTAATTGAATTAGGTAAATAAATGTTATATTAATTATTGAATAAATATTTTGCAAAAAAATGGATGGTAGGGAGTAATACATATAGTTTTAAATATGATTAACCTAACTAATTTTCTTAATTTCTATAGATTACGGTTACAAGTTAAGCATTCGGTGATAAGATGATGTGCATGTGTGTTTTTTTTATGGTTTCTTATGAAACTGAAGCCTTGAGCTCATGTGAGGACCATTGAATTGTGAGCAGCTAGATGAAGCAGAAGAAAACTTAACATGGGAAGCAATAGGATACACAGGACCCGACCCGGAATTCAAAGCCCAATTGAAGACCCATTTCCTTGAGGGAAAAACCGCAACGGAACCAGGAGGAGGACCAGACCAGAAACATCAACGAGGAGATCATGACGAGGAAGACGATGCTGAAGAGGTTGCGGGACCCCTTTACAAGGGTCTTGTCCACATGAACTGTCCCCGTGACATAACCATTGATGCTCTCCGCCGCCGAGGATTCCCTGTCACCGTCCTCCGCCGCAAAACTCCCAAACCCCCCACCTCCTCATCTCCCTCTTTAGTCATCCAATGCGACGCAGTGGTCGTCGGCTCTGGATCCGGTGGCGGCTTAATCGCCGGAGTCCTAGCAAAAGCCGGCTACAAAGTTCTGGTCTTGGAGAAAGGAAACTACTCTGCAAGAAACAACCTCACTCTCCTCGAAGGACCAAGCATGGACCAAATGTACCTTTCTAATGGTCTAATTGCCACCGAGGACATGGGCATGTTTATACTCGCCGGATCAACGGTCGGCGGTGGATCTGCGATTAACTGGTCGGCCTGTATCAAAACCCCAAAACATGTCTGTAAAGAATGGAGCAGAGAACACGGGCTGGAACTTTTCGAGAGTAAATTATACAGAGAAGCTTTAGATGTTGTATCAGAGAAAATGGGAGTTCAATTTGAAATCAACGACGAAGGTTTCAACAACGCTGTACTAAGACGAGGTTGTCAAGAAATGGGTTATCCAGTTAGCACAATTCCTAGAAATTCTCCACCTGATCATTACTGTGGATGGTGTGGTATGGGCTGTAAAGATGGGAAGAAGAAGGGTACATCAGAGACATGGCTTGTTGACTTAGTCCAATCTGGTAATGGAGCTATTCTTCCTAGCAGTACGGCAATCAAGGTTGTCCACAAGAAACATAAGGACGATGGTCGAAAAACAGCGAAAGGTGTGGTTTTTGAGTATGAATACGAAGGGGTTAAGGACATTTGTATGGTGAAATCAAAGGTTACTATAGTAGCATGTGGAGCATTATGTACACCAGAATTGCTCAAAAGAAGTGGGTTGAAGAACAAGAACATAGGAAAACACTTGCATCTTCATCCAGTAACAATGGCTTGGGGATATTTCCCAGACACACCAACATCTGATGATGATTCCGAGGTTTGGCCTGAGAAACATAAGAAGAGCTATGAGGGAGGGATAATGACAGCAATGTCAACAGTGGTAGCGGATTTTGAGAAATCTGGATATGGAGCTTTGATACAAACACCAGCATTACATCCCGGTATGTTCTCACTTCTAATGCCTTGGGTTTCCGGGAGCAACATGAAAGAGAGAATGCGCAAGTTTTCACGAACAGCCCACGTGTTTGCCCTCGCGAGGGACCGGGGATCAGGGACGGTGAGGTCACAGGAAAACATTAGTTACAAGATGAAGGAGAGCGACGAGAGGAATCTGCAGAGAGGGATTGAGAAGGTGCTAAGGATTCTTGCAGCTGCTGGGGCTGAAGAAATTGGGACACATAATGATAAAGGAAGGAGCTTGAATGTGAAGAAAGTGAGTTATCATGAGTTTGAGAAGTTTGTGAAGGAGGAGAGTACAAGGCGATTGACAGATCTGTCGACGCCATTATGCTCGGCACATCAGATGGGGAGTTGTCGGATGGGGACGAATCCAAGGGAATCGGCGGTGAATCAGATGGGGGAGACATGGGAGGTGGAGGGGCTTTATGTGGCAGATGCAAGTGTGTTCCCAACAGCTTTGGGTGTCAATCCTATGCTAACTGTTCAGGCTATTTCTTATTGCACTGCACAATCTGTGCTTGAAGTTCTTAGAAGGAAGAAAAGTCCTTAGAAGGAAGAAATCTAGATGAGGAGAGGAAACAAATTTCACTTTTATGTCATGTTCATGCTGTGCTAGCTCATTGGTAATGAGATCACTGGGCTGTCCAAATAAGATTTGTTTATGACAAAAAAACAGAATGATCATCCCAATCATGGTGACTTCTTATGTACCATAGGTAATTTTCATAGTGAGAATGTTAATAATGTCCTCTTATGTACCAAAGGTAATTTTCAATAATGCCTTTTTTTAACTGTCAACTAGAGCTTAGCTATGAAATTTTCTTGATATTTTCGAACATTGGATATGTACCTTTGGTTCTTATGTTGTACTGTATGGCATAATTTCCTTGAGAATAAACTACACTTCATTTGCCTGAAACATATTAACTTTTTCATTCCCGAAACTCAGTACAGAAAGTTAAGCATCAATAACAAGAAAAATCCAACATAAAGGAAAATGGCAAACGAAACAGTTTAGTACGGTAGCAAGGTAAAAATGAAAACACAAAAAGTACTTCCCAGCACTTAATCTTTCAAGCACTTCCCCTTTGAAGCTGCACGTGCAATCCTAAGAGCAACCTTCCAATCATAAGTCCAAAAGCCTATATTCAATTACTGGAACCCAGAACTGCAACAGTAGAACAAGACCAATATCAGAAACAGTAGATAACAAATACTGACATGTCAAAAATATAGAACAGCCATATCCCAGATCACCCAAGAACAGTTAGAAAAGGATATTACTCCCTCATGTCCTTAATATAAAACATATTTAGAGAGTTAATCTTGATTATAAATATAAAACATAGTTTTTATATTTGTCAATTTTTTTTTTAAATTTACTCTTATTAATGCTCCCTTTACAATAATTAAGGAGAAAATAGAATAAGGGGACTAAGAGATATGTATAGGGTGTTTCAACTGTCAAATAATACATGTCATATTAACTAACATATTTGATCTAATCAAATTAGATAAATATATTTTATATTCAAGATTAAAGAGTATAATATGACGGGCTAACAAGTATTGAGACATAACTTATAAGAGAAGGGCTAAAGGAAGTCCCAGGCCCAATTCTACTCAGAATGGATTGGAGAAGGGAGAGCAAAATGGGAATACCATTCTGTAATGAAATTCTAACACTGTCAGGTAGTAGGAGTGCGATTTAGGGGCAGGCAAACGAGTGTGTAGGGCTATCGAGTGGTTAGTGAGGAGAGTGAGTCTGGTCCCGAATACCAAGCTGTGTGATTTTTCTTTGATTGTTCTTGCTGTTCTTGAGTCTTTTCTGTGTGATAACTCTCTGGTAGAAGGAATTATAAGGCTGTAATCTCTAATTTTCCCTATATTAAAGAGGATACACGGTGAATATCTTCTATAATCTTCCATGTTAATTGTTGGTTCTAATACATTGGCATCAGAGCTATCATCTTGGGCATGACAAGTACCAAAATGGAGAATAGGGTGGAGCAGTTGGGGAAAGTGGTGGACGAGATGCAGAGGAGACAAGCAGAATCTACTAAGAAACTTATTGGGGTGGATGCAACAGCAAATACCATCCTTGACCAACTCGGTGAATTTCGAGCCGCCTTCAATGCAATCAACAACAACCAGATTCCTGAGAGAACGCCACCCATCGACCCTCAGTCAGAGGGGCAGGGCAGAGGGGGAGCTGAAGAAACAGGAAAAAATGAAGGGCCCAAACACCATAAGCTAGAGCTTTCATTGTTATCAGAGGAGGATCCACTAGGGTGGATATTTCGGTTAGAGAGATATTTCATACCAATGCCATAACTGAACCAAAGAAGTTGGATGTAGCGTGGTTAGTCTAGAAGGGAAAGCATTAACATGGTTTCGATGGCTAGAGACACATACTCCAGTGAAGTTGTGGTACGAGTCTAAAAAAGAAGTGGTTGACAAATTCCGTTGTCGACAACTTGGGATGAATACGAGCAGCTATTTGCTCTCAAGCAAGAAGGCGTTGTGGCTGAATATAGGGAGTAGTTTGAGTTGCTACCAGCACCCTTGGAAGACATGCGCGATGAGATTTTACTAGGAGCATTCATGGACAGGTTAAAGGAGGACATCCGTTGTGATGTCAAATTGATGCACCCACCTAGTTTGAAACAAGTTATGAGTAAAGAGGATACAAAGTGTATATCTTCCATAATCTTCCGTGTTAATTGTTGGTTCCAACATAATATAATCTCATGCGTTGGTTGTCAAGAGACAATGCCTAAAACTCCAACATCCCTCTCTGCATATTTCAGTCCGGTGGTATTTTAATGTACGCAAATTTCTCTTTAATATTTATGATATTTTAATGGATCTTATAACATCGCATTATGTACCCAAATTTGTCACTTGTGCCCTGCCATTTGCATGCTTATGAGGAATATTGAGAACAAATAAAATATCAGTAATAAAAATATATCCAAACACCCATTGGACCACAACTTGAGGCTAGAATCCACAGGCTCCTCCTTTTAAGAGGGTCTGTGGTGATCAAGAGGTTTTTGACTTATATGTGAGATAATTGATTGATTATTCTATAAAAATAGGAATAAAATGGCATCAATCCTTCCCCTAAGTCCGCATGCTTCACTGGAATCGAATCTCAAAATTATTTAAAAAATAAAAAATAAAGTTTGAATCGTTTAGGAAACCTTTGACCCAAAAAAAAAAAAAAAAAATCGTTTAGGAAACCTCAAAGAAGGAACCTCAAAGCCTCCGCCAAATGAGAGAAGGGAATAGGGAATTAGGGATAAGGCCGATTATCTTCATTCTAATAATATGTTATTCCCTCTTTTTCGGTTCTAAAGTCAATGACCCCCTACAAAGAGGATATGGCTATTTCCTATTGTTTTCTTTAATTTGGGGTTAAAACCTAAAATTAAAATATAAACTTTTCTTATGTCACCCCAAGTCAGATATTTTTTTAAAAAAAAAAAAAACCATAAAAGCCTCCCCCAAAAAGTTATCAACTAGCAATTGATTATGATTATGACTAGTAATCATTAGGAGAAAAGAAAAAAATAAAATAGAAGAGGCACCTTAGGATAATAGGATTGATGTGCTAACCAACCATCCAGTTGGGTATTGATAGTGGTTAATTTCCATTTTTTTTAAATTATAAAAAGCAAGTTTTGTGGATTAAATAGTTGTTGTTAGAAGTCCATTGAGGCAATTGACCAAGTGGGATTGCGAAGTTCGGCTTTGCTTGAAGAAAAGAGTTTTCTAAAAGAGCCGTCCACATACAGTTAGGAATGGTATTTCCTTCAGATTATTGAAATGAAAGACTCGTTAAAAAGCAAGTATCAACAACATCAACAAGAACAAGAAGCTCTATTACAGATCAAGAAGCTGCTCAAGAACAAAGAGGAGGAAGGTGATGATGGCCAATACACCTTCAGGGCACAACTAACTCATCATCTCTCTTCTGTTCCTTGAGTAGCTTCCAAGGCTTATTAAATATCTTTGTTCTTGATTGATCTCTCTCTCTATCTCTTCTCTCTTTCTCTCTCTGCGAGTCTCTTTATCACATAACCAACTCCAACCCCACCATGGAAAACCCACCTCATGGACGCAGATTCACAGGAATCTTGTTCATAATCATCATCTCCATTTTCTTTGCCCTAATCTCCTTCATCTCTTGTATTGTAGCTGAGTTCAAGAGAAACAAGGTAAAAGTTTGTTCCTTTAATTTAAAGTTTGTTCTTTTATCATTGTCTGTTGTTATTATAAGATTTCTTTTTCTTCCTGTTTTTTGTTACTGATGTGAGCTTGTTTTTTTGGCAGAAGGAGGATTTGAGATGGAATGGAAGATTATGTTTTATGCCATCAAGCCCTGCATTTGGGTTTGGTATTGCAGCTCTGGTCAGCTTATTCTTGGCCCAGATTATTGGGAATTCTACTTTTTTGAGGAATTCTTGTTCAGGAGGCAAAAGAAATGTCAGTTTTAAGATACCAGTAATTGCGAAGGTTCTGCTTCTGATCTCTTGGTAGGTTTTGATCAATCTCTCTCTCCCTCTCTCTCTCTCTCCCTGTTTTTTTCTTTCTTCGATCTTCTTTTCATTCTTTCTTCTTTTGCGTATTTGTTTTATAAGTTAGTTGTTACTTCTCATTCAAAAACATCAACTCAAGAACCAGAAGTCAAAATCGTATTGATTGATTTAATTAGTGGATATTAAATGATCTTCAATTTTACCTAATGGGAATTGACGTTTTCACAAGTAAGAAAGGAAGTTTGACAATCTATAATCCAGGTTCTGGAAAGTGGCACTCCACCTCCCCAATCTAGGTGTCAGATCGAAATTTCCTATTCTCATGCTTTGTCGTTGATTTTGACAATAAAATAGAACGCCAGATCATTTCTTGTTAGACTTTGTTTCTTGTCTGGCTCGCCATTATTGACGAATCGGCCACGTGCACATCAAGATGGCTTAGCAGAGGGGGAAAAGTAAATAAATCAGCACTGGAATTTCTTCAATAAGCAAATACCACCTCCATTCTCAAATATAAATATAAGAGCTAGATGGTGCATTTCCTTTACTTATAAGAACTCAATTTATTCTGTCTTCAAAATTTATAATTTTTTTCACAAAATATTCTTTTTTATTGTGCATAGTGAAGGGGTTTTCATCAAGTAGTTTCAATAAATATGATTAAAATGGGTGGTTTTGGGAGACCAACACATTAGCTACAAATAACGAATTTCTTGAATATACACAAATTAGCTATGAGGTATTGGGTATGCCCTATAGTCCTTATTATAATATATATTTATCTAATTTTATTAGATTAAAGAAGTTAATTAAGTTAGTTAACATGACTTGCATTTTCTAAAATACCCTAGTTATCTTTTTAAATTCCTCAATTTCGTTTCTTCCTTAATTATTGTTAATGTAACTTCAATAGGGGTAATTTAAGAAAAGAATAACAAAAATGAAAACTACTTCGTCTTATATTTAAAATCAAAATCAACTCTCCAAATATGTCTTATATTAAAGACATGAGTAGATATTATATTAGTATCCATATGTATATATATGATTGATTTAATAATCAATTTGATTTTTTTTTAAAGTTAAACTATACAAAACCCCCTGAACTTTGGGTTAGTTTTATATAACCCTTGACATTTCATAACTTAAATTTAACTCTCATGGCATTTCATTTTTTAACTATTAAACCCCTACTGTTTAGTGACCATTATCTTTTTAATAGAAAATAGTGTCACATTAGATTATAAGATGACATATGTCATCCTACTTGGCATCCTGTGTAAATTACTAATATTATAAAACCCCTGAACTTTGAACAACTGCAGATAACCCCCTTAATTTTCATCGGTTACATATAAACCTATTGACATTTCAAAATTTAAATTTAACTCTCTTAAAATTTTGATTTATAATAAATAAACCTCATGTTATTAATTTAATCCTTTTATCATTTTCAATTAAAATAGTTTTCTTTTATGGAAAAAACTAGAAGAATGATATTTAAAAATAAAAATAAAAATGTCATTATTTGTATAATATTTACTTATTTTCTTGGGTTAATGGAGCATTCATAGTATAAAATTGTCATCATTTGTGTTAAATATATTTGTAGGATGATTGAGCATTGATAGTTTAGATATTACATTTTTGTTAGAGGATAACTCTTGTCCTCATTAATTTTTTATTAGTAATGCATATTTTTTCTTGAATTAGAGGATCAACGTTTATTTTATATTTTTAAAAATATTATTCTTCTTGTTTTTGCCTTACAAAAGAACTATTTTAATTGATAAATAATAGTAAAAATTTTAATAAATTTATTAAAATGATAGAAAGTGACAGATATATAGTTTAATATTATAAATCAAAATTTTAAAGGAATTAAATTTAAATTTTGAAATATTAGGAGACTATTTGTAATTAATGAAAGTTCATAGAGTTCTTTACAACTGTTCAAAGTTTAAGGGGTTTTATGAAATTAGTAATTTATACAGGATGCCAAGTGTCATTTCATAATTGGACATGACACTTTCTATTAAAAACATAACGAGCATTAAACGATAGAGGATTAATAGTTAAAAAATGAAAGGTGAAGGAGTTAAATTTAAACTTTAAAATGTCGGGGTTATATGCAACTGACCCAAAGTTTATGAGTATTTTATATAATTTAGCCTCTCTCTTTTTTTAATGTTTGACATGTTTACAGATCAACTTTTTCATGTTAATATAATACAAACTCGGTTTCCCATAAATCAAACATTAAAATAACTTGAGACAGAATGACAGATGGTCATGTTCTCTTAAATTGTTTAATTAAACTGGTAGGCCCTGCAAACAGCTCACGAAACAAATAAAATCCTAAAACAAACAAATTCATTAGAAAGATCAAATATTTATCCTTTAATGCACACTAAAATTAAGAAAGATCATAACTTTGGCACAGGCTGAGCTTTGGGGTTGCAGTAATTATGCTAATATCAGCAACAAGCATGAGCAGAAAACAACCTTATGGAGAAGGTTGGTTGAATGGTGAGTGTTACATAGTAAAAGGAGGCACTTACGTTGGATCAGCCATGTTGATCCTTCTGGCACTTGCTTCTTGTACCACAGGATCATTTCTCTGTACAGTGAAGACCACACAAGTAGAGGAGAATCATAAAGTACACGCACAAATGGGGTAACATTGCTACACACATTATTGTTATTATTTATTACAGTTAAAGGAAAAAGAAAAGCAAGAGAAAGCATTGGTATGTGAAAAACAGACGGGGAATCAAAACAGAGGTTTCTTTTGGTACAAACCAAGGAATGATGTGGAGGAGGATGACAGAATTTTTAATAACTGATGCAACTAGGAAAAGAAAGGGCAATAAAAGGCTTCAAAAGAAAGGAACACTATACTGTTCTCTTCCTTTTTGTTGAATACCCCCCCCCCCCCCCCAAAAAAAAAAAAAAGTGTCTCACTGGACCCACTTATGATATTTAACCTGGTCATCCAGCCAATCCTCTGATCAATACTTTTTTTTTTTTTTTAATTTTTTCTTACGATAGAGACACTGTTATTGTATACCGTCCCTTTCCCAGGCATTGCTGCCTCAGATAGGAACTCCATTTTGGACTCCACTTGTAGAAATTAATTATTGTCTGTCATGTGTCTATATACATATATATACTCATATATATACTGTTCTGTTGCATAGGATCCACCGTTTTGTCTTCTTTTTTTTTTGGGCTTTTATTCTAAGCTACCATAGACCAGGACCACACAAGAATAGTCTCGGAATTGGCTTCACCTTCTTGCTTTGAATTTCAGCTTCACACTTTAGTCAACAATTAACAAACAAGATTTGAAGATTCAAATTCTCGAATATAAGATGTACTAAGTTTGACTATTCTATTTCCTAAAATCAAGCAATTCGTAGCCCCCCAAGAATGTATATTTCAAACCGGGCTTTAAGAAAATATTGAGTCAATCCATTCGTATAATCATTGCAACAATCACGCCCAAAACAGAGCAACAAATAAGAATGCGGAGAAAATTAGGAGGCAGAATGGAAAGAAGAATACAGAGAAAACCTGTCTGGTATTTCATTATATGGCTTTATCAGGCTACTATTTGTTATATAGACCCAAAAAAAAAAAAAGAAGGATTTAAAAGACAAAGTACAAGCCAAATCGCCAGTCATGAGACAAAATAAAAGACATGAAGCTGGCTGTGATGCTTAAGTTTGGTATTCTAGCACCTTGCCTTGACATGAGAAGTCACAAGAGACGTGTTAAGGTCATATTCTTGTCAAAACTCGTCGTACCAAAACAAAGCCAAGGATCATTAGGAAGAATACAAAGGAGAGATCAGTGGCAGATAGAAGGAAAACCAATAGGTCTTGAGAAGATAGAGAATATATGGCTGCTAATAGAAAGGCATATTCCTGCCACGCCCTCTTCCACCATAATAGTTATAACCCCTTCCCATATTGTATGAGCCCCGGTAATTTTCACCACGTCCACTGCCATAGGCAGCATAACCCATTATAGGGCTCCGAGGAAAATTGCCAAACGTCTGAAAAAAGAAGATAAAAATAACATAAATTAACAAAAAAATCTTGTCAGTTTTTGGACAATTCCTAACCAGCAGTTCAAGTTCTTAATGTATTTGCATACCTCAGAATCCAGCTTCATTCTCTCAGATAGGCGGTTCTGCCCATTCCTTGACCCATGACCGAGAGAGTTACATGAAATTGTGTCAAAAAAGTCGTCTTTCTTGTATGCAGGCTGCAACCAAGAACACAACCCCTTATTATGTACACATGTTTTAGACTGCAAAGACAGCATTCTGCAAAACTTGTGACTTTGCAATGAACAAATTAAGGGACTGAAAATATGTTAATATCTAAGCAAACACTGCAAGTCCTACCTTAGTGTTTGGGTTAGGGTGAAACACACGACACACAGTGTCACCCAAGCTGTCCGTTGGAGCATTATCCTCCAATCCTTCTATTGTCTTAGATGCCCTCCCAAGAGAACCCCATACTTCATCCTTTTTGAACTTCTCGTTCATGGCCTCAAAATCAAACTCTTCACTGAACTGTGAAGCTGAGTGCTGAGGCTGCAAAAATAAATGAAGAACATATACTATAATCACTTATGGTATGCATTGAAATTTACCCAAACTGAAGACTAAACAGCATTTGTAAAATGAAAGAAGGTCCAAAATTAGCAAAGCAGTCCTCCCTCCCCCCCCCCCCCCCCCCACAACACCCAAAAAAAAATCAGTCAAAAAGAAGAAGCAGAACGCATGCACTATAGCCATGAAAGGACACAAATTTATCAGAGTCCGCTATAATTTCTCCTTTTAATCATAGTTTGTCAGTTTTAGCAAATATATGTTGAACCTATCAAGTCATCGAGGCTCTGCAAATTGTGGTTTTTTTTTTTTTTTGGGGGGGGGGGGGGGGGGTGTTTACTAAATTTTGATTTTAACATATTTCAAACATGAATCAGTGAGCTGCTTCAATGTAAAACTTCCAGGAACTGAGATTTCAAAATGCCACAAACACCAGCCAGCGGGCAAAGGCATGTTAAACTGCATAGAATCTTGAATAATTAATGTCCTTTTCACTTTTCTGTTTTGTACCCCTTTATATCCAAATTGTATTGGAAGTATATCATTATCTTTAAAAGCTCCCCTATTACCTTTGACTTCATACAAACAAAATGAAAACAACAGATAAACAGCACAGCCTATGGAATTTAGCTCTCCTGAAGTGCAGGGTGCACTTTAGGGGAATTGTCTGCAGGTTGTCATCAATGTTTGCACAGCATCACCGTAGCTGCCACAAAATAACAAATCAGAGAATTCTCTGACCTTGCACGCTGATGTTGGCAATGGTGGTAAAGGCAACAATGGTGCTTGAAATTCTGGAGAAGATACTAGAAAAGAGGAGCTAGAGGATGTTGGTGCCAGAGAACCCATATAATTCTGATCAGGGATCTGGTTCTGCAATAAAGATACAAAATCCTGTCTCGAAGGAGCAAACTGATCTGGAGATAAAAAAGATGGAGGTCTTGGCAGGGAGCCTGAAGTAGAATCAATCAAAGGAGAAACAGAATGATGAGCAGATTGTCCAGGAAACATGGATCCCATGTAAGGAGAAATTTGACCAGGAAATTGATCTTTTACAGAATTTATGCCTTGAAATGGTGGAGAAAATGAAGGCATGTTTGATTCAGCCAAAGAAGAATGATAGGGCAATGGTGTCTTTGAAGACAAAAGTGATGGAGCATCTAGAGAATCAGAAGTTTGTAAAGAGGAAGATGAAAGTTCATAAGACGGATTTACAAGAGATGGAGCAGTAACAGATGAGACAGGTTCACCATGCTCTGGTACAGTGGTCCAGCCCACTTTTGAAGAAGGTAACTGACTTTCTGGAGTTTGGGCCCAGCTCTGTGTATTTAAAGGTGCCACTCCTGAAGGGGACTGAAAAGGACTAGACTGCAGCAGAGAATGAGAGCTGCTTCCTGATATCCCACTATATTCTGGCCAATACATTGTTGAAGAGAAAGAAGGGGCACCAGAAACATGAGTAGCAGCAGACTGAGCTGATAAGCCTGTCAACGTTGCAGATTGATGAGAAGGCAACCCAACAGAACGAGGAATGTCTCTACTGATCATAGCAGGAGTATCTAGCTTTTGAATTGATTCTGTCAAACCGATCCCACCCACTGAAGCCATGGGAGTCCTTGAAGGCACTTCAGAATATTGTGACTGGAAAAAAATATAGAAATCAGAAAATTTCGAGGCAAATACTTATATCCATGGGCTAAAATACCCTCAGCAATTTTTTTCCATTTACAAAGTTTGAACTTAAGTACCTGGATGATAGCTGGATCACTGAATATCTGCTCTTCTTTGGTAGATGTAGGAGGGGACTTGACTTGCAAATCCTGAAAAGGAAAAACATTCATTAGAATGTACAAGCTGTTGAAGTTAAGGGAGAGAGCATGGATTCAAACTACTTTGGAAATTTGGAATCGACTATAGGATAATCAACAAATAACATTAATTATTGGAAAAATAAGCCTACTTGGAACTTTCAGATCACTATCATTGATGGAAAGGAGTCTGTTCAACATCAGCCTTAGCTACTCTACTTTAGATTTTATCAGTAGCTCTCCCGTTTTAAACCCTCAGCTCCAGTTAGGATGACTTATTCAGTTATTCTTCATTGGTTTTTGTTGAGGTTTTTGTTTAATAGAACTGATAATAGATTTGATTCTGATCAATCAATTCTTCAAATTCCAACAAGCCTACTTGTGCCAAAATTCAGTTATAATTTGCCCAGTAAAATCTTGAAATACAGTAAAGCATCAGAACATCCCCCAGGAACAAAAAAATCCTTTTGAAAGAGGCCAATATAAGTCTGCACTTTGAAACTAAGTGGGCGTATATTCAGAAATAACCAGGGGAAAAAAAAAGAAAAGAAAAGAAAAAAGAACTTGTCAATGATGGACTAAGGTGATCTATTGGTTTCCAGAAAAAGAATTAACCTTGCGATGAGAATAAAACAAGCTTAGAATAAAGATCATAAACAATTTAAAGAGACCAAATATTTAAATTACATAAAAAAATGCAGGTTACTTCTGAAATTAAAATTCATTCACAAAACAGATGTAGATTCTATCACCAATATTAAACTTGTGCTTGTGCAAGAAATAAAGGACTTGGGAACAGGTTTAAATCCTCAATTGCAAATTCATTTATAAATGATAATACTATATCAGAACCCCCCACCCCCAAAGAAATAGGTACTGGAATGCCCAAGCGAGCGGTTACTTTTCTTGGCAACACCACATTAAACAATGATGTTGGATGAAATTATAATATGCTTACCTTAATGTCACTCCCTCGAAAAAGAATGTATTCATAAACCTTGTCACTTGGAGGAACCTGTGGACCATCTTTTCTTCTCCCCTCTGTCCCATAAGATCTGACTGCAATATCACATAACAAGCAATTCAAATTTCAATTCAAATTTGAGAAGAGATTTGCATAAATTTCATCAGCTGCAGCTCAAGTTAGAATTATCAGTTTATCACATTATGCACTAATTTAAAAATTATCAACATATTCACTGAATACCTAGAGGCAATTCCATTGTAACATGAAAGATTTCAAAAAACACATGATGCTACAGCATAATCGCATCAATGCCCATTATGTCAAAGAGTGCAGCCATACAATTCTAGAAAGGTGGGTAAAGATGTCATACAGATGATATACAAACAAAAAGTGGGTAAAGAGAGGTCGATAACAAAGGCAATATCAAATGTTAATGTTGGTTTAAGTGACTTCATAGAAAAAACTGTATGATCACCAAGCTTACTCTTTTATTCTAGGGCGATGATTCAGTCTTCTCTAAATTCCAAATGTCTCGGTCCAAAAAAAAAAAAAAAGGAGTCCAGATGTTGGTCGTGACTTTGCAGTCAAATGACTCACATCAACGACTTACATTCTAGAGTGATGATTCAGTCTTCTTAAGGTTGTATCACCAGTGAATTACATCTTACACCAATAACTGAATGTGTTGGGATTAAAATTGTTGGTTACTGTGCTTTGACTACTTACAATCATTGTACTAACAAACAGCAGGTCCATGTTCCCTCCAACCAGTAAGTTAAATATCAAGGAGAAATCAATTCTAACCAAACCATCCATAACCGATCAAACAATTTCCATCCAATAAATCGCGCATGCCTGACTAAAAGTCTTATAACAGAGTAACATTTCATAGAAAGCAAGGAATAGTACAAAATCTAGGTACCGCTCTTCAAGCCAATGGTGGAATCACGGACGTCGAGATGATACAAAACCCCTTCGTAACGAATCTCGTACTTGGAAATCAGACTGATAAAGCTCCCAATGTAGGAATCCTCTGCAGTTGAGGACGAAGAAGCAGGGGCAGGTTTCGCGCCAGAATCACTCGCCATGAAGTGAATGAGATGAGCGATGTTCGAGAAAATAGAAATTCAAGCGAAGTTGGCAATGAAGGAAGAGGGAGGAACTAGCAAAAATGAAAAATGTGGAGGAAAAGAAGAGAAAGGAAAATCTACGAAGTAAGAGGCATAGATTGTAGCGTTAGGGTTTGGTGGGAGGGTTGCTTCAATCGGTGAAGATGAGTCTGTAGTGTTGTGTGGCATTTGGGTACAACCCAAGAACAGGAATCGTCATTTGCTCTTGAACGAAGAAAAACGCGGGCTCGAATTTGGACATTTTTCGGCCCCGCAGCATCTATCTATACCTTGTCGTACCCTCGTACTTGGTAGCGTTTTCTTCCCTCTTGGACATTGGTAAGCGAGACACGTAATTTGTCGTCCGATTCTCTTCTCTTCTTCTTCCTCTTCTTCTTCTTCTTTTTTTTTTAATCGAAAATATTCTCTTTGCAAAATTTACTTACTAGTGCTTCTTCCGTTTCTTTTCATAGGATTTTTTTTTTAATTGCGTAAAATGAACTAATAGTTAAGAGTATTTATAAACAATAAATATATTTAAAAAATATAATGTGTTTTTTAAATATGTCCCTATCTAAGAGAAGAGTATACGAGGGAGAATGGATAAAAATATATGAAAGAGAATAAGTAAAAAATATGAGAGAGAATGTGAAATAAATTATTAAATGAAAGAAAATTAGTAATGAATGAGAGATAATTAATATATAGTTATGTATTTAATAGAGATAGAAAAGAAAAATGTCGTTTAAATTTTGACACAAAAATAAAATTGCGTATATTAAGGCGAACCCTAAAAAAGAGTGTTTAAAAAAAGGGAGTAATTTAATACTCATCTATACATAACTAGATGAGAGTTGCTCTTGCTAGAATATAACTTACACCTCGTCTTAAACAAATTGAAAGTACTTTTAAGCCATAGTGAGGGCTTTTTAACAATATTTTTCCCCAAAAAAAAATTTAATCAATACTATATTATTCCATGAAACAAATTAAAAAATACCATTCTAAAATTTTTTAATTAAAATATAATTAAAGAAATCATTTTCTCTTGTCCTTAATATAAGACATATTTACTTGATTTAATTTGATTAAAAAAAGTTGATTATATTAATTAATATAAAATATATTTTTTTAAGATACCCTAGTCTAGAGCTAGGTGATATGAGTTAGCCCACTGAGTTCAGGTTGGCCCGTTGAGTTGGGCTAAACAGACCCACATTAAAATGAACTAAAATGTAACCAACCCAACACGTAGTCAGTGAGTTGGCCCGCCCAACTCATTTTCTTTCTTTCTATTTTTTAAAATTTTTTGCGTTTTTTTAAGTTTTTTTAAACAATATAATAAAATATTTTTTTATGCAAATCTAAACCATCTAAAATTAAAATATATTAAAAAATCATAAAGTGATAATAAAACATTAAATTCAAAATTTTAAAGATCACAAATTAAGTATGCGTCACAATTTCACACATTACAAACTAAACATAAATCCAAATTCCATCACACACATTCGATACAATCAACAATTATTAGACAATATTAATGGTGTTTGGCCCAATTGAAGTGAACGAAGAAATAAGAGATGGTTTGGTTTTACACTTTTAGAGAATTTCAGAATATATTTTTTTAAAAGGGGTGGTAATCCATCAAGGGTTCGGGTTAGATGGGGTCAGAACGGTCCTAATTTTCCACAACCCGACCCACCAGGCTTTACAAGTTGGGCGTGTTTAGCCCATGGGTTCAACCTGTATTATCGACTCTACTCTAATCATCTTCCTTAACTCTCACATTCCTTTTTTTCCTAGATTATAGTTAAGGGAGGATCAATAGAGGTAAACCAGGAGATGTTGACTGATATGAAAACTATATCATATATTTAGGATCAAAATTAACTCCTTAAATATATCTTATATTAAAGACCGGATGAGTATTAAATATTGAAATCCAAAATTTACAAGGGCTTTTGAAGCATATTGAAATCCAAAATTTACAAGGGTTTTTGAAGCGTTGCCGTTTTTTTTCAAATTTTGTTTGTTATTACCTTCAGTTCTTAATATAAAATCTAGCTTGTAGTATAAATTGTCTGACAAACTACATCTTTTTTTTTTTTAAAGACTGAAAGAAGTGTTAATTATCCACTAGATTAGATATACTAAGATATGATTCATTCTTAATAGAGTAAATAACTTTTCTAATCCTTGATAAAAAACGAGATCCTAATTTTAGTCACTTAAAAAAAAGGTCATTTTTAGTCCATACAAAAGGACGAATAAGAGTCGATTGGTTGACATTTTAATCTCTCACAAATTTCCAAAAGATCATTTTTAGTTTATAAAAAAGACGAATAAGGGTTAATTTTTTTGTAAACGACCAAAATGAGGTCCGTGTTTTTTGTCAGGGACCAGAAAGGATATTTACTCTTCTTTTAATTTAATTTATGATTCTTTATGCTGAAAATTGATAGAGATTTAATGAATAGTCAATAATTACATATAGAGAAAATGTGTGTGCTTTATCTCTAGAAATGAGAATGGAAATCAAAGGGGAGCTTCAAAATCGCATATTTGGTGCAGAAGTGTGTTTAGAAGTCTGATTTTGTAAATTGAGGGGAGCCTTCCCATTGTCGTTTAGCTGGCTTTTAGATTAAGATTCTCTACTTTACAAGGAGCATCCCCAACATTCATCCACCTAATCATTAAAATCCATACGTCTCTTTCAGGAACAGCATTTAGTATGCCATCATTGGTTGATGGGGTTTCATAAGTCCCTTGGTCTGAAGAGAAGACTCGGACCCCCCTCCAGCAAATGTCGTCCGCATTGATATGGATGGATCGGTTCGTCACCAACATCAAGCGGCTTGCGAAGGAGTGTTGAGGAACTCTCAAGGACATTGGTTGATGGGGTTTCATAAGTCCCTTGGTCTCCGGACTATTATTGAAGCTGAACTATATGCTATCATGACTGGTCTCAAAATGGGTTGCCAGATGGCCTACAGAAAATTATCCTCTACTCAGACTCTCTGGACGCAGTCAACGTCCTTATGCGAGACTCCTCTACTGATCATTCGCTAAAAGACATCATTGGGGAGATTCAAGAACTTCTCAACAGTGATTGGAATGTGGAGCTCCATTACACTCCAAGAGACAACATTTCGTGTGTTGACTATATGGCCAAGCAAGCCCACGACGCTCCTGATGACGCCGAAATTGTTCTTGTACCAATAATTCCAAGAGAATGTCTTAATATGATTTTGAAGGACCAATTGACTTATCGCCATTAGTTTGCTTCATAGTGTATTATACTAAGGGCTTGATCATCATGGTCTAGTCCCTATCCCACTTTTCAAGCTTCAGCTTGCCTTTAATTGTCGAAAGCATTTAGTATGCCATGTTGCAGCTATTAAATCCCTTTTCTCATCCATCAACATTTACTCTATAAGTGGATGGAGAAAAAAGTGAGATGAAAATAAGTATAGAGAATGATAAAAAGAAGAACTGTCATTAAAGATTTAAAAAAAAAAGATTAAAAAAAATCTATTTTTAGGAATTTTTTCTTCTTAGCTTTTTTTCTCCTCTAATTTTCTCTCCAGTTCAAAGCCCATTGTATATCTCATGTCATTTCCCTTCAATTAATTTTTTAATACAAAAGGAGAGGGCAAATCCCTAAAACAAAAAAGAAATTAGCCTAGAAAGGGTTGCAATCCTATACTATCACTATCAACTTGGGTCCTTAGAAAATGAGGACACATATCCAATGCTCAATTCTCTTTTTGTCAGACTATCTGCAACCTTGTTATGCTTTGTTGAGGTGTGAAGAATTTGAAGATCCCGAACAAATTTCTTAATGCTTCGAATTTCCAAGAATACTAGACTGCATATTTGTCTTTAGAATTTTCCTTGAGGAGATTTTTCACCCAAATTCCCAAGCAAGTCTAAGACCTTTCAATATCACCAATTCTTTTTTACATCTGATTCCAAAATCACCGTTTTTAACCCAAATTCCCAAGCTAGTCTAAGACCTTTCAATACCACCCATTCTTCTACCTCTAGAGCAGTATAATGTTGGATTGATAATGGATCAGAATCAGACCAGGTTTTACCTCAACCCAATGTCTGTATGGTACCTCGGGTTGTACAAGTCAGCTTGAGATCTAGTTCGATCTAGCACCATCTCAAGCTTGGGCTGGAATAAATCGGTCCAGTGGACTGCCTAAACGATCTATAGTGGACTTCCCAGATAATCTTGGCAATCCAGGACCTATTTGGGGTTTTTTTTTCAGGATACTTGATCCATCAAACATCAAAAATGAAGAATAAGAAAGCATCATTTGAAGAGAAAAAAGAACCCCCCCCCCCCGGGCGCTTTCATCAATAAAAAAATCTCCCCAAATCCAAAATTCAAAAATCTCCCCAAATCCAAAATTCAAAAATCTAGAAGGAAAAAAAGGAGTTTGAAGGGGCTCTCAATTGCTAAGGAAGATGAGTGGTTGTTGTCTTGTTGGAATTGAGCTTCCATCTTTATATCCACTGGAGCTCAGATCTGGGAAGTCACATCCTTCACTGTTGAAGCTTTGAAGAAGGCAAATCTTGGGGTTCTTCTCTAAAAATCGCTAATGGGGTCGTCGTTGCCTTTAGGTTGATGATCGAAGGTGGGCCATCACTGACATAAGCTTGAAGGATTTGGCATGTGTACTGTGTGAGTGCGTGGTGATTTTAAAAAAAATATTCGGTTCAAATTGGACTAGACCAAGGGGTCCGTAGTCTGGCCCAGTCAAAGAAGACTGGTCTGGTCTAATCTGCCCAATATTACTTCATGTCAATTTTTCTACATCAGATCGGGTCAAGTCAAACTAGGTTACTTGGACTATCGGGCTTTTCGCTCATTCCTACTACAATGTCCTATTTCATAAGAAAATCCAACAATCTAGCATTCAGCATGGCCCCTTATTACCCCACCACAACCTTCCTAGGGGTCTGTTTGGCGCAAGGGAAATGGAGGGAAGATAAGGGGAGGGAAAATTTGTATGAGTTGGTTTTAAAAAATTGGAGAAGTGGGGTTGTAAAAGTTTAATAAAGATAAAATATAAAATGAAATAGTAAGAAAAATTAATAAAAAAACTTTTAACCCTAATTTTTTTAAAAAAAAAAATTCAAGTCATAAAAATTTCCCTTCCCCTTCAAATTCCTCATATCAAATAGCCCTAAGGATCCATCCTTGACATGGTGCCATCAACGTCTAATTTAACCCACCCATGCCAAAGTGGCTTCTAGGGAAAAGGCGAACCCAACGAACCCTTCAATTCATTGCATCATTAGGGCCCGTTTGGTAGGGGAAGATTTAAAGAGGGAAAGGAATTTAAAGAAGTGAAAGGAATGGAAGGGAAGATTGTGAGGGAAATTAAAAAGTTGAACTGTTTGGTAGACATGAGAAGGTAAGTTAAGTTGAGAGAAAATGAATGGTTTGGTATGAAGAATTAGGTGTTAGTTAAGTGGGAATATGAGGTGAAATACCAAAAATGCCCCTAAATAAAAAAAAACAAAAAAACATTCCTGTAACTGAATTTTCTTTTTTCGCATAAAACCATATGGCATGAATGTGCAGCTGGAAAACTGAAGTAGAGGTGGATGCGAAATGAAATTGCCCCAACGACTGGATTTGGGATGTTTGAAGGACGACACACATGGAAGGAATTAGAAAGTGACAACTCGAAAAGACAAAACCAGCAGTGAATTGAAAAGGCAATCAAGTTAACTTCTTATTTAAAGTTAACTTTCTCTTGAATTGAAAAGCCAATCAAATTAACTTCTTATTTCAAGTTAACTTTCTCTTTGAATTGAAAAGCCAATATCAAGTTAACTTCTTATTTCAAGTTAACTTTCTCTTTGAACTGAAAAACCAATGTCAAGTTAACTTCTTATTTCAGGTTAACTTTCTCATTGAATTTACTTGAAAAGCTAATATCAAGTTAACTTCTTATTTCAAGTTAACTTTCTCTTTGAATTGAAAAGTCAATATCACTGATATCCATGGGAACTAACCTCTATTTCCACCTACGTTGAACTTGTCCTGCGTCTCCAACTAGCCCGTCGTCGATTTCAGATGAGCCTCCTTCGTTCAGCTTGTGTCTTCAATTTTAGCTTCGTTGAGCTGCAATGTCGATTCTCTTTTTTATTAAAAACCTCCACTATATACAGGGGCATTTTTGTCCATAAAATTCACTCTCCCAGAACCAAAACATTATCCCGCCAATTTTGGAGGGATTCAACTTTCCCACCAATGTGGGAAGATGGAGGCACGCGGGAAATCAACTTTTTGGGAAACTAGGGCACCAAACTGATTTTATCCGTGGGAAGCCTCTCGTTTTCCCTTTCCCTCACCTTAAATCAGCGTACCAAACGGGTCCTTAGTGTTGAGCATATTTAAGTTTTTTTGGGCTGGCCCATATATCCCATTATTGTTTTTTGGTTTACCTTTTATGGTCAGGAACTCAGGGTCCATATCAGCTAACTCAAGGCACCTCATAGCAAATAAACTAATTCTTCCAATTTGAGCATGAAATTTTTTTAAATATATATATCAAAAAAAAAAATCTTCCAACTTGGCAAAAAGGGGGAGAATTCTTGGACCTCCCCTCCTTCAAATGTGGTTCGCATTAATGTTGATGGTTAAGTGCGGCAACAACACCAAGTGGCCTGTGGGGGAGTGATAAGAAATGATTAGGGTGAATGGTTGATGGGTTTCTACAAATCTTTAGGCCTTCACACAGTTATTGAAGCTGAAATGTACGCTATCCTGTTAGGGCTAAAAATCGGTCTTCAAATGGGTTTTCAGAAAATTCTGCTATACTCGGATTCTCTTGATGCTGTCAATATCCTCATGAGAATCCGTATTAGTTGGGGCAAAGCCCTAGTGAACCGGGTGGGCAACCAAAAAAAAAATCCTCATGAGAGATTGCCCTACGGATCACCCTTTAAGAGATATCATTGGTGAAACTAGAGACCTCCTATTTCAGAATTGGGATGTGGAGTTATACTATACCCCAAGAGATAACATCTTATGTGCTGATTATATGGCCAAAGAGGGCCATGGAGCTACTGCTGATGTAAAGGTGACTTTGATTCAAAGATCCCTCTAGGATGCCTTAATATGGTTTTAAAAGATAAACGATCCTGTCTCTTGTAATTTATTTTGTTTTTGCTGTATCAAGGACTAGGTTTCCATAACTAATTCTTTGGTTAAAGTGAAATGTGATAGTTGTTTTTAGGAAAAAATGCATAATTTAATTTTAAACTTATGAGCAAGGTAACGTCCAGTAATTCTCCTCGTGTGGTCGATTATCCTTTCAACCTATGAGTGTTGTTTCCTTTCTAAAAGACATGTTCTTATGTGTTTCTCACGTGTCGGCCATTGGAAACACCGTTTTCTTGTCTGACTTGCATGTGTTAAGCGTGTCACAACGTACGTTTATCTTAAGATTGAACTCCACACAAGATTCATAGTTTGCATTGCTCGGGTAATCTTGTTTGTTGAAGTCGAAAGAATAGATTTGGATTATCGTTCAATTAATGACATTTATTATTAAAATAAAAATTGTGAGTAAATATTACTACTTTTGATCATTAATAAAAGTTCTTGTTCGTATTAGAGTTAAAATGTCTATTTGTATAATGGTCACAAATGGCAATACTCATATTGATAATACTCCTTCTGGTCCTAATTATAAGACCTATTTGATTTTTTTGGAGAAATTAAGGAAGTTAATTATATTACTTTAGAATATTTCTTTTTTCTGAAAACTAATTAGTTTGACTAATAAATTAATATATAATTTAAGGATGCACAACAAATGAAATGATTAAGTACTTTATTTAGGTTCATTAATCTCTCCACAAAAAGTCAACTAGGTCTTATAATTAGGATTGGAGATAGTAATAAGCAACAATACAACTATAAATCATTTGAGCAAGTGAGTATTAATTTATTGTAATTAAGTAAAGGATAAAGTTGATTATAAGGCCAAAAGGCAACAAGATATTGAGGAAAATAGCACTGCCTTTGATAACAAATGAATGACATAATTTATAGTGCAATTTACACTATAAACTAATTAGAGATACCTAGGAAGCCAAAATGCTGACAATTATTATCAATTTAAGAGATATCCACTAACCTAGAAGGGGGCGAGATGTTCATTAGTTGTTAGTGAAAATAATTTACTTTATTATAATATTTAACTGCACATTTAAATATAGGGTTAAATGCCTAATTTATCATGGAAGTTTTGATAAGAGGGCACTCAGCACCTAAAAGTTTTTTTGGTATCAAATTTGCCCCGAAAGTATGAAAAAGATAACAAATTTGCCCTTCCGTTAATTTTGACCGTTAAGTTTGATTGAATGTACACGTGGTATGCCACCTCATCAACCCGAATAAGAGTTAAGTATCATTTTTGCCATGGAAGTTTTCACTGAAGAGCTATTTTGCCTTGGAAGGTTCCACTAAGGAGCAATTTTGCCCCGAAAGTTTACAAAAGTAGTAATTTTGCCCTTCTTTCTCCTAGTATTAAATTTAACTATTAAATCAGTCAAAGACCACACATGTCATACCTTGAAAAGGTCGAACTTGGAGTCAAAGAAGGAGATCCTTGAGATGTTGAGCTTAAGGCGACTAGAATTTGTGAAGTCGAACTGGTCACAGGAACTGAAAGGTCTGTCACAAATCCAGAGGAAACATCATTATGATCTAAGTAAATGAAACGCAAAATGAGAAATGAATTGTTCCAAAAATTGGTTCAGTAAAACAAATCAATAGTGATAATATTTACATTTGTATAGACTGATCATTTGCTTAGATAATAAGTGATGCTTCCTGTGACCAGTTCGGCTTCACAAATTTTAACCGCCTTGAGCTCAACATCTTAAGAATTTCATTCTCTGACTCCAAGTTCGACGTTTTCAAGGTATGATATGTGTGGTTTTTGACTGATTTAATAGTCAAATTTAATACGTGGGAAAGAAGGGCAAAATTGATACGTTTTGTAAACTTACGGGACAAAATTGCTCTTTAATGTAAACTTCCGAGGCAAATTTGCTCTCAGTGAAAATTTTCGGGGCAAAAATGATACTTAACTCTTATTGGGTAGATGAGGTGGTATGCCACATATACACTCAGTTAAACTTAACAGTCAAAATTAATAGAGGGGCAAATTTGCTACATTTTTCATACTTTCAGGGTAAATTTGATACCAAAAACACTTTCGGGTGCTGAGTGCCCCCTTATCAATATTTCCGTGACAAATTAGGTTTTTAACCTTTAAATATATATATAATTCCAACTTGTTCATCTTTGATTCGTAATATTATCATGATAGATATGAAATTTATTGATCCAAACATATAAATTGTGGGTGTAACTTATTTAATTAGTCCATATCAAGAAAGATACAAACGAAAATTGAAATTATGCATTGTCATCATTCATTTAGAAGCTCTGAATATTCTTCTAGAATAGCCAATATGCACGTGATTTTTAATTTTAAAGTTATATATATGATGTAACCTAGCCAAATTTAATACAGTACAAGGCATAGTAGTAGTAAGTTAATACTCCCCCATAGCTAAATACAAGATAAATGTGACTTTTTTGGGATATTAAAGAAATTAAATAAGTTATTTGATCATATCATATGTTGTGTATCCTTATATTATATATCAGTTTAATAATTAGTCAAACTAATTAATTTGAAGAAAAATAAAAATAAAAATACTATCAAATAATTTAATTAATTTCCTTAATCTTTAAAAATAATCAACTCGTCTTATTTCTTTTGGTTCTTTTTATAAGACACAAACTAACAATTGTATTTGGTCATTTTTATAAGACATTTGCTTGTTTTCAAATCGCATTAATTATTTTTCCATGTATGCCTTTAATTAATAATGATGGTGGGTGAGAGTAATAATTAATATAATATTAGAGTTTAGTACAATTAGAGCCCGTTTGAATGAGCTTTTTTTTCCCCATAAAAATTGCTTTTTTTAATTAATAAATGCGTTTGGATGAGAGCTTTTTAAAAAAGTAAAAGTAACAAAAAAAACCTAAAATTATGCTTTTTTTTTAAAGCTTCAATTTGTAGCTTAAAAAAAAAATTGTAAAAACAGATAGAAAGAGAGAATGAAAAAAAAAATGACCGGCTTTTCTTTAGTGATTTGTTTTAACACTAATTACCTTTGATTTTCAATAATATGACAACGCTGTCTCCAATTCAGTAATTTTACTAATAAAAAAGTACTTTTCTATTTTAACATTCAAACAACTTTTTTAGTTAAAAGTGTTTTTTAAATGGTACATCCAAATATAAAATAGCTTTAACTTTTAATTAAAGTATTTTTTTAAAAAACAATGTAATTTTTTTTTAAAAAAAAGCTCATCTAAATAGAACCTTAATAGGAATAATATATTTTTTTAAAAGCTTATCTAAATAGGACCTTAGTAGGAATAATATTATAAGTTATTTAAATTTTAGGATAATTTTATTAATGTTAATTATTTTTATTAGTTCATAAAAATTATTAATTGATGTTTTAAAATAAAGATAAGTGGGAGCATGATATATTTTTTTTTTTGTCAAAAGGGAGCATGATATATGGAAGCATAGAGGTAAGGGGCATATTAATTGAATGGGCGGCGTGACACGAGCCATCAATTCGGATTGTCTTTGTCGAGACGTTCATGAAATTTTTATATCACATCATATTAATATTTATTTATTTATTTTCCCTACACGCAAACTTTATCTTTATGGGCCACGCCAAGGTCCAAACACAGAAGAGTACAGTACCTGCTTGAATCCGAATTCCACGTTTGTTTCGTGGCGATATCCCATTTCTACTTTACTTTATCATCTTCACTCGTGAACGGCATCGACGAACCCTTTAATTTTCACCATTTTTACCGCTCGGTTTCACTGTTCCAGTTTCTTCTTCAACCACTCCTCCGAGACGGTGACTCCCGATTGAGGCTGTACGACGTCGTTTTCTTCTCCTCCCATCCCAGAAGGCCACCAAAACCCTTTCTCTTCTTCTACACATTGTCGTTTTACTTCCCTCGGCGCATTTCAAGCCTTTGAAATATATCGGATCTGGGTATCTTCTCCCAATTCACTTGCACAGTGTGTTAAGCTATAGTTGTGGTCTCTCAGTGACCAAAAAATTTGAATGCTTTAGCTTTTCTTTGATTTGAATTGATCCCTGATTATCCAGTATAAAGAAGCAAAGCTGGAGCAATTGAAGACAATCGGTAGGGAGCTCGCCATGGGCTCCCAGGGTGGGTTCGGGCAATCCAAGGAGTTTCTTGATCTGGTCAAGTCCATTGGTGAAGCTCGATCCAAGGCCGAAGAGGACCGCATCGTCCTCAATGAGATCGAAACCCTCAAGCGTCGTATAATTGAGCCTGACATTCCCAAGCGCAAGATGAAGGAATACATCATTCGCCTTGTTTATGTGGAGATGTTGGGTCACGATGCCTCTTTTGGTTACATCCACGCCGTTAAGATGACACACGATGACAATATCGTCCTCAAACGAACTGGGTATTTGGCTGTCACCCTTTTTCTGAATGAAGACCACGATTTGATCATCCTCATTGTCAATACCATTCAGAAGGACCTCAAGTCCGACAATTATTTAGTTGTCTGTGCTGCCCTTAATGCAGTCTGTAGGCTGATTAACGAAGAGACTATTCCAGCTGTACTGCCTCAGGTGATTGAGCTTTTGGGTCATTCTAAGGAGGCCGTTCGTAAGAAGGCTATCATGGCTCTTCATCGCTTCCATCAGAAGTCACCTTCTTCAGTGTCACACTTGATCTCCAATTTCCGCAAGAGATTGTGTGATAATGATCCTGGTGTAATGGGTGCCACGTTATGCCCTTTATTTGACCTCATTTCGAATGATGTCAATTCTTACAAAGATCTCGTCATCAGTTTTGTGAGCATTCTCAAACAAGTAGCAGAACGCAGATTGCCAAAGAGCTATGACTATCATCAGATGCCTGCTCCTTTCATTCAGGTTCAACATTGTCTAAGTTCGTCTCTGATTCATATTTGGTTCTTATCTGATGTCAACTTCGTTTGTTTAAGTTAAAATGTGGATATTTGCTTTCCGGAGTTTATCGAAACCATTTTAGTGAGCTTGTTTTGTCCGACTTTTCTTACTATGTGCATTATTTTTCTGTTATTTCTTAGCACGGATGCAATCCAAGTTTCTTTAGCATGCATTTTTTTTAATATGCAGATTAAATTGCTGAAAATCTTGGCTTTGTTGGGGAGTGGTGACAAGCAAGCAAGTGAAAACATGTATACTGTTATTAGTGACATAATCAGGAAGGGCGATTCATCAAGCAATATAGGGAACGCTATTCTATATGATAGCATATGCTGTGCCGCTTCTATATATCCCAATCCTAAGCTAATAGAAGCTGCTGCAGATGTGGTTGCAAAATTCTTAAAGGTCTTACTCCATTCAGTTTTATTTCAAGCTTGTACTTTATACTAGGTTGCATGTGAATGTTATGCATTACATATGTTATTATAATGTGACCAGAGTGACACTCATAATCTCAAGTACATGGGTATCGATGCCCTTGGTCGGCTGATAAAGTTAAGCCCGCAAATTGCAGAACAACACCAACTGGCCGTGATTGACTGCTTAGAGGTAAGTATATTTGGTTGAAATGGGGTGGGAAAGAAATCCTAATTTTCCTGGATGTTGGACTGTCTAGAGGATGATGCATATATCAAACACATTTTTTTAGTGAAACGCATTGTAGAAACAAATATGCTGTAAAATCTTGTGATTTGTGAGATTTTGATGTCTATAATCACTGACACATGGTCTTTACGTGACAAAAATTGTCATTTGGGGGACTTAAATAACTCTTGATTCATCAATATGTGGAACTATCCAGAACTTGTTTTCTTGAGTCTATGACTTCCTGCAAATTTTTTGACTTGAAGATACATTTTTAAGGTAGAATTATGGCCTGTTTGAGTTAGAGTTCAAGAAATACATTCACGCAAGTCGAGACAAAACTCCTCTCACAAACTTATTTTATATACCGTAAATCACGTAGGAATAAGCAGCTTCTACCGCTAATTCAAACAGGCAATTACAAATTTGGGAATTCATCCTAGCCAATGTATTTCCAGTTTAGTGGCATTAACAAGAAGTTAATCAAGTCAATGAGTGGTTAATGCATTTAGATAGTGTCAATCATTCGTTTGATTTAATGTTGGTAAATTCAAAATATGTTTGCTTGGTCTTATTGGAAAAACGTTTGCCGTGAGTTCTTCTCTAGTAATCACCCCAACAGTTAAATTCCCATCCCTGGCTGTTTAAAATGGCACTAAACTTTGAAAGAATATTCACAAAATGAATTAGACTTAATATTTTGTTGTCACAAGCTCAGGGATTTGTGCTTTTTGTATGTGCACCTGCCATTGTTATTGTTTACATCCCTTAAAATCACATTTCTCAGTTGACTGGCTCGTTACATCTGTATATATAACTATGCTCCTTTCAATTCTGGTTAATTGCTGATGCGCGATGCAGGACCCTGATGATACTCTGAAGCGGAAAACTTTCAAATTGCTATACAAGATGACCAAGTCCTCTAATGTAGAAGTGATTGTTGACCGTATGATTGAATATATGATTAGTATTAGTGATGATCATTATAAAACCTATATAGCATCTCGGTGTGTGGAACTTGCTGAGCAATTTGCACCCAGTAATCATTGGTTTATACAGGTTACTGGAATTCTTCACTTTATATCTGTTCTTTGCCTTCTATATTTTGCACTTGCCTTCATTTCTAACTAATAATATCTGGTGCTTTAATTCCACAGACTATGAATAAAGTTTTTGAGCATGCTGGAGATCTTGTAAATGTCAAGGTAGCACATAATTTAATGCGGTTGATTGCAGAGGGATTTGGAGAGGATGATGATGCTGCAGACAGTCAGTTGAGATCATCAGCTGTATGCATTTTGATAATTTCATTGTTTACATAATATGTGTCTTGTAAAATGTGCATGTGCATGTAGAGGTTCATACATACATTATTAAATCGAAACTGTTTACTGAGGTGCAGGTGGAGTCATATTTGCGTATTATTGGAGAGCCAAAGCTGCCATCTGTGTTTCTTCAAGTACTTTCTACCCCACTCATTTCACTTTGCCAAGAACTTCAATCTGTTGCTGGCATAATGTTCAGTACTGATTACAGGTCATTTGTTGGGTTCTTGGGGAATATGGCACAGCAGATGGAAAGCATAGTGCGTCCTATATCTCTGGGAAGTTATGTGATGTGGCAGAGGCATATTCTGATGATGTAACTGTTAAGGTATCAATTGAAAGTTAAATATTTGCTAGTAAAGTAAAAGGAACTTGCCCCCTTAAAAAAGTTCTTTAGGGAAACTTTGCTTGTCAACAGAACATGCTATCAATTCGAAATAGATACTATCGATGTGCGAGCTTAAAGCATAATTTAACTGCATTCCTGTTCCATTGAAGATTTCATGCTGGGACAGGCATTAGGCATGTGCTTGTCACTTCTTTGCTTTATCTAGTCGGTTGAGGGTGCAATATCTTTATTGCAATAAGTATTTCTGTGGACTAGCGTCCATCACTTTTCTTGTGCAAGTTTGTGCTATTGTTCATCTGCTGGCAAGTAAACGATTGATTCCATACTCAGGCAAAAAAGAGTCATTCAATATTTATGTGCCTGGTTCTTTGGTAAACGTGTATAGGGATGTGTTTGCATTTGTGGTAGATGTTTTTCCAATTAGAATTCTATAAGCTGGTTCTTGCAATGATGTCCATTTAATGGATTTCTGGGCATCTTTCCTGTGTGAACTAACTTGTTGGTTCTTGTGAAGGCATATGCAACGTCAGCTCTAATGAAAATTTATGCATTTGAAATGGCAGCTGGAAGGAAAGTGGATTTGCTTCCCGAGGTATAGTCTTAAAGACTTTGGATTAAGGTTATGTAGCTTTGCCTCTTATGGGCTTTATGTGATAGAAGTGGATAATTACTGTTGGAGTATCCTCTAACCTTTGATTATCCCGTCTCTGTCATCACACAAAAGAGTTAACCGTTGTATTTTAGAAATGCTTCCATGTCTCAAGGCATTGCCATTTGTATTGAGACAATTATTCATATGTCTAAACAGATGGATGGAGTATCATTTTTCATCTTTTTATTGAGAACTCAAGTATGTTAACACCGAGAGAAATGAAGAGTAGATATTTTAAGTCGTTGGTGGTTCAAATTTCCTGAGGGAGTTTCTTTCTCAAGTTATGCGTGTTCGGGTTCTACAAATTTTATTGCCCAAGAGACCCTACTATTTTGCACTGATTATAAATAATTTCCCTTGACAGTAGAATTTTTTTTATTAGTGTTTGATGATATTGAATGATCCCATTGAAGTATAGGAAAAATAGTCTGAATATTATTGATCCTTGGGTATAAAAGGGAGTATAAGGAGGCCTTTATATAAGCAAGAATAGACTAACTCTAACCCTTGTTAGAATATTGTTCTCAATTATTTCATTTTACACTCTGTATTCCACACACTACTTCACTTTCCACCTGCTACACCAACTCCACTCATCTGTACACCACTCCACTACACTCCACTCATCTGTTTTACACCCTGTACGATTCCCCTCTGAAGCCTATATATGCATAGGCTATGTACTCAATTATATCATGAATAAAACTGTGTGTGTTTGTCTCTGAAAGACAATATGGTATCAGAGCAGAGAGGCAAAAACACGGGTCCCTAATCTCTATCAACGGTCACACCGTCAGTGACCGTAACCGCTGTAACAGAGGGCCAGTTTTTTTATGTCTGAGCATCACCTCGTCACCATTCTCACCAGAGTGTTCCTCATCCACACCGTCGGCAACCCAGAAGCCATAACCACAAAGAAGGCGGACAAAATCCGACGGACAGAGAGAAGGAACAGAGAGGATCACGGTCCTCGATCCGAGAAGAGAACGGCGCGTGTCATTACACCACCACCACAGATAGGATCGCGACATGAAGATCGGCGGAACCCAGAAAAATGGCGGCCATCTGACCTGCGCGTGAGCTTCACGCGCCACCCCTCTGCCGGCGCGTGAACACCACGCGCCGTCGTGAACAGGAACCTCCGGCGACTCAACTTTTCCCAGAAACATGAATCCCTCTGAATTCTTTCCTCGTTTTGGCTCAATTCATGAAAATTCATCCAGAACACTTCCAATAGCCTTCATGACTGAAACCAATCCTCAAACTCAAAATCCTTCACCTCCTCCTTCAGCACCACCTAACCAAACAGCACCACCCAGAACCACAGAAATAGTATCTGATTTTTCAGATAATCCCATTATGAGTCTTAATCATAAGTTTAATGGTAGAAACTATCTTCAATGGTCACAAAGTGTGCTGAGGTATATTCGTGGCAAGAGAAAGGAGAAATACATCAACGGAACAGCTTCTGAACCAGATCCTACAGATCCAAATTTTGATACATGGTTTGCTGAGAATAACCAAGTTATGACTTGGTTGTGTAATTCCATGACGGCAGAAATTAGTGAAGGTTATTTGCTTGCTAATACAGCAAAAGAAATCTGGGATGCAGCTAGGAGAACTTACTCCTCACTTGATAACACTGCTGCCTTACTTCACCTCAAGCGCCAACTCCGTGATTTAAAACAAGGTACTATGTCAGTAACTGAATACTACAATGCCTTGTTAAAATTGTGGCAACAACAAGATTTGTTCGAAATTCATCCCTGGAAAAACATTGAGGATGCTCAATTATATAAGAAAATTGTGGAAGAAGGTCGAATACATGATTTTCTCCTCGGTCTACACGACTCTTTCGAAGAAATAAGGGGCAGAATTATGGGATTGAGGCCACTACCACAACTCCTTGAGGTGGTTAACTTTGTACAGTTCGAGGAAAGCAGAAAACTCTTGAACCAGAGTAGTCCAAGCCAAGTCGAAAGCTCTGCTCTCGCAGCTAAGGGAACACATGGGGAACGGAGAACTAACAAATATTGCAACTATTGCAAGAAGAAGGGACATACTAAAGACGAATGCTGGAAGCTCCATGGAAGACCTTCCAATGGAAAACCAAACTTCCAAAATCACGGGAACATCGCTGAAGCGAGGGTGGAGACTAATGATCGCCTGAGCCAGCAAGAGGTAGAGGTGATTCGGAGGATACTCGATAAGCAGAACCTGTCAAACTCCACGCCTAGTGTAAATCTGGTACAAACAGGTAATTCTATTGTAGCCCTCAACACTATGATGACTGGTGGAGATAATTGGATTGTTGACTCAGGTGCAACAGACCATATGACTGGTAACAAAACCGTATTCCACAACCTTAAATTCTGTCATGAACATCTTAAAGTCAAAGTAGCTAATGGTGTATTCACACGGGTTGAGGGGATTGGCACAGTTATATTATCTGATCGGTTAACAATACATAATGTTCTATTTGTACCTGAACTCACCTGTAATCTGATATCAGTGAGTAAGCTGACTAAAGACAAAATATGTCGAGTCATTTTTGATGATGGTCTGTGTGTATTTCAGGATTTGAAATCGAGGAGGAGGATTGGGACTTCTAAAGAATGGGATGGACTATTCTACCTTGAAGGTTCATGGAAGTCAAAACGAGCACTGGTTAGCTCTAATTCTAAGGATCATGATGTATTTTTGTGGCATTGTCGGTCAGGCCACCCTAGTTTTGATTATATGAAGCATGTGTTCTCCAGTTTATTCAATAAAAATTCCGCTCCTTTTCAGTGTGAAACTTGCCAGTTTGCAAAACAAACCCGATCCTCATACTCTAAACAAAAATATAACCCTTCCTCACCATTTACACTAATTCATAGTGATATCTGGGGACCAGCCCGAATATCTACCCTCACCCACACCAAGTGGTTTGTTACATTTATCGATGATCACACCAGAATCACATGGGTTTATTTATTAAAAGACAAATCTGAAGTAGCCAAAGTATTTCAAAACTTCTATACCTTTGTGCGAACTCAATTCAACACTTCCATTAAGGTACTACGAAGTGATAATGCCAAGGAATACATGAGTACAACCTTTAAGGAATTCCTTGATCAGCAAGGGATTCATCACCAAACTTCCTGCCCTTACACACCTCAACAAAATGGAGTGGCTGAACGGAAAAACCGTCATCTTTTGGAAGTAACCCGCGCCTTACTACTTGAGCGAAATGTCCCTACCATATTCTGGGGTGATGCTGTTCTCACAGCTGCTTACCTCATTAATCGCATGCCTTCCAAAGTTCTCAATTACGAAACTCCAATTCAGAAGCTTCTTGGATTCTTTCCCAATTGCCCTCTAATCAACTCACTACCTCCAAAAGTGTTTGGGTGTGTTGTCTTTGTTCATAAAAAGGATGGCAACAAATTTGGTGCCCGGGCCCACAAATGTATATTCCTTGGCTACTCCTCTACTCAAAAAGGCTACAAATGTTATTGTCCATCTTCCAAGAAACTCATAGTGTCTCGGGATACTGTATTCTCGGAAGATGATGCCTATTATCCTAAATTACCCATTCAGGGGGAGTATTCTGATATTGAATGGCTAATCCCAGAAGCCTCTACTACTAAAAATCAAAATCTTGTTTTACCTGACACTCCATCAACAACACCACCCAACCTTGTACCTACCCTTGATTCTCTTGCTCCCACAAATCAACTTGAAACCAATGAACTGGAAACAGATGTTGAGATCAATTCAGGGATGGATACTGAACCACAACAAGAGGCACAAGGGGCAGAGCCTAGCTCACAAGTCCAAAATGAACCAAACACAGGTAGAACTGTTTCTCCCATTCAAAGGAATGACCATGAATCCAATCCAAGATTAAATCCTGATGAATACGGTTGGCCTATTGCATTGAGAAAAGGGGTAAGGTCATGCACTCAGCACCCAATTCAATGTTTTGTGTCATATGGTAATCTGTCTACAAAAATGCAAAGCCTTGTTGTAAATAGTGCACAGATAAAAATTCCAAACACATTCCAACAAGCTATGGCAGATCCAAATTGGAAGCAAGCTGCAGAAGAAGAGTTGAGGGCACTCAAGGAAAATAGAACATGGGAGATCACACCTCTTCCTAAAGGAAAGAAGCCAGTAGGATGCAGATGGATTTTCACTCCAAAATTCAATCCAGATGGTAGTATCAACAAATACAAGGCAAGACTTGTTGCAAAAGGATATACCCAGACGTATGGAATTGACTATCAGGAGACATTTGCTCCAGTAGTCAAGTTCAATACCATCCAAGTACTATTATCAATCGCTGCAAACTTGGATTGGTCACTACACCAACTGGATGTGAAAAATGCATTCCTAAATGGAGATCTGGAGGAAGAAGTATACATGGAGATTCCAGATGGAGTTTTAGCTCCTAACAACTCTGTGTGTAAACTCAACAAATCATTGTATGGTCTTAAGCAATCTCCCAGAGCATGGTTCAGTAGATTCACCAAAGCAGTAAAAGAGCTTGGATACACTCAGGGACAAGCGGATGACACGTTATTCATCAAACGTGTTAATGACCGAGTAACCATATTGGTCGTATATGTTGATGATATAATCATTACAGGAAACGACGAAGAATCCATTACTTTGCTAAAGCAAGACTTGTCAGCTGAATTCCAAGTAAAAGACCTAGGACAAATGAGGTACTTCTTAGGCTTGGAAATAGCTAGAACCAAGAAGGGTATCAATGTATCCCAACGAAAGTATACACTGGATCTGTTACATGAAACAGGAATGTTGGGTTCTCAACCAGAAGGAACACCAATGGAAGAGGGATGCCATCTACAGATTAAGCCAAAAGGAATCCCAACTAACTCAGAAAGATACAGGAGGATTGTGGGAAAATTGATATATCTAACCCACACACGTCCTGATATCAGTTATGCAGTTGGGATAGTAAGCCAGTTCATGCATCAGCCACAAGAAGAACACATGAAGGCAGTATATAGAATTTTGAGTTATCTGAAGCTCAATCCTGGAAGAGGCATATTGTTTAAGAAAGGTACAGCCAGAAACATTGAAATCTATACAGATGCGGACCACGCGAGGGATAGAGAGACTAGAAGGTCAACCTCAGGGTACTGCACATACGTGTGGGGAAATTTGGTCACATGGAGAAGCAAGAAACAGACAGTAGTGTCACCAAGTAGTACAGAAGCAGAACTGAGAGCTGTTAACAAGGGAGTATGTGAAGGATTGTGGATTATGCGATTATTGAAAGAGATAGGAATTCAATTTGAAGGACCTATACAACTTTGGTGTGATAATAAATCCAGCATTGAAATGGTCAAGAATCCAGTATACCATGACAGAACAAAACATGTTGACATAGACAGACATTTCATTAAAGAAAAGATTGAAGCAGGGACTATGACCCTGTCTCACATAAGATCTGCAAACCAAATTGCAGATATCTTGACTAAACCACTAGGAAGAGCAAAATTTGAAGTTTTTCGAAGCAAGCTGGGAATGATAGACATCTACTCTCCAGCTTGAGGGGGAGTGTTAGAATATTGTTCTCAATTATTTCATTTTACACTCTGTATTCCACACACTACTTCACTTTCCACCTGCTACACCAACTCCACTCATCTGTACACCACTCCACTACACTCCACTCATCTGTTTTACACCCTGTACGATTCCCCTCTGAAGCCTATATATGCATAGGCTATGTACTCAATTATATCATGAATAAAACTGTGTGTGTTTGTCTCTGAAAGACAATAACCCTAAAATCTATTATAATCGAATCTAATCAAATCAAATCATAGTTTCTTAAAAATATATTCCTAAAATATAATATTCATATATAATCTTAATAAATACTAAATGATATCTCTAATAATAATTAATTAATTAATATTTCTAAACTTGATATTCTCAACAATTTTGATAATCCTTTTGCATGTGTCTAGGCTGTTGGGAACAATGTAAATCCTTTTATCTCTATGGAAAATTGATGCTGAAATTTGACTAACTCCTTATCGACTTTCAGTGTCAAACGTTGATTGAAGAAATGTTAGCATCCCACTCGACAGATTTGCAGCAGCGAGCCTATGAATTGCAAGCTCTTACTGGGTTGGACAGACAAGCTGTTGAGGCTATAATGCCACAAGACGCAAGTTGTGAAGATATTGAGGTTATTGTTAATTCTTGAACCTTCTCAATGTTCTATCTGTTTATTCATGCATAATACTACTTTTTGGTCATGGAAAGCCTCAACAAACCATATTGCCGCATCTTAAAGAAATGGTAGGAAATTATCTTCCCGGAGTGTCAGTAACTGCGAATTTTTCTTCTCCTTGTTTCAATTTTAATTTTCCTACCATAATTTGTCGCCTCGGTTTCCTTAATACAACTTGAAAAAGATGGTGCTCAAACATCCTAAGAACAAGCTTTTAAATCTCAAAACATAAGCTTTAACCTTAGCAAGGTAGTCAACTTGGCTTTAAAAAGCCCAATGCTTAGAATTGGTTCATTCATTCTTGTCGATGATGTCTTATATTCTACTGGAGCAAGATTTGGCTTCTTTCCATCATGAGTTTCTTAGCGGCTTTTTTGGTATGAGGAAATTTGAGGAGAGAAAGGAATTTAGTGAAGGGAAGGGAATATTGTGAGGGGTGATGAAAGATGGGTTAAGGAAAAATGCGTTGTTTGGTATAAAGAAAATTGAGGGTGGAACTTGGGGAAAAATAGGCAAATACCCATTTTACCCTCAAAAAAAATAATTATCTATTAATCAAATTTATATTTCAATTCATAAATTCAATAATTAGTAGTACAATAATTTAAAAAATAAATAAAATGAAGAAATTATAAATTATAATTTAAATAAATAAATATAAATAGTTCAAAAAATAACGGTAGATTTTAAATGAATAAAAGAATAAAATAAAATAATAATAATAATAATATAAATAATAACAATAAGAAGTTAAGATACTTAGTCTTATTTTTATTTTGACACTCATACATACCTTATATAACAGAAATTTGAATTTGAATATACTCAGGTTGTCAAAATTCGGATTTGCTAAGCAAATTCGAATGTGATAATTAAATTCTGTTTGACTCTGTTTTCCGGTTCTAAAATAGAGCAAGCTTTCATTCTTTCTCATCTTGCCATCACAAATTCTGCTAGCCTTTTGCCATCACAAATTCTGCTAGCCTTTTGCCATCACAAATTCTGCTAGCCTTTCTCACCTTCTGCTTTCCTGGCCTTTCTCTAACCTGTCTCATCTGATCCTGAATCTCCACAAATTCTCAAATCTGCATCTTCCAAGGACGACGTTATATCAACGATTGTAACAAGGAAACAAAGCATGCTGGGGTCGGGAGACAATCAACCGAACCTAGTATATTTCTCTGCTCCAATTCTATTTTTATTTTCTGGAAACCTCTTTTGCTGAACTAAGCCAGAGATGCTGGAATTGCATTGCCGACTCCGTTGCACTCAAGTTCACCGTCTCTTCCGCAAGTGACACCAAGGAACTGCTCTTTAAGGGGCAGTTCACATACGGAACTTGGATTCCCACCAATTTTGGTGAGATCTCATCTTCCCACCTCTAAATGAACATGGGTGGGCCCGGTAACTTGAGTTCCCGGAAAGATTGAGTGAAAATTGTGTTCCAAACAAGGGAACTTGCCCATGTTCCCTTCCTTTCCCACCTCTTCCGCGTATCAAACGAGCCCTAATTATTTCCCATTGTGATGTCTGTCTCAGTCAAACAATGCCAATGCAACAGCCTAACTTGTGTGGTCAGCGTAGATAAAGTTCTTTGGGTCTTCAGAGTTCAGAGCTTTGTGGTGTCAAATTATTTGACACTTTGAATTATATGGCAATGTAGTAATCTAAATATAAAATTTTAGTTTATGGTTTAAATGTTTGAAGTGCCTCCATTCTAAGGTCTAAACTTCCAGTCTTAAAAATAAAATTTGTAAAGATGATTCTGAATATACACCCATTGCATGACTACTGCACTATCATAGTTTCTTGTTGACAGTTTTGGAATCAGATTATCCACTGATTGATATTTATTCTTTTTCAATAATCACTGTAAAATTGTGTTTGTAAAAATTATTCGAGCCTTTGTTGTCTGCAATCTTGAGCCTTTTGGAAACATGAGTAATTGCTTAGGCTTGTTTATCTTTTATCTAAGAGCATCCTTATACATTAGACATGCAACCCAGCAGGATTATCTTCATTATCTGGATCAGGAAATGAAGGCATTAGTTCAACTCTGATGTCTTCTAAATCCTATTGCTAATTGAAATCTTAACCAATGAAATACTTAATTGGAATTTAGTTCATTAAGTTCTGGGCTTTAAGGTTTTATTTACTCTTGGTCATGGCAGCTCCATCAGAATTAAAACTGTCAAGCAAAAGGTTGATTGTCATTGTTTGCTGGATATTGTCGCGTTTGATTGACTAAATGGAAAATTAAAACGCTTGCATGGATGCCAAGTTGCCAACCCATGCCTATGTGATTTAGTAACCAAAAATCAAAATTGTTTGGTTGACAAACTTTTCAGGTGAAAAGATACTTGGAGGACAAATAATTGCTCAATAGTTACCTTGCTCAGTGCTTGTCTGCCCTTACTCAAATATCATATCTCATTTTTTCTGAAAAGAAAGGAAAAGATTTTAGCTTCTGTTCTGCCAGATCTACGTTTGTTCTAATTTGTAGTTTTCTGATTATTCACTTGATTAATTTTATTTTCTCCTGCTTCCAAAACAATGAAATCCTTCACGCAGTTGCTTGTTGACAACTTTCTTTGCATAGCAGTTTCTGTTTGCATCAAAAGCCTGTACATCTCTCTTTATACTAAGTTGAATTTTGAACTTTGGATCAATTTGTATTATCATGTTTAAATTCTTTTTTCGTTTCTGTAATCCATTTTTACTAATGTTCTTATATTTAGGTTGATAAGAATCTTTCATTCCTCAATGATTACGTCCAACAGTCCATAGAAAGGGGTGCTCAGCCTTACATTCCTGAGGATGTGCGTGCTGGAATGGGGGAGATGAGCAACTTCAGAGGTCAAGATAAGCATGAACCATCACATCATGTACTGAGATTTGAGGCATATGAACTTCCAAAGGCTCCACCACCTTCAAAAGCTGCTCCCGTTTCAATTGCATCCTCAACAGACCTAGTTCCAGTACCTGAGGCATTGTATTCTAGGGAGTCCCAACAGATCTCATCAGCGGCATCAGCATCAGAAGCAGGATCATCAGGACTTAAGCTTCGGCTTGATGGTGTTCAAAAGAAGTGGGGCAAGCCAACATATTCATCTCCAACTCCATCTAGTACTTCAGAATCTTCTTCCCAAAAACCAGTGAATGGGATGACCCAGGTGAATGGCGCAAGTGCAGTAAATTCGAGAGTACGGGAGAGTTATGATTCAAGGAAGGCACCGGTTGAAATTTCTCCAGAAAAGCAGAAACTTGCTGGTTTGTTGTTTGGTGGTTCGAGTAAACCTGAGAGAAAATCATCAGCTGGTCACAAGGCTCCAAAGGCAAATGCCAGTGCAGCAGACAGATCTCAGGAATCAAAGACTGCAGGTGCGTCCAATGAAGCAGTAGCAGAGAAAACAAATCATCAACCTCCTCCCGATTTGCTCGACTTGGGGGAACCAACCGTCACAACTGATCCTCCTTCTGTGGTGGACCCATTCAAACAGCTGGAAGGACTTCTTGACTCAAGCCCTGGTCCAACAATAGATCATAGTGCTGGTGCTACTGCAAAAGTTCCTGATATTATGTCACTTTATGGAGGGACAACCACTGGCGAGCAGAGCACAAGTGGTGGCTATTCTATCCCTGTGAGTGGAGAGGGAAATCTTTTATCTGGCTTGTCAAATGCAGCTGCTGGAGGTGCTCCTGGAGAAATGACTTTTACATCATCTCAATCTGTGAAGGGTCCAAACGCTAAAGATTCGTTGGAGAAGGATGCACTAGTGAGGCAGTTGGGTGTGAACCCATCAAGTCAAAATCCAAACCTGTTCAAAGACTTGCTTGGCTAATATTGTTATAAAGACATTATATTTTGTGATGATTGAGGATAGATTGCCTTGTGACATGCAGCCTTTTGAGTTTTGTGAAGCAATTGGTGCAAAAACTTGGTGTAAATTACGATCAGGCGTGGATAATATATGGCACCCAGAACAGGGTGATTCTTGCCCAGGAATAATAGCAGAATCAGGTAGTTTTGTCACCCTGCAGAATAACGTCTGTGGCAACTAAATGAAATGAGGTTCTCCTCATGGCTGCCAGGTTCTAGTCCACTTTTGAAATTTTAATGTTACTTTTGTACCCAGTCATTGCATTTGAGTTTCTTGGGAAATGTCCGCTTCATCGTTGTTGTTATCCCACTGCTGTATCTTTTCCCCCTCATTTTTGTGCATTTCGCTTTGTTTATATGATACTTATTTGAACAATGAGATCCTTGACAATGCGGAAAATATTAGTTTGATGTATGACTTTTGTATTCATGTCAATCTTATGGCTTATTTGATATACGAAGGGCATGAAGGGGAACGGATTTTACTTTCAGTCAAGCCATAAAATAAAATGTGCTATAACTATTATGACTTTACTATCATTCTTGCACAACAATTGGATCTTTGTATTACTCCTTGTTTTTTCTTTTCTCCGGTATGATGTTACTTTTCATACCTGAGATTCTTTATACCGAATGGTGAAGTTCAATGATTCCTTCATAAAGGATCATTGTGCCCATAATTGGGTGTATTGCATTGGCTGTATCTTGATAAACTGATGCTTGTTAGGTATATTTGAAATAGTTCATCTTCTGGGAGATCATTGTCATGCTTTCCATATTCCTTCAATATTGTTTCAAAAGCCTCGAGATTCTAGCCACCAAAAGGCAGTGTTTAAAGAGTTCCTCATTAACCAGTTGTGGTCCTCACGTCTTGAGTTTCCAGGTTCTAGAGGACCCAAGTTCGATTGTTGGTACCGCTTGATCAACTATAAAAAAGAGTTCCTCAGTGTGGGATTATTTTAGTCCTTCGGTATAGTGGTTAAGGAGAGAGAGTCTTTAGAGCAACTGAAAAGTTGTCATGTGATTTGAAGGTCATGGCTTCAAATCCTGTTAATAGTTTGGGTGAGGCCATATATATATAGGGGATCCAAGTTTGATTATTGGTACTGCTTGATCAACTATAAAAAAGAGTTCCTCAGTGTGGAATTATTTTAGTCCTTCAGTAAGTGGTCAAGGAGAGAGTCTTAGAGCAACTGAAAAGTTGTCATGTGATTTGAAGGTCATGGCTACAAATCCTGTTAATAGTTTGGGTGAGGCCATATATATATAGGGGATCCAAATTTGATTATTGGTACTGCTTGATCAACTATAAAAAAGAGTTCCTCAGTATGGGATTATTTTAGGCCTTCAGTATAGTGGTTAAGGAGAGTGAGTTTTAGTGCAATGGTAAAGTTGTCATATGATTTGAAGGTCACGGCTTCAAATCCTATAAATAGTTTGGGCGAGGCCATATACATGTATCTCTTTTTTGATCTCACTTGGTGAGAGAGCCTTGTGTGCTGAGCCGCCATATTTACATATCTTAATACTTTGTGGTTAAGAGCACGGTGAAAATCAGGGCAGTTGCCATGTAAATAAAGGAAGGGAAAAAAAGAGGCTCACGCTGCTTTGACATCTGGTTTGCATGAATTGAATGAGTAAAGCAATTATTCTGCCAGAGTTTATGCCGTGATGGTAATTTCTTTTTGATTAAGTATGTTATATGAAAGAAAATCACACCGAATGAATTATGAAAACCCATTTGTGGTAGTCTGGTAGAATATCTATTTAAAATTATTTAGTTTGATCTACTTTCATTGGTCTAATGAGGTATTCCCAATCAATAAGGGAGTTACCTAATTTCTGGATTTGAATCATTCAGTGACATGATGTAAAACGAAGGTTACTCAGCTTCTAGAAATGGGACACGATAAACTGCAGAAAATTTAAAAATTAAGTTGCAGTATTCATAATTTATAAATTATAAATACCATTCTTTGTTATAACTTTCATATTTATGTATAGATGAGTAAGCACGGAACTCAGAAAGTCTACAAGAGAGAAGGAAAATACAAAGAAACAGACGGGAGGTTGTGCTACATGTCTCTCTTTATTTTGTTGGTCTTGCCTATCATCCTTTTCCCTTCTTTTTCGTGCTTCTGACTGTTTCAGACTTCACCCTTGCAGCCATTTCTCAATCTTCCTTCATTATAACATTAGTTTTTAATATAACATTAGTTTTTTTTTTTTTTTTTTTTTTTTAAGTTATCAAAAAAAAAACATTAGTTTTTAATATATGTGACAGATTCTCTTCACCAGTTTGGTTCAATGGGGAGGGTGATGTAATCCAATATAGTGTAATATTTATTACCATCAGTATATGTTTGGTGGAATAAGAACTGAAACAAATAAAGACAAACTGGACTTTTTCAAATAGTATTCAGGGGAGGTATAAATGAGAATTACTAAATTTTTTTGCAGGCATAGCCTCGAATGGTGTAGAATCAAAAGGGCTCATAGTGTTATCAGGTCATATTCAAATATTGTTAGAGCTAATTAAAATAACTTATTCATTTCTCTCTTAGATCCTTAATAAAAGAATCAGATAACTAATTTGAGGAGTTTAAGGAAATTAGGTAAGTTAGTTATATATAACAAATAAGTGTTAATTTTCCTATAATATCCTTTCTTATACATTGTAACTTGACAAAAACCTTTTATTATGTGCAATCAATAGTGATACTTTGGAAATAAAATTATAAAATTGGGCAGTAAAATGGATTGAAGTCTTATATTTATGATAAAAATAAACCTTTATCTAATTTTTATTTTTTGGAGTAGAGGTAGTATTTTTTTGAGTAAATATCCTTTTCTGGTCCTTGGAAAAAAAGGACCCCATTTTCGTCCCCAGAGATTAAAATAGGACATTTTTATAAACTAAAAAGGGGTTTTTAAAAATTTTTGAGGGATTAAAATATTCACCAATCAACCATTATTCGTCCTTTTTAGGGACTAAAAAAATGTTTTCTTTATATGAGGGACGAAAATGGGGTCCACGTTTTTTTTAAAGAATTAGAAAGGGTATTTATTCTATTTTTTTTCATGTAAATTTTTACCCTTATTTAAAGTTGAGTAAAGAAAAGTTTATAGTGTCCATATTTGATGATAATTTTTGGTATCCATGATATATAAACTTACCAAGTCGACATTCACTTGGGATTTTCGGCAATTACAGAAGTAATGATATATAATAGTGTTAGACAAAGAACGCTACAATTGTCATGGAATCTCAATTAAAAATGTCGGAAGGTCATTTGCAACTGAGTTATGCTTCTCATTCTAAATATAAAGATTTGTTTTTCATATGTGTTAGTCTTTTTTTTAATATGTCTCTATTGATTTTCCATCAACAATAATCAAATAAGAGAGAAATATAAGCTGGTTTGGTTCAATAGATATGAGGGGAAAGGACGTAAAAAAAATTATAAACTTTGTTTGGTTGGATAGGAGGAAAGGGAAGAGAGTTTCTTTTTTTGTTTGGTTCAAGAGGGAATGGAAGGTGAGTTAATTAAATGTTGACAAATATACCCTAGTAGTTTATTTAGATATCAAAGTTATTATTTCCTAAGTTATAAATTGCAAGAAAAAAAAACCTTTACTTTCTTATATATGATAAAAAACCTTGTCTAAATTTGAGATGATGATTTTATTAATTTTAATATATTAACTCATCAAATTTAATATGTTTTTTTAAATTTCAATCTAAATCCTAAAAGTTCCAAATCATTTGTAAATTGTGAGAAGTTTTAGAAATCCTAAAAGTTTAATTTAAAACTTATTTGCAGCTGATCTTCCATTATTTAATTACAACTATACCTTCAACATTTGCAATTGATCTTTCATGGTTTGCAAAACTTCCAAAATTTATAACTCATTTGCAACTGTGTTTCCGCTATTTGTGACTAATATATGCCAAGTATAAGGGTATCTTCATCAATTCACTTTTTTTTTTTTAAAAAAAAAAAACCTGAGTCCTTCTCTGTGAGTTTAAATGGTCACAATCCTTTAAAATGAGCCATATTTTCCCTATTAAAACACTGCATCACAGAAGTTTTGGTTTTCCCGGAGATTGAATTTAATTATCAAGCCGTATGATGAAGTCTTCTTGAAGTAGAGGAAAATCCAACAAAGCACAAATAAAGTTATTGAACTATACCTCTTAGTTAATAATTTATCTAAAGATCTGATCGGTGATGGAATACGTATAGCTGACTTTAACCAATGTGATAATGCTTGTTGTTGCTGATCTATTGGTTGATTAAATCTAGTCAAAATCACCGAATGCTTCAACTTTTTGGCTAATACCAGTGTATCTATCTGTCCTAATCATATGAACATAACGGTGCCTCTAATTTTGTCATAACGTTAATCTCACCAATGTTTTGTACGTGTCCACATAGGATCATTTTCAATTAACTACCCCTTCTTGTTCTTTGGCAATATATTCAAATCATTTGAATATTCAACTACTGATCGAAAATCATGACTATTAATATATTTGCAATATATTCAAATCATTTTCAATCTCGTTCGTTTGTTTCTTCTTTTTTTTCCTTTCATCAATAATGGAATTTTTGACTATATTATACATCTCCCATCATTCCTAATCGAGAGAGACCTTTGACTTTAGATGCCCCTAAAGATCAAAACACAACAAATTAATTAGCTAGATCTATTCAAATACGTTTGTATTATTAATCCATGCAAAAGTCAAACGTGAACATATACAGTTTATCTTATAATTCATGAACATATATAGATATAATCATTATTTTTTTTTGGGGTCAAATTACAAATATAATCATTCTGAATATTTATATATAGCTGTCGAGGTGAAGATAGATCCACGTCAATATCTTTCATTGAATTCCAAAAAAAAAAAGCCACATCGAATTAAACACATGTGAGACACTTGTGATTCTGTAATGAACTTAGAAATTCATGGCCAAGCTTGCTAGCTACCCAGCCTCAAAGTGGGACTGATTCTTCTCAAGTGGTCTTGTAAGGGTGACGTGTCTCGCCCAAGGACAGTGACGTGTGATTGACATGCGACCAAAGTTTCATGTAGCTGCATGGTAAGGTGGCCACCTGTTCCCTCTCTCTCTGATGAGAGGAGAAGAAGAAGAAGAAGAAGAGGACATTTTCATGTGACGTGATGAGATTTTCCCTGCCAAAGTTAAAGAGCGGTTGATAATTATGAACCAAAAAAAAAAAGTCTAAAAGGGAGGGCTATTTCAGATCATTAAATATCTCAACAGTCACTAAACCAGCCTCATGAAAGTGACACGTTTCACTACAACATCTTCGTTTAAGATATCAGACAGTGCTCAATGTCTGTGTTCTGAGCTGGACACCAAGGATAATATATATATATATATATATATATATGAAAGTGAAAGTGAAAGTGATGGAGGAAGTTGGGTTAAGACAGTCAACAACGAGGTTTTAGCTGTTGGATGAATAATGTATTTTCAAGAATGTTAGTTCATGTTTAAGTTTATCGGTGAACAAGAAAACACAACAAAAGTGTGTTTTTGTGTTTGTGTGTCTGTACTGTTTAAAGATGAGTAAAGCTGTAATATATATATATATATATATGATTCGTTGTACTTGTATGTTCAACTTTGTTTCCTCTTTCCATACAAGTGTTTAGCAACCTTGATCACTGTACTGTCTCAACTACTTAATTTTGTATGTGTGTTCGTACGTAGGATTGGAAATAAAATTCAATATGGTGATGATATATATGTATGTGATATAAATATCTGTTGGCATTATTTAATTAACTGTGAATAAAGTGGTCTAATTTTTAGAAATAGAGTTTTAGGAGTTAAGGGGTGCAATTATTTTGAGGACTAATGTAAAGAGACTAATTTGATGAGGGGTTAAATTTGAAATATTATAATATTACATACTACGTCTTATATCATTACACTATCAACAAAAAATCTAATATTAATGACTGAAAATGGTAATATTAATAAAGAATATTATGGTTCTAGATCAGATCTTAGGTAAATATCTTGTCTAGCTAGAGAGTATCTAAAAAGTTGCAATTAGTAATTTTGAAGATTAACTTAATATGATCCTCCAATTCCATATATAATTCTTCATTTTCATGTTTGCTTAATGAGTACTCCCTCCAGACCTTATTAATTTTAAGCACACTTGTTAACAATTTTACATATATTAATGAAATCAGTTAAAATTAATTATTTCTTATAAAATATCAAAATTACATTTAATAATAGTCATTAGACAGAGGAATTTGTTTAACTAGTTAGGAAGTTTTATAATTAATTAACGAAACTGACTGAAAGATTAATACTTTAAAACAAAACATGATATGCTATATACACGAAACATAATGAAAATGCTTATACTAAGGATCAAAGTTAATATCACTTTCTTCTCATTCATAAGAAATAAGATCATATAAAAGTTTATGAATTTGAATGTACTGTGTTAAAATATTAAAGCATTTCAATGTCTACATGCATGTAATCCAAAGTTGTGAACGAGAGTATTTCATGGTAATCTGAATATCCACCTACCATTGTGAGAACAAGTATAGGATACTTGTATGATTAACATTCTTTCATATTTAATACTAAGAAAAAGATATTTTCATCTCAGTATGTAGTAATATTAAACTTACAACAAAGGCATCCTATGAATTAGGATGTGCATTCTTTGAAATTTAATAACTTTTAATTAATTAATTTATAAATTAAGTTCACCTAAACACTTGACTTCAATGTATTGGATCATAGAAGAATTGATGAATTCAAATTTTGATGCATTTTTTTATTTGATAAAACAACTCAAAAACTTCAATTAACTAGGTCAAATAAAAACAAAAGGAGGAGGATAATTCAAATGGGGTTCCCCACAAGAATACTGCTCATTAATTAAAATAATCAATATCATGACTAATATCTGTTCTGTCAACAAAATTTTTTTACCTCCATCCTAAATATAAGGCAAAGTTAACATTTTTTCTCCAAACTATTCTGTCTAATTTATAAATTAATATATGATTCAATGACATACAACATATGATATAATTAAATAACTTATTTAATTTTTTTAATCTTTCCAAAAAAAGTCAACTGTCTTATATTTAAAGCCAGAGGGAGTAGTAGTTTGTGAGGGCTAAGTTATTTTGACCAATGTGCCCAAAATTAATTGGTTGATTGACTTTTCTTAATGTTAAAGGATTTTTGAAAGTCAAATTACAAGATTCAACTAGTTCGGATCAAGTCAAGTCAAACTAACATGACATGAATATAAAACTTTGTCATTAGTAATTTTAACCATATACAAAATTTGTACTCAAAACTTTTGAAAAAACAAATACTTAACCTCTTGAAACAATTATTACCAAACACATTCATGAAATTATTGGTGTCATAGACATTCAAAATATGCTCACAAGATTAAAAGGGTTCAGTTCATATTTATTACCCTGAGAATGCTATTTCAGCAATACCATCACACACATAATCCTATCTATAAAGAGAGGTTCAACTCAGGCCAATTTCACTACTAAATATTTCATTGTGTACTGATGCCATTAGAGATTATCAATTTTTTCCTATGTTAAACTCGTTGATAAAACCAATAAACAAAGACAAGAATGCTTAAGAATAATAACACATTTATCAAAATTATTTTTTAAAAGAAATTATGAAAAGGAAGAAAACGACATAGGAGCAACCATCGTACAAAATAAGTAGATGTTTGGAAGTGCTTTGATTTGAGTTTGATAGAATGGCAATATGGGCAATGTAACAGTCTGCTTTTCAATACATGTTAGGAAGATGGGAAACACCTTGACTCTTCACAATTATTTTTTAGCAACAACCAGTGCCGTACATGATTTTGTTTCTTCATTTTTCCACAATTAATGTACTTTATATATATATATATATATATATATATATATATATATAAAATAAAATTGCAAATTGGGTTGAGAAGAAAACAGAGTATGTGAGTTAAACTTGGAGAATGAAATATATTTTTATTCTGCCTTGCAGCAAAATTATGGATACAAGCTTAGATGAATACAACAATCCAATCTATAGAGGACTTTTCCTCCATATATATGGAAAATTAAACTCAAATGAACCTAAAAAGAAAAAGTGAAGAATGAAATCAATAACACTATCTGATCTGCTCTGGCTAGAAAATCTCCTTTGTACAGTTGACTTCTCTGTTGTTTGTATGCTAATAAACCTTATGACAGTGAGGACTTTTTCCCCTTTGGGGATCCTTTTGGGCCTAAAAGAAAAGGGAAAGGATTTTCCATTCCCTTTTCCAAATTACGTAATTCTTGCTCTCTTGGTGTAACCAAGACATCATTTTTTTCCTCAACAAAGTTGAATCCATTTCTCAACTTGGAAGCCTTTTTTTCTTTTTGTTGTTTGGATCATATGTGGAATCTGACAAGCATGTTGTTTTTTCTGAGAATTCAAAAATGATTTTTTTATTGTTATTATTATTATTATTATTTACTTCTTGGGATTTAATATGATGGGCAAGCCATTCTGGGGAAGAGCAAAAGGGCCATATTGGATTCCATTTTGTGCACCAACCATAGACCATCTGCATCATGAAAAACAGATTATTATTAATTAAGGGCTTAGGAAATGATTTTGAATTTGGAATCTGTTCATTTGTGAACAGTAGTTTTTTTTGGTTAAACAGGAAAGGAAACTGCCAGCAACGTAAGTGATGAATGATAATGAGAAGTTTGTTCCAAACCTGTACTTTGTGGTCAGATGATGCAGAAGCACCAACATCTCCAACTTGGCTAGTTCATTTCCAGGACATGCATGGGTCCCATTGCCAAACGGCATGAAAGTATTGGGCTTTGGTGCAACCTGGCCAAATCATTAGCAAAAATGTGTCAAAAATCAAAATCTGGTAATGATTTGAAGTTTGGAAGTAACCCAAAAAAAAAAAAAAAACAGTAACTGAGTTCTTCAGAATAATATAAATTACCTCAAATCTTGAGGGATCAAACTTCTCTGGCTCTTTGAAGTTCTCTGGACTATGGTGAATATTTCTGAAAAGTGGTAGAACTTTCCACCCCTTTGGTATCAGATACCCTGTTCAAAAAACAGAACAAAATCTTTGAGTGAGACTCAAACCAGAAAAAAGAAGCAATTTTTGGGTTGACGCAAAACAAGACAAAACAAAAACAAATAAACTGACCTTCATATTCAACATCTTGCACCGCTTCTCTGAAAGTGAAAGATAGAATTGAAGCAACTCTTAGAGTCTCCTGAATAACCCTTGAGGTTATAGGCATCTTCTTAGTATCTTCCCAAGTCAGACCTTTCTCTTCTCCATTTTCTTCCTTACTCTTCAAAATAGACTCTTGCTCTTCCTGCAACAAAAACCAGAATCAGTGAGAGAAGTTTCAAGATTAGTGGACCAACCAAACCCACTTTTTTTTCACGGGGAGGGTGTCTTAAAAAGTGTAGGACCCAGATGCTTACTGTTACTGCTTGTAGGACACTTGGGTTTTCTCCAAGGTACTTAACGATCCACGTAAGGACACTGGCTGTGGTGTCACGAGCAGCGAAGATGACGCCAATTATGTTATCCGCTATCTGTTTATCAGTGAGCCCTGCTTTCTTACCCATGAAAGAACCCAACAAGTCATTGTCCTCTGTTTTCATCGTCCTTCTCTTGGCCAGGATTTGAGCCAAGATCTGCGAAAGTTCTTTTCTTGCTTTCATGGCTTTGTGGAAAAGTGTTCCTGGAATGTTAATTGGCATTGAGTTGTAACCTCTCTCCAGAATGTAGTAGCAGCGTTTTAGATCCTCTCTGTATAAAATCTCATCTTTTCCGAAGATCGAGAGCAGAGCAACATTGAAGGTGAACTGCAAGAGAATATTAAAAAAAAAAAACCCATTATTTTTCTTGGTCAAAATAAATTAGAAAATAAGATATGGTTTAAGTAATTAGTAGTTATTACGATATAATCGTTCGGGTAAAAATTGAGGGAAACAGAGGTGAAGTGAATCAGGTTATAAAAACCCATTATTTTATTATTTTCTAGAATATTGTTGGAATCGATGAGTAATCGCAAGTTCACAACTTGGTGATGACTTTTAATAGTTTTTAATATTATTTTGGTAAAAATGAAAAAAAAAAAAAGGAGAGAGAGAAAGCAAAACAAAACACAGTTAAGTCGGCTCTGTTTTGCTCTGTTCCGTGTTCTTACCGTTTTCATTTCGAGGAAAGTGGTGATCAATTGGCCATCCCAAGATTTGAGGCAATCTTGGGCAATTGATTCAATGTTGGGAACCATATTTCTGATAGCCTCAGGCATGAAGGTACGAAGCACAAGCCTCCTCAAATTAGCATGGTACTCTCCTTGGTGAAAGAAAATGGCTTGTTTCCCCAACATCCTCTCTTTACTTGCAGGAAATGTCGGCTTAAATAACTGAGCTTTGTTAAGCACAAATTTTGCAGCTTCAGGGCTTGAAATCATCACACAGGGACAACCCAGAATGTGGGACTTGAAGATTGAGCCAAACCTATAAGGAAAAACAAATTTTTGTGAGCAACCCCCCCATTTTTTTTTTTTGGAGGCTGAATAATGGGTTATTTGAGAATATAGTACCTCTTGATTTTATTGGCAAAGAAGACATTAGGGTCTTGAGAGTAGAGTTGAAAGGTTTCTCCTATGTAAGGCCAACCCATGGTTCCAGGTGGGAGTGGCAATCCATTTCTTTTGGATTTGAAGGACTGGATGAGTGAATTGAAGAGAAAGATTATGAGAAAACAGGAAAACCACCAGAACATGGTGCTGAATTCCATGTGGGAGATACTCTGTAGAAGGAGGAAGAGGAAGATGAAGAAGAAAGGTGTGTTAGAGAGTATTATGTGTGAGGAGAAAGAAGTTGAACAAAAGAGGTATATATAGGCTGTTAAGAGTGTGAATTCGCATGAGATGAAGTTGCAGGAAGAGAGGGGGAAAGAGGTGGGAGAGGCTTTCCATTACAGCTCGATTCCCACACACGGAATCTCTCCCTCCAGCTCATTCGCTCCTTTTTTTCCCCTCAAATTTTAATTCTTATTTCTAGAGAGAGAGAGATAGAGAGAGCACGTGTCACAAGAGCGGATTGAAGAAAAAAAAAAGGAAAAAAAAAAAAAACACACTACAAGGGTATTATAGTATTAGTACATTAGAGTTCGCCTGCCCGAGTAAAAACTGAGTTTTTTTCCCCCCACTTTTTTATCCTTATTAAAAAATATGTTTGAAAGTTTAACGTGTGAGTAACTCATTACACTTTAAAAGTGACATCTTATAAGTGACTTATATTTTAAATTAAATTATTCTTTTAAAAAAACCTTATATAGGGTACAAGAGGGTAGGATAATTAATGGTTCTTTTTTAGTTTTGTTCCTGTAAGTAATATTCATTTTTAATTTAGTCCTCTTATTAAATTATCAAACACATTCTCTAATAAGAGTATAAGTGGAAAAAAAATTAGTTTTTAATATATTTAATGAGTTAACTATCATTTATCGTATTTCATAAATTAGTTAGAGTGCCTTATATTATATAAGTGAGGTAGAAAGTTTCTCTGTTTTTGGAGGAAAACTTTGAGAAAATGGAAAAGTCATAATCATTTTAGGGAAAATTCCTTTCAACTCCTAAAAGATAAAAAAAATATCAAAAAAAATTTAGATGTCAGAAAAGTTTTAAAGAGTTGTTAATCTCACAGATGAAATTGTTAATTCCACAGATAAGGTTGTTAATGAGACTTTTCTGATATCTGAATTTTTATTTGGACATTTTTGACATTTTTTTGATCTTTTGAGACCTAGAAGGAATTTTCTCATCATTCTAAAAGAGAGAGAGATCAAACACACACACACAAGGTCTCTTAGGCAGAGACAAAACTGAACTCTTGAAACAGAGCAAGAGCCAGTTCTTTTGGTTACTACAATCCGTACAACAAGAAATCTGTTTAATGTTTGATACAAATTTGTATAGGAATCCCTTTCATCTTTTTTGTACCTTTCTGCCTAACCCACCTTAACTCGTTCTCTAGGTACTAATTAAGGCATTCTTATACAACTTTATATACACTTTGATTTTTTTAGCTGCTTTTAAACCTATTTTGTACGGCCATGTCAAACATTAATTACCATTTTTGGACATATAGAATATGAGAAACTAGCTTTCTTGGTTGTTAATTTAGGATTGGTTTTATGTGGGTTCAATGATAAAAAGTTTTAATGTGAGTGTGTTCTTTTGGATTTTTTTCCCCCAACCAGGTGATGAGTAGGTTTTTGCATGCTTAAGTGGAGTCTTCATTAATGACCTTGATGCCCACCTTAAACTAACTTTTTTTAATTCATACCACTCTTTATAAGTTATTTGACATTTTTTTTTTGTTTTTATTATAGGTTCAGTTTTAGAGCAGTAAATATGTTTTTTTATTTTTCCCCCTTATCCATTGTAATAAACCAAAAAAAAAAATGTCAATGTTGACTTTTGGAAGGAATCATAGATAAGGGCAAAATAGAAAAATTAGTATATACTTAATAAGTTAACTAATTCTTCTTGATATATGAGGGTTTGTTAATTTAGACTTATAAATAGGAACAGAGTGGTACATTATAAGTTTGAATTTCATTTCTTCAAGAATTATAGAATTATACTTCTTTTAGTCCTTATTATGAAGCACAAACTAATAATTACCACAAATCAATTAAAATGGCTACAAGCATAAAATTTGTCCTAAAATTTAAGTAATTTCTCATATTATATTTACTAATTACACTGATTCTAATATCATATTAATTACTTCCTCTAGTCTTTTTTGTAAGTAACTTTCTTTTTCTTTGGGCTAGTAATTGATATAATCAACTTTTTTTTTTCCTTTTGTTACAAATTTAAACTATTTTTTCTCCTTTTTTAGCTCTTTTAAATACATATCTTTATATCAATATCCCACTCATCACTAACTATCTTTCATTTAATCATTTATTTCATATTCTCTCTCATAATTTATATTAAATCTCTCTCTTATGCTCTTTTCATAAATAAGGACACTTGAAAAACATGACATTTTTTACATTTTTATTGTTTTTAACTAATTTTAATTGTCAATTCATTATGTACAATCAGGCAAAAAATTTGTTTATAAAAAGAACCGAAAGGAGTATTAACTCTCTCACATTATTCTTATTAAATATAGGTATACAAAAAAAAATTAATGTTTTTAAAAAATAAACAAGCTAAGTACTTTATAAAAAAGATTAAGAACACTTGTTAGTTAGTATCGTATAATAAGAATCAGAGGCTTACAGAGTATATATGCATATAAATTTTTGTATTTTTCTATATAGAGTTAAGTATTGTTACGCTAATTGAAGATACTAGTAACTTTTAGACATATTACCTCACATCTTTAATATACGATTTATATTGTAGTTGAATTAAATGAACTATAAATTAAATCTTATATTAAGAATCAGATGTAGCTTTGTTTCCTAAATTCCAATTTTTTGTTGGAGGGATTAAGTTTCTTTCATCTGATCAATTATTACTAGTAAAATAAAATATTTTAAAAAAAGAGTCACATACGTCTATTTTCTTTTATTTAAAATTTAAAATCCGTACTAGTCCGAGGAATTTTCCGATGATAAAAATTTATAAGCCTATTATTTCCGGCAAAAACAACCTGTTCTTTAATTTTTAATGAATATAATGTGCTCATCAATGTTCATCAATACATGGATGTTGGTACTTCCTCTAATACAAAATATAAGATCTAGTTTTGAGGGTTATAATGTTCCACATTTATAAAACTTTTTATTTTTTGCAATTCTAGGTATACCCTTAATAAATTATAAAACCATAATAAGAAATCGTATTTAAAATTTTGCAAATCTTTTATATTTAATTAAGAGTTTAATTAAGGGCATAATTGAAAAGAAGAAGAAAATTAGAAATAAACCAATTTTAACTACTTTTTGACACCGATGAAGATTAAAATTGAGTCTCATAATTAAGGACGGAGAGCCAATGTCTTAAGTTTGAACATATGTGAATGTAAAAGAATAAAAGAGGTTTTTGGAAGAACTACTTTCATTTGGGTAAAAAAAAAAAATCAAATTCGACACCATCAAATAAATAATTACCATAAATTAATCAAGTAATGTGCTATTAATTAAAATCAGAAATAGAGCCAGATGCTGGAACATTTTAAGAAAATAAAATCAATTCATTCGATGGTGATAAAGTGATTAACATGAACAAGTTTATCCAAATCTGAATATTTGATTGTAGGCTATCATTTTATTATAAGTATCGTATCGTATCTTCTTCGCATTTCTCATTCAATCTACATTTTGATGTTAGTTACACCGAAATTTGGTTGTAATTTTTCATTTGCATTTTGCTTCTTCTACTAGTAGCCTCATAGGTTTATAGCTTTTATTTTATTTTTATGAGAACAAGATTTAAAAAAAAATATTTCAAGAACTTCAAAATTTCAAATATGTGATTTTCTAAAATAAGTTGTTAATTGTTATATCTTATAATTGATACCAATACTCTTATAGATGTCAAGACTAATTTAAAATTTTAAAATTTAAGTGATATTTTCTTGTGTTTTTTTTTTCTCAAATTTCTTTTTCACATAAAATCCGCCGTTTGTAGAATGAACTAATTAAGATAAGATCATATCTGTGATTATATAATATCGTTAATTCGTCAACGATGTCAATCACATAGATATTCAAAACCTTCAATTAATATACCTGCCCTATGGGATTTTTGCCACGTTGCATGAGGCCACGTGATATGTGTCAACGTCACGTGGGATACATACTGTATTAAAAAAAGATTAGATATCATTTTTGTCATAAGAGTAGGAGTTTAAGAAGTATTAATCATCTAAAAGTTTTTTGGGTCTCATTTTTATCCTAAATGTTAACAAAACGTAGCAAATATCCTTCGAATTTTTTTAGAAGCAAATTTACCCCAAAAGCTTTTTTATGAGCAATTTTGCCCTTATAAGTTTACAAAGAAGAGTAACAATTCAACGGTCAAGACCAACAGATGAGCAAAACTGCTATGTTTTTAAACTTCCAGAACGAAAATGAAACTAAAAAAACTTTCCGTTGATCAATGTTCCTTAAGCTAAACTTTTATAACTTAAAATTGTATTTAACCCTATTAAAAATCACAATTAAAACAACAATATTATTACAAACTAATTACAATTTTTACTCGTATTCCCCCATATATATGTAAACCAAGTAGCTAAATATACTCAATTTTCCAATTATTACTAGCTAGATGAAGCCATTGGAATCTTCAAACATAATTAAAATTTTAAAAAAATGATTTTGAAATATACACACATTCTCTCTAATCTCAATTATAGGAGTATTTTTACAGATATTCTTACTCCTTATTTATAATATAAGTCATTTTGTGATTCATTAATAAACTTCTTTTTAAAAGCTACCCCTATATCACAACTTATTAGAAGATTATTTGAAGCCTAATATAATGTTTCTCTAACCTACTAGATATGGAAAAAGTTAAAAATGTTTCATTTTTAGACGGAATTAATAAGTTAACTTCTTATTGGTTCTCAATCAAAAATGCTACCCATTGCTTCTTGTGAGGCAGTTAAAGACTATTTATAATATTGATATGTGGAGAGTAATTATGGGATCAAAATCGGAAGAAGATTCTCTCATTGGTTAACTTTCTCTTAATCTCTTTTCATCCAATCCAAATTGTTGATTTGACTTAATAAGGTTGTTGGTATAAACAGTTACATCAAATGTATGGTTCAAATTTAAAACCGATGAAAGACAATGAGAAAACACCAATAAGAGGATCCAAATCCATCAAAATCATAGTGATGGTAAATAGAGTATACTATATATTCATCTCACATAATTAATAGGTCACTTCCTAACATATTCTACCGAAATTACAAGGAAAAAAAAAAAAAACCTTAAACATTACTCCTCTTATTCTAAATATAAGACAATGTTTGTAATACAAATTGCACTAAAAATTTTGTTATATATTTAGGATCGGACGTAGTATTAATTTTGCCTTAAATTTTAATAACTTTAACCCTATAATTAGTATACATTGTTTATTGTGAGAATAAGTATATACAATAACAAATAAAAGATAAAATGGTACATTTATATGAAAATTTTAATGATGTGATTTATAAATAGGAAAAAAATTCTCATTACTTTGCCTTACAAATAATAATACTAGAGGAGTAACTTATTACTACAATTTTATATTTTAGTTATAGATGTATAGATATATAATTATGGATTAGGGGTTCAAGAGAATGATTTTGACACATTAACACAACTAAATGGCTTATATATACGAAATTATTAACAAATTAAGAGAAAATAACAAATGATCTGATGGATCTATCAAACGCATCATTGACTAAAATGATGATAAGACATTGCTTTTGAAAATTCATCATTTGACTTCGTATAAATTAATACGAGGATCTCGTTGGGGCATCATAGTAATATATGATCGAATACAATAATACAAGGAATTTAAGCTCCCGAGTCTGTTTGCAATTAATTAATAATTCAATTTAAACAGATATGATCAACGAACTCGTGTGATTAGATAAATGAGACTTTGAACGATTCTTAAAATCACACACTACTCTTCAACCCTCAATTTGATGATTGCACTTCAGAAATTTTTTAAAGACGATGCATGTTTCCCATGTTATAAGTTAACATCCTCAACTTAAATCGTGACAGTGCTAATTTGATGACATGTGAAGTTTTATCTACTGGACAGTTTTATGATTTTTTTTTTCAAGAAAATAATTAAACACATCAAAGGAAGAGTTTCATATTCATTAAAATAAAACATATAGAATGAGATAATAACTTAGTTACAATCATTGATATTTTGATATATTATGAATTCTTCGATCAAAAGTCAAAGATATATGGTATTTCTTGATGTCTTAATTATAAGATCGAAAGTTAATTTTTTGGAGAAATTAAATAAACGAAATAAGTTACTTAATCATATCATATATGTTGTTTATCTTTAGATTATATATTAGTTTATTATTCAAACTAATTAGTTTGAAGAAAAAATAAAAATAAAAAATATTTAAAATAATTTATTTAATTTCTTTAATCTCAAAAAAAAAAGTCAATTATTAGGACCGGAGGGTAGCTCTTTCATTGCCACATCATTGCATGCCAGAGATACCCCTTTTGGTATGATTTGTTGAAACCTAGCTAGAGGGTGCACTACAAAAATTTTGAGATTTTGCTACGGAAAAATTCCGTAGCAAATTCCATAGCAAAATCATTTTGCTACGGAAAAATATGGATTTTCCGTAGCAAAACGATTTTGCTACGGAATTTGCTACGGAATTTTTCCGTAGCAAAATCCTTCGTCGCAAATTGCGACGGATAAGGAAAATCCGTCGCAATTTGCGACGGAATTTCATTTCCGTAGCAAATTTGCTACGGAAAAATATTCCGTAGCAAATTTGCTACGGAAAATTTTCCGTAGCAAATTGCTACGGAATTAATTCCGTAGCAAATTTGAAATTTGCTACGGAATTCTATTCCGTAGCAAATTCTTTTTTTTTTTTAATTATTTTTAAATTTATTTTTTTTCCTTTTTTATTTTTTTTCTATAGCAAACTAGAAATTTTGCAAATTTCCCCATATTTGATCATTTGCTACAGAAACAATTTCTTAGAAAAACTAATAATTATTTTGAATGTTTTTTTTTAATTTTAAAAAATTGAGTACAAAAAGTAGTGATTCATGGATATAATAATAATTATAAGGAGTGCACATTAAGAGTAATCTAACAAATACCAAATACTAAAGTAGTCTAACAATGTTACAAAGGGCAAATTCTAAACAGTAGTCTAAACAGGAGCATTGTGATCATCATCATCATCACCAGCATGGTCATCATCACCAGGAGCCGACCCCGAACCCTTGTTCATTAGGGACTTGAGTTGAATCTGCATCTGCCTCATCATCTCCTCTTGCATCCGCCTCATCCGCTCCTCCATCATCTCTCGTTCCTTAGCCATCCGCTCCTCCATCATCTCTCGTTCCTGAATCATCATCTGCCTCATCTTCTCTTGCTCTTCAAGCATCCGCTCCTGTTCCTGAGTCATCTGTGCTGTCAAAGCCTTCATCTTCTTCATCTCATCTGCAAAAACAATATCAAGTATATTTATTATTTGGACTTCATTTGAATGGACAAGAGAATGGAAATTTTCAATATCAAATACGTTTACCTGCAGAAACATCTTCAATGCCGGATGAGGAGCGCTTTGTTGGCTTCAGTCGGCTAGCAGCGGCACCGTATCCAAAGACTCTCCCTTTCTTGTCAAATCCACCTGCAGCCTGAATGAACAGACTATCATTATCGCACACAGAGGATGACGGGTCAGTCTCACGCTGTGAGTCTCTCTCCTGCGACAGCTTCGTATAATTTTCCTACAAAGACAAAAATACATAACAAATAAGACATATAAAATGAAATAAATATTGTGGTGCATAAAACAAGTAATAAATGCAATAAATGTCTAACCGCTACTGTGTGCGCCCTTGAGTTAATCCATTCCCTCTCATCACTTCCTTCAGACTGCCGGGAATGGGTCCGCTCAAAGGCAGCCCAACCTACCGACTCTGGAGGAACCCCAGTCTCTGCCTGCAAACGCAAATGATGATCATAGTTAATTACTTCAAAGTACAAAATATTGATTACCTAAATAGAAAATAACGTGTACTCACAAGTTTCCGTTTCCACTCAGTCATCGGAATAGAGCCGCCAACATATGACGGGCCTTCCATTTTGGCCCTATTTTGCTTATTTTTCACACTCTTCTCCTGAAACTTTTCATTGGTGGCCCAATTGTCAAATAATTGGTTTGCAGTGTCCTGTGGAAGCCAATCTCGCCTGCCTCTTCCACCATGTCTCAAGTTATAAAGCTTTTGAGACAACCACCGGGCTGCCCTGGCGTTATAAGCCTTTCTCAGAGCTGCACGATGTTCAGGCAACGACATGTGCTTCCTCTGAAAATCAACAACAAACAATTAGTGCGGTAATTTATAAAAGTACTTAATTAAAAACCATAAATAAATAACTTACCATAAACTCATCGAACCAAGCATTTCGATTTTCCGTAGGAATCGCTGTCCAGCTGGTCCAAGCTTCATTGTAGTTACGGAATAATTGGTCCGAGATGAAATCCATCACCGGATCACGAGGCACAAAGCTAAAGCCAGAGGACATCATGCAAATATTATTAGCATAAAACCAATTAGATATGGGATTAGTAACATTACTGGTAACTTGGCATGACTTACTACTCGTTGTCAGGACAGATCCAAAGCAACCCTGTCTCAGGATCTGTTGTGCCCCAGATCGGTGTATTGGAGGAACTACCTTCTTCCCCGACGTGGCTCTGAGGCGACGGGGTGTGCTAAGCAAGAAATGTGAAATATTAAAGATGTTTGTACATAGATGGTTTCATGAAACTAAACATATGTAAATCAATCAGAATTAGGCTAGTAAACCTGTTGTCCCATTTGCTGCGGATCAGTGGAGGTAGGAGGCGACGGCGACGTATACAGCGACGGTGAAGATGCGAAATAACCCGACGGTGACGATGCCATATTAAACGGTGGCACCTCTGGGGCACCGCCCCGCTCTCTGCGTACAGAATGGGCAGATGACGACGCCCTACCACCTCTGATAGGACGGGGCCGGGATCGACCACCACCACGTCCACTACCTGAAGATCCTCCTTGATGCTCCATCTCTGAACACTTATAGACATTAGGTCCAAAAAAAAAAACTACAAATATATTTAGGGTTGATTACAGTAGTGAAGTAACAAAGTATGTAGTATAACAGACCGTCAAAAACAAAGAACTAACAAATCTCAACCGGACGATTCCTGTTCATCGACTTCTGCTTGCCCGTCTTCCTCTGAAGTCTCATAGTCGTCGAACTCAGATTCACTGTCAGAGTAAATCAATTCTGCCTCATCGTCAATTTGTATAGGAATCAATTCTAAATCCGCAGCAGAATCAAAGAGATTGCTTGGTATTTCGTTGTCTTCGATGTTTATGGGCAGTAGATGTTCCACATCAGCTTGGAATGGTTCAGCCATACCGTCATTTGAATCCGACTCTTTCGACTTCGGTATGATATTTCGTGCTTTGGTTTTAATAACCCCCCTCCACCCTTGGCGGGATGTGGGATATAATGTATAGTAAACTTGTTCCGCCTGTTGAGCAAGGATGAATGGGTCATAACCAACCGCATATCTCCTTGTCCAGTGGATCTCAATATTTCCATGCTCGTCCATTTTTGTCCCACGCGGACTGTTATCAAACCACTCACACTTAAAAAGGGTCACCACATTGTCCCACGGATATTTCAATTGAATTATGTCACGTAACTTCCCGTAGTAGACAGTCTCCACCCCGTCAACTTGGTCACCTCGACAACATACACCGTAATTGCAACATTGTGTACCTGCATCCGTGTCAACAGTTGAAAACCGATACCCATTGATTATATATCTGCTGCATTGAGTAGCACTAATTGGAGCTCCATAAGATAAACTCCACGCAACTTCATTGGGATCTTCTCGATGTTTCGCGAAATAGGTTCGAAACCATTTTGGAAACTCAGAGTTTGTGAATTGATCAACTTGGGACACCGACATTGAAGGATTTTCCGATCGGACCCAATTAGAAAAGTAACTGCAAAATATATATATATATATATATATATATATATATGAAGTTAATACTTTAATACTTATCGTAATAGTAAAACGGAAAAACAAAAATCTTACTTTAAGTACGGGGCGACCTCTTCACAGTTGTTTAGAATGTACCACTCCGCTACTTGCTTATCTCTTCCGTCAAGAGTTGATTTCCAATGTTTTCCCACGACTCGCCCTGGATAATTAAATATTGATTTTTGATCCCTTGTATCACCGGCATCGTTGCGAGGTACCCTTCTCCATCTTGACATCATTTCAGGGGGATGATAGTATGACGAAAATTTAGCGGCCTCTTCGACTAGATATGCTTCAGCGATAGATCCTTCAACGTGGGTTGGATTTTTGATCTTCTGCTTAAGTGTGCGTAAAAACCTACAATGGAATATCATAGGGTATTTATAAACTAAAGTACCATGTTTTTCAATTAATAACAGATCGAAAGACATATATATTATCTCTCAAACGGATACATCCATCTATATTGTTGCGGGCCTCCTACCCTTGCTTCGTAAGCCAAGTGAACGGGCAAATGTTCCATTGAGTCAAAAAAAGAAGGAGGAAACACCTTCTCTAACTTGCATAGCGTTATAGGCATACTCGCCTCCAGAAGCCGTAACTTTTCAACATTAAGCTCTGAAGCACAAATTTCTCTGAAGAACACGGAAAAGTCCGTTAGAATAGACCACATTTCCTTCGGTAGTGCTTTGAAGGCCCAAGGCAACAATCTCTGAAAAAAAACATGACAATCATGACTCTTCATCCCGAAGAACTTCCCCTCGTGCATGTTGACACATCTTTTCAGGTTTGACGCATAACCGTCCGGGAGTTTCAAATCTTTTACCCATTGCAACAATTCTAAATTCTGTTGTTTGTTTAATGTGTACGGTGCTCTAGGTTTGGAAATCCGTCCCCTGCCATCTTGCACCAAATGCAAAGCAGGCCTTCTGCAAATCTCTTGTATGTCCAGTCTTGCATTGACTGTGTCCTTCGTCCTGCCCTTGGTGTCCATCACGGTGTACAGAATATTGTCAAACACATTCCGCTAAATATGCATGACATCGAGGTTGTGTCTTAACAGTTGTTCTTTCCAATATGGTAGTTCCCAGAAGATGCTGCGTTTGTTCCAATGATGATCAACACCATATCCCTCAGGTTCGCTAGAAGCAGCCCCCTCTTCGACACTTGGAATGTGCTTGACCCTATCCCATATTTCTTGGCCACTTAAACGAAGAGGTTGATCTGCTCGTTCAACAACATTTCGCGTGAAGTCTTTTCTATTTGTCCTGTACGGATGATTGGGGGGTAGGAATCGCCGGTGCCTGTCAAACCAACAGACCTTGTGACTGTGTTGCAAGCTATAACCCGTATTCTGTTCAAGACATACCGGGCATGCAAGCTTTCCCGACGTTTGCCAGCCACTCAACATCCCATATGCAGGGAAATCACTTATCGTCCACATTAAGGCAGCACGCATTGTGAAATTCTGACTCAATGATATATCATACGTAAGAACCCCTTCACTCCACAACATCTTCAACTCGTCTATCAAAGGCCTGAGGTACACATCTATCTTCTTTTTTGGGTTGGATGGCCCAGGGATTAACGCGTTCAGGAACAAAAACTCTCTTCTCATGCACATAGAAGGTGGGAGATTGTACGGTGTCACAATGACAGGCCAACAGGAATAATTCCTGCCCGTTTTATCAAAAGGAGCGAACCCATCCGAACATAGACCAAGACAGACATTACGGGGATCCACAGCAAAGAAAGGATTCGCCTCGTCAAATTTACGCCAAGCTTCAGCATCCGAAGGATGCGTCACAAAGTTTTCATCCCTGTGATGCTCCCGATGCCATCTCATGTGAGCAGCTGTTTGTTCTGATGCATACAATCTTTGAAGTCTGGGCACCAGAGGAAAGTAGTGCATCTTGCTTAACACTCGACGGGTAATTTTCCTTCCTTTCCTCACAACTTCATATCTGTCATGTCCACAGAATCTACAATTGGTCAGCTCAACATCATCCTTATAATACAACATACAACCCCTAGGGCAGCAATGAATTTTTTCACATCCAAGCCCAAGCTCTTTCACCTTTTTTTTTGCTTGGTAAAAATCCTTCGGCAAATTATTGTCGTTGGGAACAACCTTGCTTATGATCTGCATCATTTCGTTGTAATTCCTCTCACTCATATGGTGATCAGTTTTCAAGCTTAGTGTTGCTAAGGTAGCCGATAGCGATGAATATTCACTATTTTCAAAGTGTTCACAACCTTCCCATAACGGACGTTGCGCTTCTTGAAGCATTTTATAGAACCTATCGGCTTCCGGATGAGGGTCCTCTCCCATGTATGATGGTTGAGCATGTGTATCGGTCTCCTCTCCCATGTATGACGGTTCAACATGAGTAAGAGGATCGAAATATCGGCCGATCGACGGTCCCGCAGCGTCCATAACCAACTGCTCATATTGATTAAGGTTGTCTCGATGACTACTGTCCCCGTAATAACCACTAGGTGTCGGTGTCTGTCGGATTTCGCCATGATATTCCCAACACTCATAATCCTTCATGAATCCCCTTTTACACAAATGGATTTTGACCTCCTCAAAATCTTCAAATCTTATACACCTACATTTGACACAAGGACACCTGATCTCCCTACTTGAATTAGTTGAATGTGCGAGAGCAAAATTGATGAACTCTTGCAAACCCGCCAAGAATGCTTGAGTTAGTTCTCTTCTCTCAGTTAGGCGATTGTACATCCAACTTCTATCATGGTTGTCATCCATATTTCCTAGCTAGTTCAGTTACTCAACTTAATTAACATCTCAACATTTCACAAAGATGTATTAATATCAAATAAATAAATATTTCACTATGATTAAGGTTGTAAGCAACCTCACCCCTATGTATGACGAAAATTTATTTTATAATAAAATATGGGAATAAGAGAGTGGAGAAAAAATAATTATGCTCAAGACATCCATATTAGTGAAAGGTGATGAATATAAATAAAGGATATTTTTTTAAATTGTGTTCGAATCTGATTGAATGATTATATATCACATAATAAAGGAGAAAATGATATTAATACCATCATGGTATAAATAAACCCGCCAAGGAGAAAATGATATTAATACCATCAATTTACAAATTATTTTATCGTAACTATGATATTGACTTAACTGTGATTTAATTAGAGTGAACAATAATAATTAATTAAACATCACAAATCAATGATAACTCAAAAAGGCTATCTATTTGCATAAAGTCTTTACATATTTTTGTAGACAGTTTAATACCCTGCAAAAATTGATAAACAATTTGGGATATGCATCAACTATTAACAGTAACGTTCATTTGATTTCTCAAATTCTATATATATAGGAACTACATTTGGGCTGTTAATTACTAATGATGTTTTTTGGGACGAAAATCACTAATAATTAAAATAGTATGGAATTGTTAACTTATACTGATAATATCACAATCACTAATCACTAAGATGTATTAATATCAAATAAATAAATATTTCACCATGATTAAAGTTGTACTCACCCCTATGTATTTGGAAATGTATTTTATAATAAAATGATAATTTAAGTTAAATATTAGGCAAAATAATTTAAGTTAAAATGATAAATATTAATACTTTAAATTAATTTAATTAGTTTTTTTATATCTCCAAAAAAATCAGTTAAATACTATATTTAGGATAGAAAGTAGTAACATTCATCAAACATATATAATTTCTTTTAGTTTGTTTTATAATTCTATCACTTGTCAAATTCGAGAGATAGATGTACTTTATGTTTTTATGAATCTATTATATATTTACGACAGTATTGGAGATTTTATTCGATAAAAATTTTGACAAAAAGAGATGCATGCATAGTTTTAGATTGTTCCTAGTGAATTGGAATTGGAAATGAATAACGATGACATGTTGATATGTTGCAATTAAAATGACGGAAGGTGATGAATATAAATAAAGGATATTTTTTTAAATTGTGTTCGAATCTAATTGCTTGAGATTCACTTATGAATGAATATATATTACATAATAAAGATATCAAAGATACGCTCATGATTCATGAATATACATATGTGTGTGTGTGTGTGTGTGTGTTTTCCCCTTTCTTTTTTAGACTCGATTAGATTATAAATATTTGGCCAAAATCAGTTTTTTTTAAAGGACAAAATGATATTAATACCATTAACAAGCTTTACCTTGTAAAAACCAACAAATTGAGCTTATTTGAAAAACTTAAAGTAACAATTAAAATAAGGAAAATTCTCAATTAAGTGTTGATATCTTGAATCGTCATATATGTTTAGTGGGGTTTGAGTTCTCTCAAAATTATGTCTCATTTTCTAAACAGAGTCTTATTTTTACCCTTAGATTAAAAATATAAATGATTCCAAGATTTCATATTTTATAGAACTATTATTTTACATGTAAATAAATAAATTTAATCTGTTAAAATCTTATTTACACAATTCAGAACTACCAAAAAAAAAATTCTAAATATTGATTTATAATTATAATTTTTGTCGATGATTTATAAATATTGATTTTGAGTAAGAGACAAAACCAATGTTTTTCTTAAAAAACAAAAATATATATCCAAACACCTTATACATGCGAAAATTATAATTATGGATAAAAAAATCATGATTATATATCACACAAGAGAACCAGCAATATTTTTGACATAATTAATAATATGAAATAATAAAAGAAAATGATAAATTTCACACAAGAGAACCAGCAATATTTTTGACATAATTTTATTACAAATAAAAATAATAATCAAGAAAATAATAAATAAAAAAGAAAAAAGGAAGCAAGCTTACTTGAAATAGAGTTGCAGTGGATAGTAAATAGCAAGAGAAGAGGAAGAGTAGAAACCGCCGGAAAATCACTGACCGTCGCACAGGAGATACCACCTGAAAATGGGAGACAAATGTGTTTATGTGTGTCAAATATTTTAAAAAAAAAAACAGACCAGCGTAAAAAAAAAAAAAAGAATAAACCAGCTGTGAGAGAGGTGGGGGACGAGCTGAGAGGTGGGGTGCAGCTGAGGGCAGGGATGGGAGCTTAGGGGGCTCGGATGGGAGCTGAGGGAGTGGGGGAGGTGGTTTGGTGGCTGGATCCGGCGGGAGAGGGGGGTTGGGGGCTGGGTTCGGCGGTTTGGGGAGCTAAGGGGTTGGGGGCTGGGTCCGGCGGTTTGGGGAGCTAAGGGGTTGGGGGAGCTTGGGGGAAGGTGAGAGGAGGGCCAGCTGGGGGGGAGGGGCGAGCTGGGGGCCGACGGAGGAGGAGCTGAGAGGGCCGGCCGGAGCTGGGGGCGGTGAATGGAGCTGAGGGCTGAGTTTCGCGGCAGAAATGAGGAGGTGAGGGCGTATTATTCGACATTTACGACGGAATTCAATTCCGTCGCAAAAAGAAATTTTAATTTTTGCGACGGAATTGAATTCCGTCGCAAAAAGCATCTCTTTTTGCGACGGAAACCATATTCCGTCGCAAAAAGGCATCTTTTTGCGACGGACTTCCCAGTCCGTCGCAAATTGGCTTAAAATGGCGGCCTTTTTGGCCGCCATTTTGCGACGGAATTAATTTCCGTCGCAAATGATTGCGACGGAAATTAATTCCGTCGCAAATTTTTTTGATTTGCGACGGAACCCGTATTCCGTCGCAAATTTGAACATTTTTGCGACGGAATACATTCCGTCGCAAAATCCGTCACAATTCCTTGTTTTTCTAGCAGTGGTGTACGTCCAACATTATTTGAGGCAAAGTGAATTATGATATTGTATTTATTACAAAAAAAAAAGTGGTTAATGACGAAATTTATAATTATGTCATCAAATATAATTAATTAGTGACAGAATTCTGTTGCTAAATTATGTCGCTAATTATTTAATTATTTATTTTTGTGTGATTTAGAACTAAAAAAATCCCCCAATCAATTAACTCTCTACATTTTGGATTGAACGGAATATAATTTTTTATCCAAAATTTTAAAGCATCAAGCGCTTCTAAGTCTTTTTCACACCACAATTGTAAGCAAGGAGCACCAATCCAAAAACAAGGGAGAGATATCAAAAAAACCAAAAGGTGGCAAACCAATATTTGAATCATCGTCGAAAGATATACGTTTTTATATTTAGTATCTAACAGTACATTTAGTATCTAACAATATCTCAAACATAAGGTCTAATAGATAATTGCAATCATAACCTACCAATTACATTTAATAACAAATCCACCGTCCAAAATATAAAATATTTTCTGCATTCATATTTGACCTTTACCCTCTAAATCTCAAGTGCTATATATATAAGGCTGCAACACACACACACAAATAATACAGAGATGGAATAATTAAGAAGCATGTTGGAAGGAGGTGATAAGGATGAACAATGAATGAAAAAAGCTTATCGTATATTTGTATCTGTGCATGCATCATGCATGTATATAACTCATTGATTCATCAAGAAACATGCACCAAATTCAGATAACAATACCTTCTTTGTAAGTTGTAACACGTTTCTCAACACCTTTGCTTTTGTTACCAATAGAAAATTAACACATATGTACATTCGCAGTTTCTTCCAGTCTCGTTTACGTTTTGGATTCTTTTGTTTGTTTGTTTTTTATTTATTTCCAATCCTCACGTACTCAGCTTATCCTTTGGTTCAGCTGAGATACTCCTTGGTTCTAATTTATAAAAGCCTGATAATTAAATCACACGGTTTAAAAAAATAGGTAAAATTATTTTAAAATAATAAGTATGTCTTGAAATAAATATGTTTTTCTACCATGTCCTTATTTGTAAAGGGCAATTAAGGTTGTATTTGATTTGAGGGGAGAGGAGCTTCCCTCCTTGATGATATAAAAAGTCAAATATGACCATAATATGAAATGTTTGTGTGAAAAACAATGCAAATTTATAGTCATATCTGATATTTTACACCGAGGAGGGAAGTTCCCTTCCCCCTTCCCTCAAACCAAACACAGCCTAAGACAAAAAAATAGCGTGATTAGGCATAAGTATTATTCCTACCAACTCTTTAATTAATACTATATATATCTATATATATATATATATATATATATATATATATATATATAATGAGGCACAGATGGAAAAAAAACTCATTAAGTATTGAGATAACTCTTGTTGGATTCTTATAAAAATGATCAAGACAATTCAAATTTTGGGCTTTTATATAGAAAAAAGAGCGGATGACGTATTTTTTATTTTAACGAGACATTTAATAGTTTTATTTCAAAAATACTTATTTTTTTTACCAATTTTAATATTTTTCTTAAGTCGCATAATACGGTTATTGAGCTCTTATAAAATTGACCAAAATTGACCGGAGGGAGTATTACACAGTGGCATCTAGAATAATAATGAAAATCCACATTTTTTTTGTAGTACTATAAAATATTAAAATAAAGAATATATAATCTCAATCAAGTCATCTTAACTAATTAGTTGGGTGTCATCTAGAATAATAATGAAAACCCACAATTTTCAGTGACGTTTTTACAGGATGATAATTTAATTTGAACCGGATATTTTTCCCGATGATTCGATCTCAATGTTTTCTTTATGTATTTTTTGTCCTTATTCAAAATGAACTACTGTAGTACTCTTTTCGATCCTAATTATATGACATATTTTATCGATTTTGGAAGAATTAAAGATAGGAGTTAAATTAGTTAATTTTACTCATTTTTTTAAAAACGTCCTTATATAAATTTGACACTTCAATTACCTTTTTGATTTTACATAATCTTTCATTCATATGAATAAAGGTATTTTAGGAAGATATTAATAAAAACTAGAATAATGTCTTATAATTAGGATCAAAATAAACTCCTAAATGTTGTCTTATAATTAGGATCGAATAGAGTATTTGATATTCGATTGAGAAGTTGAAGAACCTTCCAAATTAATAATCTTGAAGAAACTGGCAATAAATCGGTGAGGATTTCGGAGCTGCAGGCTGATCTCTTCAAGGTATTGAATTCTTCCATCGCATACATACTACCTGCCTCCTAACAAATTTTTAAAATGATAGTAGAAAATATTGGAAATATATATATTTTTACATTTATTTTGAGTTAAGGTGCAGATTAGTCAATAAAGTGTTACGTTAGAAGCATCTGGCACAAAAATGTTTTGAAGGAATCAAAACTATCAATGAATAATTGAAATAAAGCAAAAATACCAATAAAGAATTTAAAACTTCAGCGAATAGACCAAAATGGAGATTTTGCTACTTTCATCATAATTTATTTCTTTATAAGTATTTTTGCTTCCTTTCAATTGTTCATTAATATTTTTGATTTCTTCAAAATATTTTTGTACCAGATACTCCTAGCGTAACACTTCATTGGTCAATCTGCACCTTAACTCTTTTTTTTTTTTTACTACTTTACTTATTGTATAAGAATTCCTACGCATGCACGCTGACAAATTAACTGTACGTAATATTAATTAATTAATCATATCATAATTAACTAAAGCATTTCTCAATCTTTTCTTTGATAGCCGGCCTAGGAATGTTTCTATAATACATATAGTATAATATAGTGAATGATGATAAATATACAAATATTAATGCATGTGATATACAAGATGGCCACCTTATATCATATTTTATTTTTTTTTCTGTGTCTATATATATCACGGCGTTGCTCCTATTTGAGAAGATATATTATTATTAATATAAAAAAGATAAATATACAAATATATAAGCAACAATACGACTTTCTATGCCTAATATTGGGAGGAAGATCCGTGTATCTTTTGGACAAATACATTTCCCTAGATAATGCCATTTATGAACACTATCTAGATCAACTTATATATTTATATGCCACATACATACACACACACACATATATATATAATATAATATATTGCACTGCCCACAATTCATTCCTACCATATCTCTATATAAAAAATGTCAACCCGGAGGAAAATTTTATCTACCGTTTCTTTTGAATTTCTTAATCGACATTTAATAGTAAATGATATATGATGAACTTTTACCTATTCTCTTTTTGATAACACGTGTCCTCAAATTTCGTAATCTATGAGCTAAAATACTTCTAGAAAATCAAACTTATATTAATTACAAGTCATTATCTGCATTTTGACCTTACCAAATATACTTTTTTTTTTTAAACCTTCCGAAATATACAGTTCAAAAGTTTTGATGGATATTCTTCAGAGAAGAAGTTGATATCAACCTAACGCAGTATATATGTTGCTGTTTATTAATAGTTTTTGGTCCAAATTAAACACGCACAAAAGACAATGTGTTGTGTAATATTGTATAAGATATGAGGGTGATGTTCAATTGAATTAGAAATTGAAGAAATAAAAAGGGTAAGTGCATTTGGCTGCTTGTGAATCGTTGAGTTTTGGTGGACACATAATCGTGCCCACAAGTCCATATATGATTTGGTTTACATCATACAAGAAAGTTATCAAAAATTAATTACAATTATATAAATTAAAACATTATAAGACACCATTTTTATTAGAAAACATGTCACATTCATTAGCTTGTTTATTTATTTAACTTTTTTAATATATGGAGAGCGCATATATATATATATATATGAGAGTACTAGTTTTAATTGGGGGGTTCCTGTTATATTGGATGAATATAAAGTGGTCCAAGAGGGTGAATAAATGTATGGGGACGTGACAATTTAAATCCACAAGGAAAAGCTAGCTTCATCATATATATATATATATATATATATATATATATATATATCCATCTCAACTATTTCTCTTTTTTGCTTAAATGCTGCCCACCTGTCCCTCTTTTAATTATTGTCATTCTCCCTTTGCTTTTCGCCTTTGTTTTCATTCAATTTTTTCTTCCATTTCTCTTCCTCTCTGTTATATATATGCTCTCTGATCTGATCCTCTTTATAAGGAGATTATAAGGATATATACAACAGTTTTCTCATATCATATATTGAATAGGGTAAAGACAGAAAGTTATTAAATTTTCAATAGAGTTAATGGGATTTAAATATTTTTTTTTAAGTTTTAATATAACATATTAAAAGTGACCTATAAATAGAATTGGAAAAGTATTCCCTCTGGTTCAAAATACAAGAACCAAACTTATGAGGGAGTGTGATTTTTTATATAAGATCCACTTTATTTTTATCTTATCATTTAATGTTTTTTTATTAAATTTTCCCCCTAATTAATTGTATGTCTCTCTTAAGTCTTATATATTTTTCCCACTCATTCGTTTTTATATCTTTTTCCACTCATTCTCTATCACCCACTATCTCCACAAATAGGAATTTTTTGTGAAAAAAAATTATATATTTTACATATTTATTATTTTTAACCAAATTTAACTAACTTTTCTAATTCCGTAATTTAGTTATCTGGCTCTTATAGCGAACCAGATGTAGTATGTAATATTATATATGTGTGTGCTCTTATTCTGTGCGCTCGTTTAAGTATATGATCTATTGTGAAGCTCAAACGAATTGAAAGATGGTGCTAGCTAGCCCTTTTATGTTGTAGTGTTGTAAGTAAATATATGCATGATCTTGAAAGCACAAATGGGATTTGAATCATGGCACTGTCTGTGTTGCGGCGACAAATTACAACTTGTTGATCATCTTCTTCTTCCACACATATAGTTCATTGAAAAGCAGACACAAGGCCACATACACCCACATAGCTAGCAAACGTTGACACACACACACATATATATATATATATAATTTGTAACTTTAGGCATTAATTATGAATGGATATGTATTGTGATACACTCATATTCAATGCCCTCCCCTACCCCTACGGTCATCACACGGTATATATAGCAGCCACACCGATGCCGTGATTGGCTCTTTTGGCACTTGACAGAGAAATATAGTGACACATTGTAATTAGACTAAATTACGTAAAACTTCCCTGAATGTATATAGAATTATATATGTATGAATAGTCTTCTTTAATTTCACTTTTAAAATTTAATACTTCTCTGTTCCTAAATATATGACATAGTTTGTATGCAATTTACACTATAAACTATATCTTATATTTATAACTGGAGGTAACAATAAACTTATCTAAATTTTTTATATCCATGGCGCAAATAGTCTTAAACTATCAATTTTATATTTCATCATAATCTTTATTTTTCTATGCATAAAACCCTTTGAAATGTTGAGTTATATGCAAATAAATCTCTTAAACTTCATAAGCAATTTTGTTGCAGAAAATAATAAACAAAAGTTGAAATCCACAACACTCCTCACGAACGTTTGTGCAATTGTATGTAACTTCTTGATATTTTGGAATTTAAATTTAATCTTGTTGATGTTTTAATTTTTAACATTGAACTCCATGTTCTTACTGTAAAAATTATCACATCAAATTAAAGAGGATGGCGTTAGATCTGGCGTGGATAAAAAAAGTGTAAAACTTTAAGAAGGTTTTCTTGAAGGGGGAAAAATTGAGGTTCAATTTGAATTCTAATATCTCCTAAAGTTTTATCCAAGTATTTGAGCAAAAAAAAAAAAAAGTTTTATCCAAGTATGCAACGACTGGCTCAAAATTTAGAAATTTTGTATATTATAACAAATTTTTTAATTCATGCATGTTGGACTTTTTCCAATGTCAAATGTCATGTGACTCATGTCATCGATTAATATGATAGTTATATTGTTAAGGCGGCTTATTGCAAAGTTTTGAATTTTATAGTTTATTTATATGTGTGTGTATATATATATAGCATGAATCAGGAGTGTTCTGTACTTTATATAATCCTTAATATAAGACATATCATCTTTAATTATTTTGATTAAATTAAAAAAGTTAGTTCAATTAGATAATATGATATGTATTTTTTAAAATATGATAGTCATTTTCTTTAATTCTCTTGTTCCCTCTCACTTTGATTATTGTTGATGGAGTATCAATAACAATAAATTAGAAAAATATTAAAAAAATATGAAATTATATCTTATACTAGTATTTAGGATCAAAATCAAACTCTAAAGAGAATGTCTTATATTATGGCTAGAAAGGAGTATAATTTAAGTTCAAAATAAAGGATAAGTAATTTGTAGATTCTTATAGTTTTAACCAAATTTTAATGAGGTCCTCAGACTTTTTTTTGTCAGGTCCTTACACTTTTATTTATTTTCAATTAAGGCCCCATAATTTTTTTTATCAGGTCCATATTGTTTCTTTTAATTTTTAATTAGTTCCTTATAGTTTTTTATTCTTTATTCTATCCATGCTAATAATATTCTTCTATAAATATAAAATATGATATTGTTAAATATAAATTTTTAAACATTATTGTACAAATAATAATATTATATAAATATTAATTTATTCTCATAATTTTGATTCAATATAAGTAAACATATTTAATATTATTTATTTTAATTATAATTTTTATTTATTTTATAATTATAAATTTTGAATCATATAATAAAATTTTCTTATAGTACAATTTAATTATAATTAAATTTATTATTTATATGAAAAATTATTATATTAATTAGTTTTCTAATTATATAATTATTAATTTAAATTTATTATTAACTGTCATGTTTTTTATTTTCTAATTTTAAATAAAATTGATAAATAAAAACTATAGAGACATTATTAAAAATTATGTGAAATAATAAGGACCTAATAAAAAATTAAGAGGACCCGAAGAAAAATTGGTTGCAACTATAAGGTTTTCGGATCAATTATTCCTTAAAATAATTGAGGGTTCAGGTGTTAAAATAACCTTAAGTTGTTATCAAAAATGAAAAAGTAACCATAAACAATTTTTTGAAATAAAAGTAATCATAAACTTTAAAAAATGTGGCAAAATTGTCAAACCTAACTAATTCCCATTTATTACAATGAGGAAAATTAATTTTTTTGCCTTTTAGAGTTTTAACTCATTTATAACACAGTCTCTAGAGTTTGACTCAGTACAACTCAATCCCTAAAATTTTCACCCACGTACAACTTAGTTCTTGATGTTTCTGAGCATCTTATGTGACAAAAAAAATGTTAAAAATATTGTTAAAAATTACTGAGGTGGATTTTACATAAATTAAAAGAAATAACTAGTGTCCCTGCCTCACTTACTTGAGTCCCCCCACCTCTGTTTTCTAGTAAAACAAATCCATCACTTATGATCTAAGCAAATGATCAGTTTATACAAACGTAAATATTATCACTATTGATTTGTTTTACTAAACCAATTTTTGGAACAATTCATTTCTCGTTTTGCGTTTCATTTCCTTAGATCATAAGTGATGCTTCCTCTGGGTTTTGCGACAGACCTTTTAGTCCCTGTTACCAGTTCAGCTTCACAAATTCTGGCCGCCTTGAGCTCAACATGTCAAGGATCTCCTTCTCTGACTTCAAGTTCCACCTTTTCAAGGCATGACATGTGTGGTCTTTGACTGATTTAATAGTTAAATTTAATATTGGGAGAAAGAAGGGCAAAATTGTTACTTTTGTAAACTTACAGGACAAAATTGCTCCTCAATGAAAACTTCCGGGGCAAAATTGCTCCTTAATGAAAACTTCCAGGGCAAAAATGATACTTTTGATTGATGAGGTGGCATGCCACGTGTGATGAGGTGGCATGTCACCTCACATTTTAACGATCTACGTGGACTTCCGTCACTTTTGGGTAAATTTGATACCTTTTCAATACTTCCGTAGCAAATTTGGTACTCAAAAAACTTTCGGGTGCTGGGCGCTTCTTTAGCAATACTTCCGTGACAAAAATGACCATTAACCCTTTATTACTCAAATGTTAAAAAATCTTTTTTTTCCACAATGATTTTTTCTTGCATACTTGAGAGATTAATCAGAGTTAAAAATATCACAAATGGCTTCAACTTTTTCTCTAATCTTAGTCGTTCACTACCGTTTGATGCTTCAAAAGGATTCATCATCGATGCTACCAATGCCCAACGAGGTTTCTGAAAACAGAGGCAGAGAGGGATGAGAGTTAGTGGGGGTAACAGCACTTTTCTTTTTAATTTATGTAAAATGCACCAAGCAATTTTTAGCCATATTTTAACAACTTTTTTGCTACATAAAATGACTCATAAACATCAGAGACTGAGTTACAAGTGAGTTAAAAGTTTAAAGACTAAATTATAAATAAGTCAAAATTTTCAAGGGCAACAAATGAATTTTCTCATTTATAATAGATAAAGGTTAGTTAAATTTAACTGTTTTATTCCCATTTTAAAATTTTTTTACACTTTTTAAATAGGATTCCAACTTTACAAGTACACGTGATACTCATCCGTACAGTACCGTATATACAATATAGGAGGAGGAGGGAGAAGGTAGATGACAGGGGATTAGGTGGGAAAGATAGAGAGAGTGAATGAATGAGAGGAACAAGTCCCCATGCCCCCTCTGCCTCGAACTTATCGTCCACTGCCCCCACTCCTCTTTCGTATCTTATCTTCTCCTCCCTCCCTTCCTTAGCTTTCACCGGGCCATGTTTGGAAATCAATAAAATTAGGGTTTTAAAAACCTTTTTTCATATGTTTATATATAAAACTTTGTTCATATGGTTATTTTATAAATCATTTAAAAACTATTCCTTCTTATCTAAGACAATATTTAAGAGTTAGTTTTGATTTTAATAATAGAACAACATTTTAATTTTTGTCAATTTTTTTATAAAATACTCATATTTTATCCATTGTTTTTTTTGTGAATATATGTATGTGAATGCGTAAACTCTTCCAATCCGTGAAACTTTTGAATTATTGAATTTTAATTTATTTATCGATCAGTTGACGTTAATTTACCAATATATATAGACAAACACATATATACATACGTATATATATACATACTCACACAGATGTGTGTGTGTGTGGATGTTTATGCATATATGTACATATGTGTGTCTGTCAGTGTGTGTACACACTTATATATATGTATGTATATCTATATGTACCCATATATATATACACATATAAGTATATATAACAAGACCATTATTTCAATTATAAGTGTGTGGAAATAAAAATTCTAAGTCAGGGAGGTGTGTAATAGGGACTGTTGATTCACTTTTACTTATGTCATTTTAAATTTATATGAGGGTATTTTAGAAAAATGAGTAAAATTAACTAATTTAACTTTTCTCCTTAATCTCCTCAAAATTGTTTAAATATGTCCCATAAATAGGATCAGAGCGAGTATTTTAAAAAAACTAATACAAACCTTACCTGATTCTTCAGAGCTTTTATCATTAACACGCAATGATGGATCTTGATGAATACAAGGGGGCCATGGCAAATGTAATGTATTTTTGCTTAAGCAAATATTTATTGTAAGGCTATAGGCCCCAGAAAAAAAAATCGGCTCATAATTTTTTTTAATCACTTAATAAATATATATTTGGCCCCTTAAATATTTATTTCAAAGTCCACCATTGTTAACACATTAAGCAGGCTGAAACCATTGAAGGTTCTAATCACCATTGTTAACAAGTTAATTAATCTTAATCTAGTAATATAAAAATCTACTTAACTTGTGGGTTGAATAATACTTGTAACTTCAAAACATCATTAAAAAAACCTACATCTAACCATGTATGGATGGAAAGAAAAATGATTGAATTTTGTTAAAATAATTTTAACTATATTTAAACTCTGCATTAAGGAAAGAGAATATTTTATTAATGCCACGTTAACTAACTTATACTCCTTTAGTTTCCATTTATAAAGCAAATTAATTTCCTAATTTCCATATATTAATTAAAATAATTTAACAAATTCATATCTTAACCATACTTTCAGTTTTCAGGTCTTAACTTTATTTAATAGGTAAAGTAGTATTCAACATCCTGATATTTGTTTGCTCATAAAATCCAACACTTTAATACTATTATTTATGTTAATCCAACATCTTAATGTTATTTTTCTAGTGATTTCATCTCCTAATTTTCTTTTTCACTTGAATTCAACATCCTAATATTATTTATGGGTTTGATGTTATATGCACAATAAATAAAATTAGGGTATTGAAAGCATTAAAAAAAATAATATCAGATATGATAAATAAAAGAGTAAATACCCTATTTGGTCTCTGAAAAAAATCACGGACCCCTTTTTGGTCCCTAAGTAAAAATAACTCATCCCGTAATCCCTATAAAATCCAAAAACCGTCCACGTTAGTCCTTCCAGGTTGAAGAGGACAGATGTAGTGAAGTGTCCCAAATGTGGTCAGGGACTACGGGATGAGTTATTTTTACTGAGGGACCAAAAAGGGATTCGTGATTTTTTTCAGAGACCAAATAGGGTATTTACTCTAAATAAAATTAGAGTGTTGGACTTTTGTTTTTTGCTTTTTCCTGAATGGAGAGTGTTGGACTTGGATGCATTAAGATTAGGGTACTGGATGTTACTTTGTCTTTATTGGGGTTTAAACTTCTTATGTTGCATGAGAAAAAAAAATTCTTATACGCACATAAAATGATGAGACCCACCATTTTATGTGTGTAACATAAAAATACACTTATTCTACAACATAAAAAGTGTTAATATATATTCACTTTATTTGCTAGCCTTTATTTGGGAGAGACAACAATCTCGCTCCATACAAAAAATAGGATTTTAACGTTGGACGAAAAAAAGGAGTATATTAAAAAGACTCTTTCCAGTACTATTTAGAAGAACCTGGTAACTGAATTAAATGGTATAAAAGAGTGGTTAAAATTAATTAAGAATAATAAGTATGTTCAAAATATATATATTTTTTAAAGTATGTCTTTATCTATAAGGGGCAAGTAAGAAAGAGAAATAGAGTAAATATAAGTATTATAAATATTTCTACTTAATGCAATATATGTGTGTGTAACGAGGGGCAATATGAAAAAAAAAACTAATTAAGCTGGCTCTTATAAAACTAAAAAGGGCCAAAAAAAAAAAAAAATCAAATTTTAGGTTTTTATATTTAAAAAAAAACCCGAAGAAGGACTAATTATTTGTCAAAAATTATAATTTGTCTCGTAAATTAAACAAATACCTTCCAAAATTTTATCCTATAAATAAAAACACAAAGGATTAATAATAAGCACGGTTCATCCTTTTGGGAAACTCCATTTATTAATTAATTAAATCTTTCAATTTTGCTCTATTTCATTTGTAACTCATATAAATTTGTTTTGATACCACTCTTAACCTTTACAGAGGAGCTAATTGTGCTAATATAGCAAAGTTAAGCATTTAATTAAGAAAAAGATGCATAACTATCAAATTAAAAATAGAAGAAAATTATAAATACTTATAAAATGGTTTTTTTATAAAAATTATACGAATCATATTTCAGTTTGCTCAATACCACTCTAGTTCTATTTATAAGTTCAAATTAATTAATAAACACATATCAAGAGAATTAGTCAACTCATTAAATTATAGACTAAATTTCTAATTTTGGCCTTATCTATGATTTGTTCCAAAAGTCAACATGAATATTTTTTTGTTTATTGCAATTAATAGGGGCAAAAATGTAAAAAAAGAAGAAGAAGCATTTATTACCTTAAAAATGAATTTATAATAAAGACCAAAAGTTTTAGTCAAAATAGATTTATTAATAGAACTAGAGTGATATAATATTATTCTTCCCACTTGTCCTCTTTATTCTTTCCAAATAATAATATATTTGCCACTATTTTAATCACATCTATCAGGAATTCAAACCTTAATTTATTAAGATGGTAACAGATCGACTAACTCATTATTCTACTAAATTCAACCTTTTGTTGGTGAATTTCTTTTTAGGGTGAAGGGTCAAAAATACACATGACATTTTCCCTCAGGATCACCTAACACCACGACCTTTCAACTGGATCAAAAATACACACGACGTTATGTTTTTGGGTCGCCCAGCACCATGGCTGTTAGTCAACCGTTAATTACCATTAGTTGACCGTGGTGCTGGGCGACCCAAAAACGTAACGTCGTGTGTATTTTTGATCCAGTTGAAAGGTCGTGGTGCTGGACGATCCTGGGAGAAAAGGTCATGTGTATTTTTGACCCTTCACCCTTCTTTTTATTATAACTGATATATACTCATTATATTCATAGAGTTCAAACTCAGTCATAATCTTATGTTCAACAAATTTACCCCTCCAATAAATACAAAAGAATATTAATACTGCTCGTTATTTTCATATACTTCCGTGTGAATGAACGTGTAGAAGGTTTCAAAATTAGAACAAATATTGTTTTAAATACACTTCAAGTTCTAGATGAATTTTTAACATATTGATCAATCCAACTAATTTTAACTAAAGTTTTTATTATTGAAAATTAATATTACTTCTGATCCTAAATATAAAACATAGTTTATAACATAATTTATGTAATAAACTATGTATTATATTTATGATTTGAAGGGACTATGCTTAGCTTACAGAGTGATTGAGTACTGTTTTGACAATTTATTTATGGTTTTAATGTTTCTACTTTTGATGGGTCTTAATAAAACTGAATGGGTCCTAATAATTTTTTTTTTTTCTCTCTTCTATTTATAATGGGACCCACTCACTTTTATATGAGTGTGATAAAAAAATGTTTTTGCAATAAAAACAGAAACATTAAATTATATATATATATTAGGCAAAATTTTGTTGGAGTTGACAATTAAGTTTCCCATAGATATCAAACATTAGAAAAGTTTGGCCAAATAATACCGTAGAGCGACACTTGGCACGATTCCATGTGACCTCTTGCTATAAGATATTTTCAACTTTAGCAACTTCTCAATATAATGTCTAGTGGCGTCACACATGACGTAAATTCGGAGCTAGTATAAAGTATAATCCAATGCTTTATTATTTTTTCCTTTCAATCATGGGGGCGATTTTATCTGGCAAGGGGGGGGGGGGGGGGGGGGGGGGAAAGAGAGTACTTTTTACCCAAGTTTTGAAACTGAGACCAGATCAAAAATGGGTCTACCGGCACTACTAGTAGTGCAGTGGTATTAGGAATAGTCTCTCCACCCCCTTGTACTGGGTTCGATCTCCCCATCCCCTATCGTCTATGTATCAAAAAAAAAAAGGGTCTAGTTTGGGGATCAAATTGGTTTTCTTAAAAAAAAAACAATTGATTTTTTTTAAATTTTTTTAAAAATTTATATTAATAACTATAAATATTCAATTTTTTACTGGTTTGACTTGGGTTAGCTTTGCTTTGACTCCAATTTAACTCAATGACCCTTAACCCAATACCTCGACGAGTTGAAAACCGTTCTAGATTTTATAACCTTGCTTTTTATCAGATAGTTAAGTTTCATAACAATTTTACAATTATTGTATGTGTATGCGTTTGAATTCTATTTTTTTCAATAAAAACACAACTTTTAATATAATTCCTGAATTTTTCATTAATTATTAATTTAGTTTTTAAATTTTGGTGACACAGTTCATTGAATCCTTATAATTTCTTATCTTAAAAATTAAATCGTTCTTTATAACTTTTAAAATTAAACAACTCAGCCCTTATACATAATTTTTTTTGGCTTAATTAATGAACTAATAGAATTGAATTGTTATATCAGTCAAAGTTTAAGAGTTAAATCAATAATTATGAGCAGGTTTAGAGAATAATAATTATAATTTTCCTTTTTAAGTTTACGGAATCATTCATGATTTGTCTTTTTCGAAGAAAGCCTTTGTCACCCATTATTTTAATTTTAAGCCGACCATTCTTATTTATTCATAACTTACGACTTGTTTGGATTAACATATGTAAAAATGTGAAAACTAATTGATGTAATGTAATTTGTTTGAATAAACTTTTATAAAAAGTGAGTTTGACAAAAAAAAAAAAAGAAAGGTTAGTTAAAAATGTTAGTTTAAAAATGTTCGAATTAGGAAAATAGCTATACACTTTTAATTGAAGGCTGCACCTCCAAACAAATACTACCTCCGATCTTAATTATAAGAATACTTTTGTAGTACAAATTACACTACAAAAGTGTTTCTATAATTAGGATCGGAGGGAATATAATTTTAGAGTAAGCAGGCTTTTAGGCCCTTCCCTTATAAACTAAACCCCATTAGAGGCAGGCTCCTCTACACTTGTATAATATTAAATTTTTAACTTGACATATTTTTTTAAACCATTTTTATATTTATTTTTTGTTCTTTTCAGTTAGTATTTATTTGAAATTGTTTTAATTCTTTGTAAATCACATGATAAAACATAATGCAAATTAAAATATCAAGATATTTATCTGATTATGGATATTTTTTATTATGTTTCAGGTCTTCAGGATAATAGTAGGTATTTTTGTTCACTAATATTTATGATTTGAATTAAGATTTTATGAGATCTTTAAAATTATTTTGTATATTTGAAATAAAAAATGTTGAAAATTTTAAAAAGGCCTAGAGTCCATGGGCCAAACTCGAGCCCATGACTTTGAGGGTCGAACTACAACCTTCGGGGTATTTTAGGTTGAACAGGCTCTTCAGGCCTCATCCGTTTAGGCTCATGCCTGTCAAGGGTCGGACCTGCCTATTTTCTTACCTCTATTCACACCAGTGGAAAAAAGGCTTTTAAGACCGGGCAAAAGAGGCTCGTAAGACTGGACCCGCGAGCGGTCTTGTATCAGCCGGTATTAAAAGTCGACATTTAAGACCGGACTACAATCGGTCTTAAAGAATCTATTTTAGATCAGACATTTAAACATGTGGTCTTAAAATTCGTACTAAACAATCCATGGACTCGCTTTCTATTTGGTCCTAAAACTCAACTTTTAAGACCGGCTAAAACTTGGCCGCTCTTAAAAGATATGACTTTTAAGACCGGACATATAAATACATCTGGTCTTAAAATATCAACTTTTAAGAGTGGCTAAAACTTGGCCGCTCTTAAAAGATATGACTTTTAAGATTGGATATATAAATACATCCAGTCTTAAATTCTCAACTTTTAAGACCGGAGCATTTATTTGCGGTCTAAATTTTTCTGAATTTTTCCCTGTTATGTTCTTCCTAATAATATTACACACAAATCACCTACCCAATCCAGCACACAAAAGTCGATACTTTTAAGCTACAAGCTATGAACAATTACTTGAATAAATTGAATTGGGAAAATGATACAAATATTTATTCACCATGAGTTATTTGGTCTCATGATTATAATTAATGATATACTATGTCTACAACACCTAAATTAATTCATATACAATAAGATAACTTATTTACAAATACAATAAGTTACAAATATACATGCACCCAAAATAATATTCACCAAGCCTTCATCTGATTCAGTTCAACAATACAGCTCCCTCCAATTCAACATGTCTCTTTGGATCGGATCCTGCCACAAAAATAAAACAAGGAACAAACTTCATAGTCAAAGACATGATGAACATAGAAGGAATAAATGTTATAGTTAAAGACTTAAAGTAGTTTACAAAGAAATCTACATATATATGAATATATTACCTTATGAATTGACTCTTTTATAAAGTGATATCTTCCCATATCCCTTCTTGATGATCACTTCTTATGCCGGGTTCATTATCCGCTTCATCTTCTTCGTTCATGTCCGGTAGAGCCCTTGAAAAAGGAGTACTTTCAGGAATACCATAATTTGAATTCATTTCCTCATCAATATCAATGACCCTCTTTCCTTGGAGAGCTACAGACCACATTTTATTTTCTTGATCGGTGATATAGAACACTTGTTTCGCCTGGTCTGCCATTATAAAAGGTTCATCTCCAAAACTTCTACCATTGACATCCACTAATGTAAATCCTAGCCGATCGATCCGAACACCATTATTGACATTAACCCACTTGCATTTGAAAATGGGAAATCTAATTTTCACATAGTTCACCTCCCATATCTCTTCAATAACCCCATAATATGGCATGACTGCCAATAAAGGGCTCTTGTCTTTCGAACTGGAGAAGTGCATAGATTCAGCCTCTAACATAACACCACTGTTCTGAACTGTGCTCCTATCATCTAGGGACTTCGTGTAAAATGTATAACCATTGATCACATACGAATTCCAACTTATGACATCAACCTCAGGACCACGCGCTAACCATTTGAGGATATCAGAAACACATTCCTCTCCCTCGACCTTTTGTTTGAACCAGTGTGTAAAAGTTCTGTTATGCTCCCTAATCAACCTTTGTTTAGTCATTCGAGGATTTTCTTTCCTCACAGCTTCTTTATTTGCAGCTATGCTGGCTTGAACTTCATCAACATTATTCAAGATGTATAAGTGGACTTGTGACAATTCATCAGGATCCACAGTCTTTACTGAAGCCCCTCGCCTACCCCCTTCAGCATGCTGATGTTTTGGAAGCCCAATATGTCTTACTTTGGCCAAATAATTTTGACAAAATTCCATGGCTTCTTCAGAAACATATTTCTGAACAATCGAGGCTTCTAGACGGTAAAACTTTTTGTTTAGCAATAAAACTTCCCACTATCATCACTTCCATTTTGTTTAGCAAATTCAATAAAGTCCCTCACCCCATTCTGATATTCAATGCTCGTCCGTAAAGCATTTATCCAGCTGTGATCCATAGTAGAATTCCTATGGACGGAAAGATTTAGCATACGTAAAATAAGGCAAAAGTAAATGCATAACAAAGAATATCTACTATGGATCCACTTTTGGCTATCTTGCATATCACAGTGAATCCAAAATAAAATGTCACGAAATAAAATAAATGCATGACGAGGAAATTAAAAGCTTCGCATGAATGTCTTGAGGACTCACCTGTAGCTCAAATGCGAAATAAGAGTCTTTCTTCTCCCGCCACGAACGTTGATGTTGGAGACAGCAAGAGTATCCTAAAAACATTTGTTGGTCAGTTGGGTAGGTCTCAAGTGCAAATATAATCTTCAAAATAGAATATTCATTAACAACAGAGAAACCCACAAGAGCATTTCATCGATTTTGTTCAACCCATGAAAAACCTAGAACAATAAGTAGGAAAACCATGAAGTTATATAACCGAAACACCTCTTACAGCTTGGTCTATATACGTTTAGTTGAGGAACCAAAAAGTGATTGTCGAGAGAGCAACACGAAGCACCGACGGAGTAACACACAAACACTGGAGAGAGAACCTCCTCAGTAAGCACTTTCGGCGCGACAAGAGAAATTCAGAGAGGGAAATTTAATTTTCCGCGCGACAGGGACATGTTTTTGTATTTGGAATTTTTTAAGACCGATTAATTATAAAGCATCCGGTCCTAAATATTGGTATTATTTTTAAGACCGAATTATTATCATGTCCGGTCCTAAATATGTTACTATTATTATTCATTCTTAGATTTTATTAAGACTGGTTAATTATTAGTAGACGGTCCTAAATATATTTTTTTCAAATAAATTCCTAATTATCTGAAAACTAAGAAAATAAATTCCCAATTATTTTTTTCAAGAAAAAAGTATTGGCTTTGGCGAGCGCAGAAAATTATCAATGCTATTATTAATTACTTGAACAAAAAATTAAAAAGAGACAAGCTTATGTTTCTTAATTAATGCTATTATTAATTACTAATAATAATGCCGTACACATTGTTTCAAATAAATAAATAAAAAAAGTAGAAAATTATCAAAGCTTATTATCCTTCAAAGCCCAGGCAATATCAGCTTGAGCAGCATTAATTTCCCGCCGGATATCAGTAAGTTCCCATCTTATTCGTATCAGGTCATTAGAGGAAAGATGACGAGGGTCAGCGTTAGGCGTGCTGGGGCCAACTGGTTGGAGAGGTGGAGCAGCAAGAACCTCTTCATGGTCGGAAGGCTGGAGGGGGGTGCGGCAATCTCTTCATCATCGGAAATAACAATGGGTCCAACGACCTGAGACTCTTCTGTTTCAATAGACTGCACTCTCAATGGAGGAGGTGCACCGTATAACGATCGAACGAAGGCACGAGCATCATGAGTAAGAGCACCCCTACGAGCGGTTCTATTGTATCTAACCATGGTTTGAGCAGTTGGCGCAAAGAGGTATGAGGAGTTTATTAATAAAGGCAGAGAGCAGTGCGGAGTTACGAGGTATGAGGACTGAGGAGTTAATAAAGGTAAAGAGCAGACGAATGGTCTACTTTACGAGTGGAATTTATAAATATTATTTATTTTTTTAAATGATTTAATTTTAAGACCGACCTTTTATCATTTCCCTGGTCCTAAAAGTATATCATTTATTTTTTTAATCAATTAAATTACTTTTAAGACCGACCTTTTATCATTTTTCCGGTCCTAAAATTCATTTACTTTTTTAATCAATTAAATTACTTTTAAGACCGACCTTTTATCATTTCTCCAGTCTTAAAAGTATATTATTTATTTTTTCCTATTTTTTAAAGTAAGATTTAATTTCGTAAAAAAAGTTCATTGTTTCAAATTCCGATAGCAGAGTCGTATTCTTACACTCTATTAGAGGATCTCTTCGGCTTCCAGATAAACTTCCCAACGTAACTAGGTGTCTCCTCATATTCTGATGAACTATGCGTTTGCTCATTAAAGGTTCCGACGTTTCACTCCGGATGGGTTCTCTATTTAAACCCGTTGTTACTTTACTTTCTTTACATTCTTCATCATCACTTCTACAATGGCTGCTCCACCACCCCAAGGTCCTCCACCACCACCAGGTCCTCCTTTTAATCCTCCTGCTGGGGGTAACAATCCTTACCCTCCTCCTCTGCCTCCAAACCCGACCACCAAACAGCTACTGCGCCACCTCCTGGCCCACGTCGATCATATAGATCGACGACAGGGCCAGCTTTTTCAGGTCTACCACGCCGTCAACAACAAGTTCAACACGATACTCGATGCCTAGGACCTTGAGTACAATCCGTTCGATGACGACGTCTCCGACGACTCCTTCCCCTCCGACAATGATGGGGAGGAGTAAATATTTTTATGTTTTTTTTCTTTGTTTATCATGTACTGCGCTGCCCCCCACGGGGCAGCATTAAAAAATCTATAATAAATTTTTTACATGCTTTATTTCAATCGCCCTTGTCCTTCTCAGTACATTCTTTCTTTTTCCGACAAGGAGGAAAAAAACAAAACATTGTCCTCGTGTGTATGATCAACATTAAAAACACGCACATTAAAAAATCCAACGATATACAGTTAAGATCGAACAAAAGATTCTTTCTGTTTCCGACAAGAAGGAAGAAGACAAAACATTGTCCTTGTGTGTTTGGTTAACATTAAAAACTCACACATTAGAAAATTCAACAATACAGTTAAGATCAGATCAACAAAACAAAAAACATTGTTTACCTTATTCGAATAAAACAAACACATGCAGTGACAATTCTTCTCAAGGTTGGACCGTCATTGTCGTCGGTTTTGTCTCGCCCTGATTAGAGAAAAGTGTCCTTTTCTTTGTCTCTTTTCTTTTTCCGTCAAAAAGAAAAGAGACAAAGAAAAGGGACAACGATGTCGCTAATCTAAATCAGGAGAGGTAAAATCGACGACAATGAGGGACCTAGCTTGAGCAGAATGCCAGAACCTTGGTTGCCTTGAAACCCTAATTAATGATTTGTCTGAAAAGCAAGTCAACATATTTAAAGGAAGACTATTTAGGAGCGGACAGTAAAATAATAGACGGTCCTAAAAGTCTTGAATACTTTTAGGACCGGAAGTTTACCCATATATGGTCCTAAAAGTTTAGGATCGAAATAAACGGTCATAAAAGACTCATATACTGAACCTCAACATATTTAAAGGAAGACTATTTAGGAGCGGACAGTAAAATAATAGACGGTCCTAAAAGTCTCGAATACTTTTAGGACCGGAAGTTTACCCATATACGGTCCTAAAAGTTTAGGATCGAAATAAACGGTCATAAAAGACTCATATTATTTTAACCGAATACTTTTAAGACCAGAAGTTTAAAATATGCGGTCCTAAAAGTCTCATATTATTTAAATCGAATACTTTTAGGACGGGAAGTTTAAAATATGCGGTCCTAAAAGTCTCATATTATTTAACCGAATACTTTTAGGACCGGAAGTTTACCCATATACGGTCCTAAAGTAGCGAACTCTTGCTTATTTACAGCATACTGAACCTCAAATTTCAAGCACTAAATAGTTATATCCACCATCCAATTTCAGATACCCAAAATGGACACAAGAAAATTGTTCGAAAAATTAAACAAATTTATCTATTGAATTTTACATTGCCTGTGTATATATACAAATGAATTGTTCGAAAAAATAATCAAATTTACAGAAGATTATTGTTGCTACAAGATATTTACAAATGAATACATCATTATTTATTATGGATTAGGTCATACACATATTCACAAAACAAATTGCGGATGTGCTCGAGTTCAGCATCCAAAAAGGTGGCAGGACATTGAAACATCTGTAACATCAAAGACAGAAACTGAATTAACTTGCGTCCATATTTTACATGTAACATATTAAGCCAGAAACTGATGAATTAACTTACGTGCATAATATGTAACATCAAATATTTACCTTTGCATATAATTTAGTATTTCCTTTAATGACAATATCATACATGTGTTTCATGACGTATTGGCCACATAGGTTGGACGCCACTGGTTGCCGACGAGTCTAAAAAGAACAAAAAATATATATAAGTAATATTGTAACATCGATATAGTGTCTCACAAATATTGTACCAACCTCTGGTCTGAACCATTTAGGCGCTTTGGCGTTAGAAGAATGCCTTTTGAGTGCGTCGATCTGGAACGTCCTCATGGCACTATCATCAAAAATGCATATTTATCAATGTTCAATGAAAATTCACAGCAGAGATTTCTGACAAGAGAATCAAAATAACATGCTTACTCGTTGATGGTCTGCGTCAACGAAGGCACTGGCTCGGTGTGAGTGGAGCATAAGAAGATAACTTTATTTTCTTCCATGCACATGATGACCAACTACCAGTGGCGGCTGAAAATTCACAGCAGTGAAGTATACTCAGTGATATATATATGTAGCAGAATTAAGTGAATTGTAGACAAGATTTGTGATATGTACCTGTGGAAGAATGGCAAAAAGTACACCTTTCTTCTCACATTACACAACCTGCTTGATATGTACTCTTGTCTTTCCGCTATGGTTGTTTGACTTGAATACACAGGGCACAAGAATCCAAAATCGTTGCTCCTGCCCTTATTCTCCAATTCTTGATGCAAGAACCTACAGTAATTACATCGATTAGGGAATTAGTATATGTATGTATGTCTAAACGATGCATTTAAATTATGCACTCATAGAAGAACATACTTACTTCATCCAAATTCGAATAATTGCATCACTAAGCTCCTGTCTAGGAAGCAGCAGGGAGTCAATATCAACGGTGTCAACTTGGACTGGTAGGGGATGAGCGAGGCCTACTACTTCATTGACATCCCACGATTTATCTTTAAAACCTCCACTTTTCACCATATCGGTTATTTTTTCGCGGCCAGTCAACTTAGCAGTAGGGGATTGAGCCTGAGGAGGAGATGGAGCGCGACGAGGGGATGGAACTTGAGGACGAGGGGTTGAAGCTTCAGGAGGAGTACAGACATCTACAAGCTTCACTAGCCAAGAGATGAAGGTTCCCTTGACATCACTCACAATCTTCATCTTATCAGTTGGAAGAGGGAGAGGTGCATCAATGATCACCTTTACAACTGACACTCTGACTTCATCATCAGACATTTGTTGGTGGTGTACAGTTGATCCCAAAAAGTTGTGGACAGTCCCTTTTGCAACCAATAGTAGTCTATCATGATGATTAGGATCCTCCACATAAAGGTCACAAGGTTGCTCTGACTGTCCAACAATACAGCTCCCTCCAGTGCTCTGCTGCACAGTTGCAGGTGAGTGTGTGAAGGGAACACTACTGGTCTCTTGACGTGAGCTCAAAAGCAGCTTCATCTGATTCAGTTCCTCCTTCAACTGGCTAATATCAGATTGATACCTTGCTTCTTTAGCCGCTGATTCCTCATTTATTTTGGCCACTGTCTGTTGCATCTCCTCCCGGGTAACCACCTCTTTCCTATGGCGTTTGGCGGATGAACCAAAGAATACCTTCAGGCCTACCCGTCCTCCAACCCCCCTTACACGCCCATTATGGTCCGGTTTTCCGGTGGCAACATTGAGAACATCACTCCTACCGGACGACATGAAAGATCCCTCTGCCTCTTTCTTCTTAAGATCTTCCTGTAAGGTACAGATAACGAGAAGCTTAGTAATGAATCATGTTTAGTAACTAAAAAATAACAACAAGAACGATACTTACAATTTTTTCAGCAACAACACGAGTTTGTTTACTCGTGTAGGAGCCGCTTGGCTTTTGCCAAATGTGCAACCACAAATCCTCGCGACGTATTGGAGATGGCGGACCATGTTCCACTTCAGGATTGGATTCTGCTTCATCTTCCAATCTCTTTCGCTTGGCCGCCATCAATTCTTTTTCAGCCTTTTCATATCCGCCGCGAGAAACCCTATGCGGGCAATCATTCTTTCTCCCTATCTCTTGTGCTTTTGCCCTTCTTTCCTGTGAATCAGAATTGAAAACAACTATTAATTATGAATTCCAGCCATCTCACTAACAGAAATTAGAGAACTTCTGCTTGATATGAACCTCAAACACTAGTCAAATTCACTTGATCAAGTTTCAACATTTTATTTAAGGCAGATGTAGATAGGTTAAGAAACAAAAGAGAATTATGCTTGCAAAAGAGCTATGTTTTGTACTGCTAGGTAGATAAGTTAAGATACAAAAGAGAATTATGCTTACAGAGTAATACAAACTTGATCCTTTTTAAGGCATCCAGTGGGATCATCAGTCCACATTAGATAGTAACAATTGGGTATATAAATTTTCCCCCTTTTAAGACTATTCATTTCCTCCTTTGCAAGACAAACCATTACACAATTACCTCCTTAGTATTTTACCTTTTCAGGGTTTACATATCAGACTTGCATAGACAAAGGCAGGAAATGTATACTTCTATTCACACACCAAACAATATAATTTAACTAATAGGATTAGGTGAACAAATATAAGCTCACAGGTTACATAAGCAAACAAAATTAAATATAGACTCACCAGAGCTTCAGGAGTGGTCCGCAGCAGAACAAATTGTCGCCAAATTCGTTCATCAATATATGTGTACTGTTCTCAAGGCTGTTTGGGAGGCGCAACCTCGGAAAAAATATACGTGTTAGCGAGAGAGGTCTTAAACTTCCTACAACGCTCAACACAATAAGACAATGTCTTGTCTTTTAACTCCTCAGAGTCAGGGACATTGTATGTAAGCCGGATAGTGTCCCAAATAGGTTGCTTTACTTTGTCAAAGTCAACACTTTTCCACTTATCTTCCAAGATGCTAACCTTGCTGCGTGCAAGATAGCCAACAAAACTATTATATTTGGTTTTATTAGGACCGAAAGGCCGCAACTTTTCATCAAACTGAATCTCCAGCCTTGACCCAGAAGTCCGACTTAGAGATAAATCCATCATTCGTATGCCTCTTCTACCACGGCGTGCAGGGCGGTTACGAGGCACATTGTCAGTGGAAGAGGGTTCGTTCTGACTCACGCTAGTAACTGGCGTTCCCGGAACACGAATGGAATCGTTTTCACCGTTCATTTTCGAGACAGTAAGCTGAGCAAATGAAAGACTAACAGAGGCTAATGGTACGTGGGAGAGGAAGAGTGGTAATGCAACAGGAAGAGTGGTTTCACAACAAGAAGAGGGGTTTCAAAGTTAAGAGAGACAACGTAAATCGTAAGGTAACGTTTCGCGCGAAGATATATTTGGCGCTTTATTTTTAAGACCGGATGAACAAGGACGGTCTTAAAGGTTAAGTTTTAAGACCGTCCTTTGTTAAACTCTGGTCTTAAAAGTAATAAACTATTTACGACCGGGCACGATTTATGTCCGGTCTTAAAAGTATAATCTTTAAGACCTCATATTATAAGATATTCGGTCTTAAAAGTTTTTATTTAATTTTTTCCTTATTATTTTGGACCGTAGAAAATATAAGTCGGCCTGCTCGAGATTTCTTTGTAAAGAAATTTGATATTTCAATTTTTTTAATAACATTTTTAAGACCGGTTGTTTTTTAAGCAGTCTGAATAATATATTTAAGACTCATCGCTAAAGGATACGGTCTAAGAAATTCTTTATATTTACAAAATTGCCACCGGTCATACCTTTAAAGTTCTTTATATTTACAAAATTGACACCGGTCACACCTTTAAGACCGGGGTGTTGATTGTCTGCTCTAAATGAGGCGGTCTTAAAAGCCTTTTTTGCACTAGTGTTAGATGTGAAGGAAAGTCAAAACTCAAAAGGTAGGAAAACAAGCTTTAACTTCAATATGCCTTTTGACTTGGAAGTTTTTTTTTCTTCCAAAAGCCATCTCAAACATGTATTTTGACCCGAAACTGATTATTTGGTTTCATAAATCACTCTTAAAGAGATTATACATGCTCCAAACATGCATTGTTGTTTAGTAAAAAGGAGAAAAGTATTTTTGTGACTTTTTTTGTTGAACCCAAATGTGAAAAAAGGAGAAAAGAATAAATTTAGTAAAAAGAAATATATTTCTTATATATCTCTGCTATTGATCTCTTGGAGCTATAAAAATTTAGAGTAAACCACTTGCATCAGTTGCACCATACTTAAAGATGAAATATACTACTCACGATTTTAGAATAATATGGCCTAATAATCATATAATTAAGTGTTTCATCATTCGAAGACAAATCCAATGTATATGCTTAATTTGCGATTTGCATGCCGTTAGCTAGTTTATAACTGATTAAAGTCGCCTAACTAATAATTTCCTTACTTGCTTAATTTGTTTTAGCAAATTGAACTGAATCGATTCAAGTATTTGTAGCATTATTTTTTGGAGGTGCTAAAACATAAAATAAATTGAAAACGCTAACAACTTTTCAATATAACAAGTTACATCTCTCCGTTTGTTGCACGAAGAATGTTGCTAGATATGAGACACATCAGAACATTATTTATTTAATTTGGATGTATAAGAACAAAATTTAGTAGGAATCTCTATTCATTTGAAAATTATGAATTTATTCTTTAGAAATTTAATCGGTTGCTTATGAAGTTAATTACAATCATTCTTGAAAAACAAAAGATTTTTTTTTTTTTTGGGTACAATTGGGAGACCAAGACATTATCTAGCCTTTATCATCGGTAAGAAACCTCCCTAGCTCCTCGTTAGATTGTGAGATCAAGTGGAAGCCAGGCATAGCAGATAAGCTCGCTTTGGCTAGGTGATCAGCCACAGCGTTCCCCCAGCGGCTGATGAGACAGACTTCAACAAACCAAGCACAATCAACTAAGCTTTTAATTTCAGCAATTAGCCGTCTGTCTTCATGCATGTCGTTCATCGGTCCTTTCATCAGTTCCACCGTGTCTGCTGAATCAACTTTGAGGATGGCTGTTCTGAAACCCATGTCCCATGCAAGCTTTAGCCCATGAAGGCATCGCCAGCGCTCAGCGGTCAGGTAATCGCCCTCTCCTCCCTTGAACATGAACACGCTCAAGAATACACTGTGATCATCTTGCAGCACACCACCACTGGCAACTCCAGGAGACATGCTTGTGAAAGCTCCATCTGTATTAATCTTAATCCACCCAGGAAGTGGAGGTTGCCAATCAGCCCTAGTCTTCTTCAAAAGCTTCTTATTTATATTCCTTAGATTCAACCGGTTCTGTGCCTCATCTAAACAAACCTCGGTTGCATTGATGCTGGATAAAATAGTAAGGTTCGACACCCTCTTTCCTTCAAAGATAGAGATATTGCGACATCTCCAAACCCACCAGCACGTGATAATGAAGGCCTGCTGCCATTCATCTGCTTGCTTCATGTCACCTTGATTTTGAAGGTTTCACCGGAGCCATCAGTCAAAATTTAGGGAGCTGAACAGGCACCAACATGACAGAGGCACGACCTCTCGCCACAGCTCAAGCGTCGCAGGGCAGTCTCTCAACACGTGCTGCAGATGCTCCACCTCGGCCCCACACACTGAGCAACGGGCATCCTCACTCATGCCTCTCCTACATTGTAGTGCATTCGTGAGTAGCCGTTCATGCAGAGCAAGCCACATAAACAGTTTGCACCTTTCTGGAACTCTAATCTTCCAAATTCTACTCCAAATAGGATTCAGGGGAATTTCATCTTGATTTAGAGCGTTGTAGGCCGATTTTACAGAAAAAGCTCCACTTTTGTTACACTTCCATCGTAAGAGCCCACTTGGCATTACCTCAGTTCTGTCCTGAACCTTACCCTATGTACGCTTGATGCCACTCCACAAATTCGATCCAAGTCTACGCATATCTATTTCGGTATCACGTCAGACCCACAATTATATTTATTCCGAATCACTTTAACCCAAAAGTCATCTCTACGGTTTGAGAGTTGCCAACCAATCTTCATAAGGTAGGCTTGATTATAGAATTTAGTATGCCAGAGTCCCAATCCGCCTGCAAAATTGGGTTGACATATAGTATCCTAAGCAACCAGTGGTACTCGTTTATGTTCCTCGGAGCTTCCCTATAAAAACTGCCGGTTACTTTGGTCCAGCGCCGAACACGTGTTAGCCGGGAGAAGAGATGTTTGCATGACATACCCTGGGATTGTTGAAGTTACTGAAGAAATGAGAGTAGCTCTCCCTGCAGATGATAGGGATTTTGTTTTCCATGAAGAGAGTTTGGTCTTAACCTTATCCACCACATAGTGAAAATATTCCTTTGTTACTCGCTTATGGTGAAAGGGAACACCCAGATATTTTCCCAAGTCATTAGTAATGGAAAGACCAAGAGTCGCACACATTTCACTTTTCCTAATGTGATTCACATTTTCTGAGAAAAATACTCGAGTTTTCTGGTAGTTGATTTTTAGCCCAAAACTGGCATAGAAGGTCGTAAGGCAGTTATTGATCACAAATACTTGATCCATCGATGCTTTTGCAAATAACAAGATATCATCCGCAAAGAATAAGTGTGAGATAGGTGGACCTGTACGTGTGAGTCGGATTGCCTTCCAAAGTCTCGAATGAGTAGCAGCTTGAATAAGGTGGGCCAGCCTTTCCATGCATAAGACAAATAGGTACAGAGATAGTGGATCTCCTTGTCTCACTCCTCTCAATGGGCGAAATACCTCAGCTTTATCACCATTCCATAGAAGTTGCATAGAAGAAGTAGATACACACTTACCAATTACCTTAACAAGACGACTTGGAAAATTAATTTCCTGAAAGAAGCTCATCAGGAAACTCCAGTTAACTCGGTCATAAGCTTTTTCCAAGTCAATTTTAATTGCTAAGAAACCCTTCTTCTGCTTTAAAGTCTGTATGGTGTGGATGACTTCTTGGGCCACAATGATGTTATCACTGCTATGTCGCCCTGGCACGAAGCTACATTGGTTGGGGGCTATCACCAGGGGGTAAAATAGACTTTAGACAACTCACAATAATCTTCGAGAGAGCTTTGTAGATGATGTTACAAAGGCTTATCGATCTAAAGCCCCCCATAGACTTCGGGTGGTCTTTCTTTGGGATGAGCACAATCAAGGTGTCATTTACTTCTTTAATGTCCTGCAGGTTAGCAAATAAATATTTCATATAGGTTACGACGGATGTACATACCGTGCTCTACTGGTTTTGATAGAAAAGGGCATTGAGGCCATCCGGGACCGGGGATTTTAGAGTACCCACACTGAAGATCGCGTCCTTGACTTCAATGTCAGAAATCTCTCTATTACACCGTCGTAATTTGTCTTCCTCAACACCAGGGTATGATACGGAACAGGTGATCTCGGGTCTATGAAGAGAGTCTTCTGTAAGAAGGTTCAAGAAAAAACCCTGGGTCATTCCTTTGATTAGAGTAGCATCATAGACCCATTCTCCCTCACCATTTTTAATTGCCTCAATACGTTGAGATTTTCGTTGATGATTCGCACGAGCATGAAAATAGCGAGTGTTTTGGTCACCATACACCGACCAATTCGTTCTTGCTTTTTGAGCCTAAATAAGAGATTCCTGGAGTAAAACCTCTTCAAGTTCCCTCCAGATCTCTAATTATAGAGATTAATACTTAGGTAGCAAGCCAACCCATTCCACAACCCTATTGATTCCGTCAAGGCGTCTCAGGAGCTGTTTCTTCCTTCCCTCCGTATGTTGAACACTTCTTTGTTCCATTTAGAGCAAGCCATGGTGAACTGAGATATGTTGTGGAGCCAATCGATATCTGGACACCATGAGTTACGTACAAATTCATCAAACTTGTCATGAAGAACCCAAGTAGCAATTAATCGAAACGACCGGTCTAGCTTCACTATATTTGTGCCTTTATCTAGACAAAGGAGTAATGGCCTATGGTCTGATTTAAAGAAAGACAAATGAGTAACTGATGCATTAGGGAATAAATTACACCACTGATCATTAGCAAGTACTCTATCTAGTCTTGCCTCCGAGGTGCCTCGCTTCCATGTAAATTCCGGGCCATTGAAACCAACATCTCTCATCTCATACAAATCAACCCATCTAATAAAGTCACAGTCAATGGAACTTCGGAACATGGCAGAGCAGTGCCTCTTACAGAGAAGTAAAGTGCCATTGAAGTCGCCGCCTAATATCCAGGCACCCTGAACCGATGGTGCTAGTTGGGAAAGGTTGTCCCATAAAATTCGGCGGGAAATATGAGATGGGCTAGCATACACCACGGTAACCGTAAACACAACCCTAGCTACTCTTGTAACCTGCAGATGAATAAATTGGTGATGCCGTTCGAGAATAGAGATAGAAGTGATACTATGATCCCATAGGCACCAAATACCCCCACTATAACCTTCACACTCAATTATTTCCATGTTAGGGAAACCCAACATATTAGCTCTTCTTTGAGACACCTCCTTATTGCACCTTGTTTCCAAAATTGCAATGAAATTCAGCTGATAATGAGATTCCGGGAAAGATTTGGCTCCGATGCCTGTAGAATTCCAAAATAGAAAATTCATTGGGAAATAGTGGATGTGTGTTGGGGTATGTCAACCTCCCTTACGGTCTTATCCTGTTCACACATAGGTTCATCTGGATGAAACTCTTGGATCAACCCATTACTATGCTCCTGTGTAATATCCTTCATTGATACACACATATCCTTTGCAGAGGGTCCAGCTACTAGACTATCAACGTCGTTGCTGACCACATTTACTCCCACCCCATTCGAGAATAAAGACCCTACATTATGCATTGGTGCTACAGACTTCAAGTGGGCCTCCGAGCTCTGCAAGATGGCGAAAGAATTATGCACATTAGATAACATGTCGTGGCCCAAAGACGCCTTGCGAGGTTGTCTGCTAGTAGGTGCCCTATTTTCTTTTCCATTGGTCTTCCCCTTACTCACATTTTTCCTCTTGGACCCCACCTGAACCCATTCAGACTTGATGGGCCCCTTTGACTTATTTTCCTCTCCTTTAATCCCATTTAATCCTGCATGAATATCCTTCTGCGTGTTTAATTGCCGCGAGCATGGTTATAGAACCGGACGGGACCGACCGATTCAAACCGGAAACTGGCGAACCGGCCGCAAAGCCGGTCTGGAAAATGACAGAAACCGGGGTCACAGCTCGTTGGTTTTTTTTAAAAAAAAATCGCCTGAAACTTGCGAGAAATAGAAGGAGAATGAGGAGAGAGAGAGAGGTAAACATTGGTGCCGGAAGCTCGGCCAGATAATCAGAAAGCAAGAAACACAGAGACTCGGTGCCGGAACCTTCTTGCGTAGAGAGCTGGATGGATCGGTAGCAAGATCTCAAAGAAACTACAGGGTGAGCAAGAAGAGCGATCGTTGGCGAGATCTAGACGGATTGAACGACGCCAAAGCACAGACGGAATGACGATGTGTTTGGACTGAAAATCGAGCTTTGAGAGATCTTTAGGAATGAACTGATAGAAACTCGATTATGCAATTGGTCCTTCCTCTCAAATATAAGTGTTTTTTTTTCAAACCAAAAAAGATGGAATTAATATAGGGTATAGTCCTCTTCCACCAATGTCCAGCCTGTTTCTCGTCTTATGATGAAGTCATTTAATAGAGCTCAGCTGAAAAGTCATATCACAGCCCACTTCCCAAACTATTATCTTATGGGAAATTAAAATCAATTTTTATATTTTTTTATATTTCATGTTATAATTCTAAAATTTTTATTTTCTCACCGGTTTTGTCCCGCTTTAGCTCCGGTTTGACTCCGGTCTGACCCACTGACCCTTGACCCAATACCTAGACCGGTTCAATAACTGGTCCGGTTTTAATAACCTTGGCCGCGAGTCACGCTTAACCTCCGCCGCCTTTTGCTCAACGGTCTGAGATTGAGACCCATTTAAATCTTTCCTTAAAAAATCCGAAATTGGAGATCCATGGAAATCCCGCCTTAAAATCCTTATCTTCCCAAAAGGGCTCTCATCGGAATCTTCCCCGCCGGTTACAACAGATACGCCATTGGTCACCCTTGTACTCTTCTCCGTCCTCTGCCCACCAATATCCCCTGTGCTGTTACCCTTCTCTAACCTCTCACCTCCGACAGCCCTTATGCTTAGTATCTTCTCCTTCATTGATTCACTGTTGGTCCCTATCTCAGCTACTTTACTCCCTTGTTCAGGCCCTTGATTACTCGTCTGGGACATAGCCATCGGGCACTCAGCCTTTTGATGCCCATACTTTCTGTAGGAAAAACAAACTTGATGTAGCCCCTCATACACAATGGGTCTCTCACTCTCCTCACCAAAAACCAGATAAGTAGGGAGGAGGGGTTTCTTAAGATCAATCTCCACACAAATACGTGCAAAGCTGCCTTTATCATACATTGATGTGGAGCGATCAACTTTAATCATTTTCCCGATCATATTCCCAATCCTGCGTAGAGACTCCACATTGTAGAACTCAAAAGGAACGTCTGGGAGATGGACCCAAGTAGCAATAACACATTGAAAATAAGTTTTCCAGGGGTTAAAATTAGGGCGCCATCTCTGCACGAACCCTCCTGACAAGCATACTCCCTCTATCTTCTTTGTTGGAAAAAGAAACAACGTAATACCCATTACTTAGAGGAATAAGCTTCAATGCATCCTTAGGGCGCCACATTCGGTTAATCCGGTCACGTATCACGTATGTGGGAAAGCTTGCACCTATGACTTTGATAATGAGAAAATTCATCCACGGTAAACACCAAGTCGTATACTCTTCAACAGAAAAACATAACTTCCTAGGTTTCCCTTCTAGCCTTGCCGCCGACGGGTTATCCTCCTCGTCCGAATCCTCCACTGCACGAGGAGACTCCTTCTCATTCATCTTGTGGAAATAGTCTCTCGAACCTTTGACAATGTCATCCTCCTCAGCATGTTTCACCAGGAACCCTGCACAGCCAAGAGAGAGGAGTTTATCCCGATAGGACAAGCTAGGAGCCCCACTCCGCAGACTGGACGAGCTTCCCTTATGCATGCCATCACCAGTACGCTTAGCCTCAGCCCCACTGTCGAAGGAAAAACCCTCTCCGCCATGCTTAAAATCCTTGCCACCATCTCCTTCGCCATCCCCTCCTACCGATCCCTCCTTGCCGCCACTCTCCTTACCTTTTCCTAGCCTTCGCTTTCGGTTGCTCAATTTCTAATTTAATTTTAAAGTTATCAATATCTAATTATTATCCAAAGTTAAAATAAGAGTTATTGTCATATTAGTATCCCCATTAATATCCTAATTGATATATTCCATAAACTTCCTTTTATATATTTCCAAAAATCTATAATGTATATGAAAAATAATGAATTATATTTTTTGAGGTCTAATTGGTTGCTCATGCGATAATTATTATCATTCATCAAAGTAAAATGCCAATTTATTTTTAAAGCCAACAATATCCTTTTAAAATATTTTTTTTAAATAACTTGAATAATACCCTAATTGTAATTATTGTGATATTAATATCTCAATCATTAATCAATATTCGAACACTTCATTTTCCACCTCTGCATGAATCTCTATTCATATTTTAGCTGCTTATGAAGATAATTACTATCGTTTAAGAAAATCACAGGGGTATTTAATTTAAAGTTGTTTATGTCTCAATTAATATTCAATTATCATCAAAAGTTGAAATAAGAGTTGTATCATATTAATAACCCACATAATATTTCATAAACTTCATTTCTTATATTTCCGAAAATCTATGAATTATAATGCATTTGATAAATAATGAATTTGTTTAGTCAAATTGGTTGTTGGTGTTGTTATTATCATCATTCATGAAAATCAAAGACTAATTTATTTTTAAAGTTGACAATAATAGTTTGGAAAATTGAAAAAACACTTAACTTGGGATTAAAAAACTGAAACCACACACTTGAATTTGAGCGTCAGACATACCACTTTAGTCCTATTTATAAGTCATTTTTTATCAAAAAATTTGGTTATATCTATAAGTCCAATTTTAGGATAGTAAATGAGATTGTGACAATTTTTTCCCATATTAATTGTACTACCCCACAAATTTAAAAGATGAAAAAGAGAGAAGAAAGAGTTGAAAAAATTCATTCATAAATGATGATAAAGTTGAAAATTTACCCCATAATTATTGTATTAACTACCTCTTTTTGATATGTGATATTCAGTTAAAAATGATTTATAAATAGGATTGGAGTAACATATAAAAGACAAAAAATCTTGTAGATTAAAGAAACCAAAGTCCGGTGCTAATATGATCAATGGCTATTATACAAATATAAAAAGGTATATTCTAAGAAACTAAAGCATCATAAGATAAGAACCTAGGAGAACCTTGGCAGACCCGAGTATGGACAGGTAATAGAAGGGAACTTATAAGCACGATATTCATGAGAAGTCCTCAAGTCCACCATGCATGGATCATACCAGCAATAATACTCTTATGCCTAATGTCTATATCAGGATGTCCACAGTTGTGCAAAGCCATCGTACCATCGTAGAAGCTTTTGAAAATAGTTAAACCTAATAAATTATAGAGATTAACAAATTATATTATCAAAAGATGAAACGACAAGAAATTGATGTGTGTGTGTATTTAAATATAATTAGACTGACCATGTATCCTGTTCATCTTCACTCTCTGCAGTACAACAATTCGATCTTCTTCTTCTACGAGCATAGTATAATTAGAAATGCCTAGTATGAAGAGGGATCCCAAAACACATAGAGGAAAGAGCTTCCACTTGAATATAGGAAAAAACCAAATTATTCCAATTACTTAAAGCAAATGTTAATAAACATGGAATTTTTATCGATAAATCAGAAATAGACTACAAAATTAAGAGACACGCAAGTCTCCACAAAATGCTTGACGTAGCCATCAAAGGATGGAATCCTGGGACTTTTGAAAGAGATGTCGTGGCCAGATGATCTGCACCTTTACACCTGCCAATCCTACTAAAAGATACTGTTGATTTCACTACAAAAATTTTCAGATTTTGCTACGGAAAAATATGGATTTTCCGTAGCAAAATGATTTTGCTACGGAAAAATTCCGTAGCAAAATCCTTCATCGCAAATTGTGACGGATAAGGAAAATCCGTCGCAATTTGCGACGGAATTTCCTTTCCGTAGCAAATTTGAATTTTGCTACGGAATAGAATTCCGTAGCAATCTATTCCGTAGCAAATTCTTTTTTTTTTTAAATTATTTTTTATTTTTTTAAATTATTTTTTTCCTTTTTTATTTATTTTTTTATTTTTCTATAGCAAACTAGAAATTTTGCAAATTTCCCCATATTTGATCGTTTGCTACAGAAACAATTTCTTAGCAAAACTAATAATTATTTTGAATGTTTTTTTTTTAATTTTAAAAAATTGAGTACAAAAAGTAGTGATTCATGGATATAATAATAATTATAAGGAGTGCACATTAAGAGTAATCTAACAAATACCAAATACTAAAAAGTAGTCTAACAATGTTACAAAGGGCAAATTCTAAACAGTAGTCTAAACAAGAGCATTGTGATCATCATCATCATCACCAGCATGGTCATCATCACCAGGAGCCGACCCCGAACCCTTGTTCATTAGGGACTTGAGTTGAATCTGCATCTGCCTCATCATCTCCTCTTGCATCCGCCTCATCCGCTCCTCCATCATCTCTCGTTCCTTAGCCATCCGCTCCTCCATCATCTCTCGTTCCTGAATCATCATCTGCCTCATCTTCTCTTGCTCTTCAAGCATCCGCTCCTGTTCCTGAGTCATCTGTGCTGTCAAAGCCTTCATCTTCTTCATCTCATCTGCAAAAACAATATCAAGTACATTCATTATTTGGACTTCATTTGAATGGACAAGAGAATGAAAATTTTCAATATCAAATACGTTTACCTGCAGAAACATCTTCAATGTCGGATGAGGAGCGCTTTGTTGGCTTCAGTCGGCTAGCAGCGACACCGTATCCAAAGACTCTCCCTTTCTTGTGAAATCCACCTGCAGCCTTAATGAACAGACTATCATTATCGCACACAGAGGATGACGGGTCAGTCTCACGCTGTGAGTCTCTCTCCTGCGACAGCTTCGTATAATTTTCCTACAAAGACATAAATACATAACAAATAAGACATGTAAAATGAAATAAATATTGTGCTGCATGAAACAAGTAATAAATGCAATAAATGTCTAACCGCTACTGTGTGCGCCCTTGAGTTAATCCATTCCCTCTCATCACTTCCTTCAGACTGCTGGGAATGGGTCCGCTCAAAGGCAGCCCAACCTACCGACTTTGGAGGAACCCCAGTCTCTGCCTGCAAACGCAAATGATGATCATAGTTAATTACTTCAAAGTACAAAATATTGATTACCTAAATAGAAAATAATGTGTACTCACAAGTTTCCGTCTCCACTCAGTCATCGGAATAGAGCCGCCAACATATGACGGGCCTTCCATTTTGGCCCTATTTTGCTTTTTTTTCACACTCTTCTCCTGAAACTTTTCATTGGTGGCCCAATTGTCAAATAATTGGTTTGCAGTGTCCTGTGGAAGCCAATCTCGCCTGCCTCTTCTACCATGTCTCAGGTTATAAAGCTTTTGAGACAACCACCGGGCTGCCCTGGCATTATAAGCCTTTCTCAGAGCTACACGATGTTCAGGCAACGACATGTGCTTCCTCTGAAAATCAACAACGAACAATTAGTGCGGTAATTTATAAAAGTACTTAATTAAAAACCATAAATAAATAACTTACCATAAACTCATCGAACCAAGCATTTCAATTTTCCGTAGGAATCGCTGTCCAGCTGGTCCAAGCTTCATTGTAGTTACGGAATAATTGGTCCGAGATGAAATCCATCACCGGATCACGAGGCACAAAGCTAAAGACAGAGGACATCATGCAAATATTATTAGCATAAAACCAATTAGATAAGGGATTAGTAACATTACTGGTAACTTGGCATGACTTACTACTCGTTGTCAGGACAGATCCAAAGTAGCCCTGTCTCAGGATCTGTTGTGCCCCAGATCGGTGTATTGGAGGAACTACCTTCTTCCCCAACATGGCTCTGAGACGACGGGGTGTGCTAAGCAAGGAATGTGAAATATTAAAGATGTTTGTACATAGATGGTTTCATGAAACTAAACATATGTAAATCAATCAGAATTAGGCTAGTAAACCTGTTGTCCCATTTGCTGCGGATCAGTGGAGGTAGAAGGCGACGGCGATGTATACAGCGACGGTGAAGATGCGAAATAACCCGACGGTGACGATGCCATATTAAACGGTGGCACCTCTGGGGCACTGCCCCGCTCTCTGCCTACAGAAGGGGCAGATGACGATGCCCTACCACCTCTGATAGGACGGGGCCGGGATCGACCACCACCACGTCCACTACCTGAAGATCCTCCTTGATGCTCCATCTCTGAACACTTATAGACATTAGGTCAAAAAAAAACTACAAATATATTTAGGGTTGATTACAGTAGTGAAGTAACAAAGTATGTAGTATAACAGACCGTCAAAAACAAAGAACTAACAAATCTCAACCGGACGATTCCTGTTCATCAACTTCTGCTTACCCTTCTTCCTCTGAAGTCTCATAGTCGTCGAACTCAAATTCACTGTCAGAGTAAATCAATTCTGCCTCATCGTCTGATTCCTCATCGTCAATTTGTATAGGAATCAATTCTAAATCCGCAACAGAATCAAAGAGATTGCTTGGTATTTCGTTGTCTTCGATGTTTATGGGTAGTAGATGTTCCACATCAGCTTGGAACGGTTCAGCCATACCGTCATTTGAATCCGACTCTTTCAACTTCGGTATGATATTTCGTGCTTTGGTTTTAATAACCCCCCTCCACCCTTGGCGGGATGTGGGATATAATGTATAGTAAACTTGTTCCGCCTATTGAGCAAGGATGAATGGGTCATAACCAACCGCATATCTCCTTGTCCAGTGGATCTCAATATTTCCATGCTCGTCCATTTTTGTCCTACGCGGACTGTTATCAAACCACTCACACTTAAAAAGGGTCACCACATTGTCCCACGGATATTTCAATTGAATTATTTCACGTAACTTCCCGTAGTAGACAGTCTCCACCCCGTCAACTTGGTCACCTCGACAACATACACCGTAATTGCAACATTGTGTACCTGCATCCGTGGCAACAGTTGAAAACCGATACCCATTGATTATATATCTGCTGCATTGAGTAACACTAATTGGAGCTCCATAAGATAAACTCCACGCAACTTCATTGGGATCTTCTCGATGTTTCGCGAAATAGGTTCGAAACCATTTTGGAAACTCAGAGTTCGTGAATTGATCAACCTAGGACACCGACATTGAAGGATTTTCCGATCGGACCCAATTAGAAAAGTAACTGCAAAATATATATATATATATATATATATATATATATAAAATATATATATGAAGTTAATACTTTAATACTTATCGTAATAGTAAAACAGAAAAACAAAAATCTTACTTTAAGTACGGGGCGACCTCTTCACAGTTGTTTAGAATGTACCACTCTGCTACTTGTTTATCTCTTCCGTCAAGAGTTGATTTCCAATGTTTTCCCACGACTCGCCCTGGATAATTAAATATTGATTTTTGATCCCTTGTATCACCGGCATCGTTGCGAGGTACCCTTCTCCATCTTGTCATCATTTCAGGGGGATGATAGTATGACGAAAATTTAGCGGCGTCTTCGACTAGATATGCTTTAGCGATAGATCCTTCAACGTGGGTTGGATTTTTGATCTTCTGCTTAAGTGTGCGTAAAAACCTACAATGGAATATCATAGGGTATTTATAAACTAAAGTACCATGTTTTTCAATTAATAACAGATCGAAAGACATATATATTACCTCTCAAACGGATACATCCATCTATATTGTTGCGGGTCTCCTACCCTTTCTTCGTAAGCCAAGTGAACGGGCAAATGTTCCATTGAGTCAAAAAAGGAAGGAGGAAACACCTTCTCTAACTTGCATAGCATTATAGGCATACTCGCCTCCAGAAGCCGTAACTTTTCAACATTAAGCTCTGAAGCACAAATTTCTCTGAAGAACACGGAAAAGTCCGTTAGAATAGACCATATTTCCTTCGGTAGTACTTTGAAGGCCCAAGGCAACAATCTCTGAAAAAAAACATGATAATCATGACTCTTCATCCTGAAGAACTTCCCCTCGTGCATGTTGACACATCTTTTCAGGTTTGACGCATAACCGTCCGGGAGTTTCAAATCTTTTACCCATTGCAACAATTCTAAATTCTGCTGTTTGTTTAATGTGTACGGTGCTCTAGGTTTGGAAATCCGTCCCCTGCCATCCTGCACCAAATGCAAAGCAGGCCTTCTGCAAATCTCTTGTATGTCCAGTCTTGCATTGACTGTGTCCTTCGTCCTGCCCTTGGTGTCCATCACGGTGTACAGAATATTGTCAAAAACATTCCGCTCAATATGCATGACATCGAGGTTGTGTCTTAACAGTTGATCTTTCCAATATGGTAGTTCCCAGAAGATGCTGCGTTTGTTCCAATGATGATCAACACCATATCCCTCAGGTTCGCTGGAAGCAGCCCCCTCTTCGACACTTGGAATGTACTTGACCCTTTCCCATATTTCTTGGCCACTTAAACGAAGAGGTTGATCTGCTCGTTCGACAACATTCCGCGTGAAGTCTTTTCTATTTGTCCTGTATGGATGATTGGGAGGTAAGAATCGCCGGTGCCTGTCAAACCAACAGACCTTGTGACTGTGTTGCAAGCTATAACCCGTATTTTGTTTAAGACATACCGGGCATGCAAGCTTTCCCGACGTTTGCCAGCCACTCAACATCCCATATGCAGGGAAATCATTTATCGTCCACATTAAGGCAGCACGAATTGTGAAATTCTGACTCAATGATATATCATACGTAAGAACCCCTTCACTCCACAACATCTTCAACTCGTCTATCAAAGGCCTGAGGTACACATCTATCTTCTTTTTTGGGTTGGATGGCCCAGGGATTAACGCGTTCAGGAACAAAAACTCTCTTCTCATGCACATAGAAGGTGGGAGGTTGTACGGTGTCACAATGACAGGCCAACAGGAATAATTCCTGCCCGTTTTATCAAAAGGAGTGAACCCATCCGAACATAGACCAAGACGGACATTACGGGGATCCATAGCAAAGAAAGGATTCGCCTCGTCAAATTTACGCCAAGCTTCGGCATCCGAAGGATGTGTCACAAAATTTTCATCCCTGTGATGCTCTCGATGCCATCTCATGTGAGCAGTTGTTTGTTCTGAAGCATACAATCTCTGAAGTCTGGGCACCAGAGAAAAGTAGTGCATCTTGCTTAACACTTGACGGGTCATTTTCCTTCCTTTCCTCACAACTTTATATCTGTCATGGCCACAGAATCTACAATTGGTCAGCTCAGCATCATCCTTGTAATACAACATGCATCCCCTAGGGCAGCAATGAATTTTTTCACATCCAAGTCCAAGCTCTTTTACCTTTTTTTTTGCTTGGTAAAAATCCTTCGGCAAATTACTGTCGTTGGGAACAACCTTGCTTATGATCTGCATCATTTCGTTGTAATTCCTCTCACTCATATGGTGATTAGTCTTCAAGCTTAGTGTTGCTAGGGTAGCCGATAGCGATGAATATTCACTATTTTCAAAGTGTTCACAACCTTCCCATAACGGATGTTGCGCTTCTTGAAGCATTTTATAAAACCTATCGGCTTCCGGATGAGGATCCTCTCCCATGTATGATGGTTGAGCATGTGTATCCGTCTCCTCTCCCATGTATGACGGTTCAGCATGAGTAACAGGATTGAAATATCGGTCGATCGACGGTCCCGCAGCGTCCATAACCAACTGCTCATATTGATTAAGGTTGTCTCGATGACTACTGTCCCCGTAATAACCACTAGGTGTCGGTGTCGGTCGGACTTCGCCATGATATTCCCAACACTCATAATCCTTCATGAATCCCCTTCTACACAAATGGATTTTGACCTCCTCAAAATCTTCAAATCTTATACACCTACATTTGACACATGGACACCTGATCTCCCTACTTGAATTAGTTGAATGTGCCAGAGCAAAATTGATGAACATGGGCAAACCCGCCAAGAATGCTTGAGTTAGTTCTCTTCTCTCAGTTAGGCGATTGTACATCCAACTTCTATCATGGTTGCCTTCCATATTTCCTAGCTAGTTCAGTTACTAACTTAATTAAAATCTCAACATGGCACAAATATATAAAAGTGGTCAATTCAACAGAATAAGCATTTAGTATAAAATTTATCAATTTACAAATTATTTTAATAAAAAAATCATTGAATTGAAATTTTAAAGTGCAATTGGTTTTTTTTTCATGTATACTTTTTAGTAATATTTATAAGGTATTTTTAAAAAGAATTCTTAAACGAATAATTTTTACTGCTATTTTTACTAATGTTTATAAGATATTCTGAAAATTTATCCCTTTTTTTTTTTCAATTTTCATTTTTACGCCTTCTAATATTTATTGCTATTTCTTGCTACTTTTTTCATTTAAGCCAGAGTTTATGTTACACCTCTCTAGAAATTTTGAAAAATATTGTAGTTATATTTCTTGATTTATGTGTCAAAGCCTTTAAAAAAATTATCGTCCTTTTTTCTTACTGCAGTAATTAATTAATTTAGGGTTCTCTACCATTAGGATTTACAATTGCTCTCTTTCATATGTGTTTGTTTATTCCTTAGCTTATATATATATATATATATATATATATATATAGTGGCTATTATTGTTTTATAGTATTAGCCTAAAAGGGATTGTCTTTTACTGCCTATAGATATTATGATAAGTGTAAAATATGGCAAGTTTAATTATAGTAGTCACTCTTATACTGTAGTGAGTTTTGTCTCGAATAGGTTTCAATCCAAGAAGACAGACCCTCTTCATGAACGTAGTTATCTTGTACGTAGTATCAAATATTTTGTTTTTCAAATTTAAGATCTGAATCCCTTTAGGATATTTTGGTAATAAGCCAAATTTGAGAGATTTAATAAGTTAGAAAATAATTTTGGTAAAAAATCATCAAGTGAAAATAATGAAAGAAAATTTCATGATTATATTCAACAAACAAAAACAAATTAAACGGAAAATTTTTTTCTCCTTATTGATGAACAATAGTGTAACAATCTATATATAATTATCAGATATGTAGGAAACTATAGGAGAAAATTTGCTTCTAAGTGCGGAATATAAGAGGTCATATGGTATATTTAATGTACTTAGAATAAAATATAAGTGAAATTAAAAATGATAAGAAAAAAGACAATTCTATATGAAACAAGAAAAAATATTCTCTAGCTAAAAAAAAAAAAAATCATATATCCCTATAAAAGAGAACGAAAAACTATAAGTATAATCCAAATTAATAAACACATTGAACATCAAGATCTTCATGTAATTAATAGATTCAGCCAAAGTTGCAATTAAAAAAAAATAAACTCATGAAATTGATAATTTTCTGCCAACATACATATTTCTACTCTGTACAATAATAACAAGTAATGAATAATATCATAATTTTAACACACAATTTTTACATCATACAAAAGGGACTATAAAAAAATAATGCAACATTAATATTCTTACAAATACTCACAAATCAACATTCATAACCAATGATAAATAATTTAATTAACAGTAAAGAAATAACAAAAAATATTAAAAAAGATATGTCATGTAGAAATTTCACTCAGGAGAACCAATAATATTTTTCATATCATTTTATTACAAATAAAAATAATACTCAAGAAAATAATAAATATTAAAAAAACAGTAATGCAACTAAAAGAAATAAGAGAGGAACTTACTTGGAATAGAGGTGCAGACGGTAAGAGGTGGAGATACTCCCAAAAAATCACTGACCGGAGCACAAAAATACACAAAATGGCAGATAAGATAACTGTGTTTAATAGTGTCAAATAGGAAAAAAAAATTAGATGGCTGAAAGATTTTTTTTAAAAAAAACCCACACCTGCGCAGACCGAGCTAAGGGGTGAAGGGGGAGGGGGGAGCTGGGGGCGATGGGGGAGGGGGGAGCTGGGTGCGGGGGGAGCTGCCGGCGGAGCTGGGGGTGAGGGGAAGGCCGGCGGGAGCTTGGGGAAAGGGAAGTTGCGGCGGAGCTTGGGGTTAGGGGTTGGGGAGCTGGAGGCGAGGGGAGGGGGGAGCTGCGGGCTAGAGTGCGGTTGGGGAGCTAGGGGGAGGGTTGAGGAGGCGGTGGAGCTGGGGGGAGGGTTGACGGCGCCGGGAGCTTTGAAAATTTTTGAGGAAGACGAAGCTGCTGGCTAGAAAACGAGATGGGGGGGTAAAAACAAAATTTGCGACGGAAAGCGTTTCCGTCGCAAATTCACTTTTTGCGACGGAAAGGCAATTCCGTCGCAAAAAGGTAAATTTTTTTGCGACGGAATAGAGCGAAAGGGCCGCCGTTTTGTGACGGACTTATTAGTCCGTCACAAGTGTAATGAAAATGGCGGCCTAATTTTGCGACGGAATACATATTCCGTCGCAACTTGCGACGGAATATTTATTCCGTCACAAATTTGCGACGGAATAACTTGCGACGGAATACATATTCCGTCGCAAATTTGCGACGGAATATTTATTCCGTCACAAATTTTCTTATTTTGCAACGGAAAAAATATTCCGTAGCAAAGCTGACGAAATTTGCGACGGATATAATTCCGTTACTAATCTCAATTTTTCTAGCAGTGTTTCAAGCGTCAAACCTCTATCCCTTTGCCCTTCTCCATTGAATTATTTAGTAGTTGAATTCTTCTAATTCTAATGTCCCACACACGCTTCAACCCATAAATACAGATGTTATATGTAATTGAGTTGTGGGTAAAAGAAAACCGGAATCAACTCCATGAATATTTCTGAGGATGGAAAAAAACAAAATCACTATTTCAAAATCAAATCATTATCTCATTAAGATATAATTTTGTAAAAAATGGTATCGTTATTTATGGGGAAGTAATACCATTGACGGAGACATGATTTTCGTAGCTTATATTACCCTTTTGAGGAAATTATGAAATTAAGGAATTCAAGAATTACCAAATCATTTCCAGATGTGATTGATTGAGCAATCAAGAATAATATTCATATGTTGTATTCGAGGATGCGTGGTCTAGGTTGAGCTATTCACCTCTATGAATATATGTTGCTTTTATTGCCTCCAAATATCCCTTTCGTGATTATGTTTATGATTCTTGATTTAATGTAAATTTCATTTTGGATTTTCTTTATTACCTATCTTTGAAATCGGAATCTAAGTGTAAAATTCTAGGATATGTTTTTTTAAAATATTAAATTAATAACATCATATTAATTTTTAAATAAACCCAACATTAGTTCTTCAAAAATGGATTAGATATCACTACAATCATGGAAAATGGAGTTTTTGGTTATTTTTGGAAAGTGTCTATTCATTACAGCGTATGATTCGTGATTTAATGCCTAGTTTTAATTTAAATTTATTTTATTACCTTATCTTCAAAGAGAATAATATTGTAGTCCGTAGTTCCTATTACTCTAATCTTATTTATAAATCAATTTTGACCAAATCTCACATACCTAAAAGACATAGTTAACTCAATAATTATGGGGTAAATTTTAAACTTTGCTCTTATTTATGATTGGGTATTTTTCAACTATTTATTATCTCTTTATCTTTATAGGTATAATTAATATGGGTAAATTGGTCACAATTTCATTTATTATATGAAACTGGACTTATAAATAGAACTAAATGTTTTGATTAAAATGAACTTATAAATAAAAACAGAGTTGTAAGTATTATTGAAGAAGTCAAACTTTTTAGAGTAAAGAGAAATTGTCTCAAACCCCAATAATAAAAATTGGGAATTAAATTGGAATAATATCCCAATAAATTTGAATAACCCGGAAACAAAATGCATGATTGTAGCCCGCAATATTATTATTGAAGAGTTCAAAATTTCTAGACTAAAGGAAAATTGTCTATCTGCGGGAATAATCTGTGTCTGTATTTTTAAAAAGGAAATTAAATTACTTTAACGGCTATTAACTAAATGAGTGTTAATGTAATTATGCATGTACTAATTAACTTAATGGCGTGATTATCTGACCCATTTTGTAGTGAAACCGGTTTTGAAGTTGGCATTACAAGATTCCTAGTATAAAGTTGATTGATAATTGATTGATTGATGATTTAATTATTACAGACTAAGTATATTATGTTTAATTTTTAATGTATGTAAAAACTTATTAATTGTCAAGATCAGAATTTTCAAAAAAATAATTAAGAATGTGTCATCTAGATATGATCGAATCTAGGTCCAGTATTAGAACTTTTTCTTCCACACACACACATAAGCAAAATCAAATCAAATATGTTAGGATTAATTACCCAATAAGTTGTTATTTAATCCGCAAAATCCACTAATTAAACACTAGAGTAACATCTATCAGCAACTAAGATTTTGGCCCCAAAAAAAAAACGAAAGCACCACTATAGCAAAGCCAAATAAAAAACAAAGAAAGAAAGAAACAGCTGTTTCCAACATTCACGTTTACATGTAAGTCGACAAAGATTGATCGATGGAAGATGCAACTAAATCGCATACACACTCTATAAACTAATTAATAATATTAATCAGTTTATATACAAACATATCCACTTTCAACAATAAAACACAATACTTTATAAGATGTTTGATACATGTTCTCATGCAGCACAACTTGATTAAAAAAATGCGTATTATTGTAGATATTATATTATTATATATTTCTCAGGAGAAAGCTAGTTCAAGTTCAACCTTTTCTGCTATTGATCGACCACTTTACGTCCATGTTAAACTAATTCTCCCAACAAACTTTCAACTTGTTTTATTAATCGTCAAATCATAATAAGTGGCAGTATCAGCCACAAAGATACATAAGCATAATATAATAAATTATTTGATTAAAAAAGCAAAGAAAAAGCAGATATCACCCCGTGATGATGATGAATGAAATAAGGCAAGTCAATTTGATATTGCTATAGCCCCATGCATCCTTACTTTCCCTTTCAGAAATGGCAAGTACTAAATTTGCCTCCAGCTATCACTTTTGTATTATTCGACTGTAAAGCTTCAAAAAAGAAAGAGAGAGAGAGAGAGAGAGAGGTAAAGATAAGAGATAGATACAAAACAGAGAGTAAGAGAGAGATATAATGTTAGTTGCCACTATACCAGTTAATAGTGACGAGTTGAAAGGGACATTCACCATAAGGATGATGCAATATTATTAATTAAAACCCTAATATAGGGATAAAAGAACACGATCAATCATAGTAATATATACAATTGTAGTACAAAAAAGTTGCTTTGGATTTATGCACGATCCTTCATCAGCCACAAGATTCTTTGTCTCTGATCGATCGATCTCTTCCCTTTTTAACGAACACACCACTGTTGGGTGTGGATCCCCCCATTAACATTAAATTATTAGGTCTTGCATATTTTCATCTAGAAAACTGACACCTCATCCTTACTACTACTCCTATTTTTGTTTTTTGTTTTTTTTTAAAAAAAAAGTAGAGGTGGAGATTTGTGTGTTGATGAATTTTATTTTTATAAATTTTGTTCTTTTTATAGATTATAATAGTATGAAGTACGGCAAGGTGCTCCAATAACAATCCACAGATGAGGTCTCAATTTTAAGTTCGATCCTTAACATGTTTGTATATGTGTTTAAATTGTTGTATTAAAAAAAGTATAAAGTCTCGAAATTTTGACTTTGATCATGATCATCTCTAATTGTGATTTGTGAGGTTTTATTGATACAAAATTATTCAAGTTATAAAGGATGTATGAGGGTCGAGCAATTAGTGTGAGGTCGAAAAAAAAAACATTTTTACGAGAATAGATCTATACTAAAATTATCTTTCAGTCTTTAGTTGTTTTATTTAATCTTAAACTTTCTGATAGAGTAAATACAAGATAAAAGTTCTTGTTGTTTGTAGATAAATATGATTTTAATTCAAGACGTCAAGAAAAGAGATTAACTATAAATGCAAGCTATGATCAAAGTAGTTTCTCCTTGAATAGTAGGAGCTACTATACAAGATGTATGTACATATATATAATATATGAATTGCAAATTTAATAAGATATATATTTGATTTACTGTATATGATTGAATTATATTGAATATTATCTTACAAGAATATTTGTCTAGATACAGAAAAGGGAAGACTATTCACCAAAAAAAGAGATAAAAGGAAAGAATATTTTGAATTTATTATGCAGGAATGGAACATTTACTATTTGACTGGAAATGGAATCAGAAGTGGAAAATGAACATCGTTCAATCCTTATCATGCAAGAGTGGAACATTTACTATTTGACGGGAATTCGCTTGAATGGACATATTAAGATATAAAAATGGAAAAATTCCAGAAAAAGAACTCCAAAATTTTAAAACCCCAAATAAGTAATATTCCATTAATATGAGTTATGAATTTCTTATCAAGTATAGTCAATCTCTTAATTTGAGATTTTAAAATTTTGAAGGACATTTTTTAGAATTTTCCCAGTTAAAAATAGCATGCGATAAACAACAATTATATTATAGTACGTTGAATGATCAAGTGTTGTGCATATGGAGTTTTATTGTAATGCTATCTAACTTAGCAAGAGTCATAGGCATATTTGGTTTAATTCCAACCAAAATTCTTTTATTTGGAAGATTTTAAAGTTGAAAGCTGTTTGGGTAAATTTTTCCTTCAGAAAGTCTATATTTGCCAGCTTTCAAAATCCATTAATTATCGAAAACTAATCTGGGTTGCTTTTAAAAAATTACTTCTAGTTTTCGAACAACCTTCAGTTGCTTTATAAAAATTGGTATGGATTTTACTTTCCAAATTAAATTATTTTTAATTTACCAAATTAATTTCTTTAAAAATGTATTCAAACATAATTTTATTACAATAGCCAATGACTTTTGATAAATTAATGAACATTAAGTTTTTGATGACAAGGCGAGGGGAGGAGGATTCGAACTAAGGATTTAAGGGAGGGATACACATCCCAATACCATCGCACTAGAAGGAGTGCTGGTCGAACATTAAGTAAACTAAAACAAACATACAATGTGTTACGGATTCATATTTTGGGCCCTAATATGGGGCCGGCCCAACACGAGTACACCAGCTTGGAGGCCCTCCTTAATCAGGCAAACGCCAATCACCCTATAAGCAAGGCACAAATCCCGGCAATACAGGTATTGGAGTAGGGATGCATCAGATAGTGGAACAGGCATTTACAGGACATGGAAGTGCATATTGCATGAGGAGCGGACACAGAGCCAAGCAAACGAAACCCTAGGTAATCTCTATAAATAGGAGATCACCTACAAGGTGCACACATTTGATTCATATCTTTTTACTATTCAGTTACATTATGCACACACCCACTCTCTTTGGCAAATTGTCATTCTTGTGTAGCATAGTGATCATCTGACATTCTTTGGTGTCTTCCTCATAGACATCACTGAACCATCATCTCTTGGGTATTCACTCTTACATACCTCGAAAAGCTTACAGATCCTACATTGATCATATACTAACCCACCGTGGTTAGACATTTGTGCTCTTCAGACAGAATACAATGCATTTTTGTCTTGTCAATATTTTCTCATTTGGTGTTTGAAACTTTGAAGTGTATAAATCGTGGGTTACCCTATTTAAAAGTTAAAACCCTAGAAGCTTGTATGAGAGAAAATTTTAGTTGAGCTAAAACCTACTTGTTGATGAGTTTGCTAAACTATCAACTCTAATTTTTAAGATTATATATTATAGCAGGAAAAATCTCTTAAATATTTATAAATCTAATTGGAATGTAAATAAGAGGGTAGAATCTAGGATAAATTTTTATATGTTTCATTTTTCTCTTACCCTCACTTTGTTATTTGTTGCATTTCTTAATTAATTCTTCATTTGACCGATTATAATTAAATTAACTTATTAATTGGTAGCTATTTAACGGGATTTTATACTTTGCCTTTTGAGAGAATTGGAATTTGAAAGCATTAAATGTATGTTTGGGGGTGTTGTGGAACTGCCCTCTTCAAAACCACGTTTTAGGATATGATGAGGAAGTGATCTAAATGCTTTTCTTTAAACTTAATTTTAGTCATTTCTTACTAATCAAGGTCAATCTCAATTCTTTTTTTGATAAGAAAGTCAATCTTAATTCGTAGCTTTCCTTAATTTATACAAGACTAAGGATTTTTCTAAGAACAAAAATATTGCAGTGGTATATAATCAGCGCATAATAAATTAGAGACAACTAAAACTAAAATTGAGTCTAAAAAAGAAATCACTAGATCCAAAAAATACAGAAAGTAAGAGAAGAAAAACATACTACTACAATAAGAAGTAATGACATTAACACGCATTTTAATAAATTAATTATAACACTACTTATTGATTCAAATTCGAGCTTTATTTGACTAAATTTTTTTCGTTAATCTTTTTTTTGGTCATTCACAAAGCTTAAATCGTTGACTTTGTTCAGGACACCTTTAGTCTTTTTCCTGTTGTGATGCTAATTGTGAGTGAATTTAATTTTATTTGTGAAAGCAAAAAAGTCCCACGTTAGATCGATAAAGTTGAGCCAAAGAAGAAATATGTATGTAAAAAGATGGGTCTAGGAGTAAAAATACACATGTGTTTTTCCCCCAAGAGCATCCAACACCATGTTTTTTTTTTTAAAAGCAAAAATACACATGTGGTTACATTTTAGGAGAAAAAGTCACACCACCGTTAAAATTTTATTGTAAATACCGCACTTCCTGTTGTAAATCTATCATGTTATAAATATGGCTTTTTCTGTTGTAAATGACCAGATTTTAAATTTTGCTGTAAATACAGCACTTCCTATCCTGTTGTAAATCTAGCATTTTTCTGTTGTAAATAACCTTTCTATATTCAAAATCCAGGTGTTTAAATGTTGTTGTAAATATGGTATTTTCTGTTATAAATATGACCAGATTTTAAATTTTGTTGTAAATACAACATTTCCTAGTGTAAATATACAATTTTTTTGTTGTTGTTGTAAATGACCTTTCTATATTCAAAATCCAGATGTTTAAATGTTGTTGTAAATATGACATTTTCTATTATAAATATGACATTTTCTGTTGTAAATGCACCATTAGTTAGATTTTAAAGGTGGTGTGATTTTTGCTCCTAAAATGTAACCACATGTATATTTTTTCTTCAAAAAAAAAAAGCACATGGTGCTGGGCGCTCCTGGGGGAAAAACACATGTGTATTTTTACCCCTTTACCCCTAAAAAGATCTATGAACACGTTGATTTAATTTTTGTGTTAAGCTAAACCACCGCGGTCCCATTTATACGGGAAAAAGAGAAGACATTTTTGGATCATAATTATAAGACATGCCATTAATTTTTTTTTATCATTAGTTTATCTGTTTACCCCTCATTTAAATATTTGTGTGTGTTATTTAATTTTTAAAGTATGTGTATTTAATAGGGACTAAGTTGAAGACTTAATAAATTTTTAAACAGAATTTATGAGTTTTGTAAGGAAAGTAAAGAAAGAGAAGAAGAAACATATCGTTCGGGCACCGCTCATACAGTAACGGACCTAGAAATTTTATTGACGGGAAGCAAAAATAAAAAAATTGCTTCATCATAAACAAAAATACTTAAAATACAATACAGACTTAGTAAACAAAAAATTGAAAGAAATCTATTACATAAATTAAAATTATTTACTTGACTCTTACTCCACGTGTTTTTCATATTGTTAAATTCATATATAATTGAATCCGTGCTAAAATTCAAAAAACAAAATCAATGTATATAATGAAAGAATCATCAAAAAATTGGTCATGTTCAATATATGTAATCAAAGAATTATTAAAAAAATTTAGTCTTCATGACAGAACATGAATAATTTCATGACTAATACGATTTTAAAAATAATATTAATGATAAAAGTAAACCGATTAGAATTATCCATTAGTCCGCATCTATATTCTCATAGCCATATTTTAACCAAATTCAAAACTTATCCAAAATTCTATCTCTAAAATATTCTCTAATCAATATAAAAGTAGTATCATTAGAAAAATAAAATCGTGCATAATAAACTTCATAAAGGAATTTTAATGAAAAGAAATGATTTTGAATACCTTATTGATTCTCAAAATTTGTAAATAAGCTGTTGAAAAAAATGGCGAACGAGAAGAGAGCAAGAGTAAGAAGATGAACGCGATTTCGGTGGGGTTGGGATATATTAAAAATTGGGGCTCTATTAAATGTCATTTCTTGACATGCATATCAAATTACATCATTTAAAAAAAAAACTATATATAATAATGGAATGTTATTTTAGAAAAGATGAGTGCATATCAAATTACATAATAAAATAAATAAATAAATAATAGGCATTTAATATAACTTGAAGCCCATATATATCTAACAAAATAATCTCAGATAAGTACATATCAATTTATACCGTCGTGCTATTCGTTCATTTGGCTTGATGGTTAAAACATGTTTCTTTCACCTCGCACAACACAAGTTCAATTCCAACGCAATTCATCCACAAATTACTTTTTTTTTTTGGGGGGGGGGGGGGGACCCTAACCTCATGTCTATCCATGCACTCATATAAGGTTTACATTATCATTGTTCTGAGTTTGTCGTTTTCATATTTTTTACTTTACAAAATTTAGTCGAGTCACAGGTAAATTCATATCAGTTATAAACTTAGTCAAACTTGCAAGTTTCTATACTGAATTTACAGTTTTTACGTTTATAATTTTAAAAACCGTATTAAATTACTCTTAAACTCATGCCAAATTTTTTGATTTGATCATCCTCAATTGCTTTATATATACATTCTATAAAAAAAAAAGTTTGTTAAAGCATGAAATATTATAGATGTTGATAGATTTAATTTCATTTATTTGGATTTAAAATATATTTATATCACAATTTGTCATTTTTATATTAAAAATATTTAATTATACACTATTAATACATATTTAATAATAAAAGCAAACTTTTACAAGTTTACGATACAAGCTTAACTTACTGTCATGATTTTTCTTAAACTCACGAGTTTGACAACCTTGATTTAGACTATTAATGTCTCAATAGGAGGACAAAGCAGATACACCGCATACGAAAGAATGAGAGAGGGAGAGAGAGATAACAAACAAACAAAAATCAACGATTGGCATGAGATACAAGTGAGGAAGGCGCTGCTATTTATAGTGTCTGGTGGATGATACTACCTCCAGTTCTAATTTTAGGAGTGTTTCTATAATTGGGACGGGAGGGATTGAGGGAATAATTTTGAATAATAGTGGAATCTCCATATATTAAGAAATTTTTCCAATTCTCATTTTAAGAAACATTTATTTCTTGTATCTCAATTCTGTTGAGGAAATAAATGTTAATTTGATTACTTATTTGATGAGAGAGGCTTCATATTTATAATCAAACAATCTGACCGGTCAAGATCAGATCCGAACTTAAAATTCAATTAATATTAAGATTCTATCCAATCACTATATATTAAAAGTGACTTATAATAAGGATGAAAATAATATAAAGCATGGGGTCCACTAATATGCATTACCTAGCAGGCAGGCCCCACTTAAAATCTCTTGCTCCATGGATCAACATTTTTCATCATATCATAGTCACACTTGAAGGAGTGAAGTAGGAATTTCAAAATAGGAGACGGCCACCCCAGTCCCAAAGGACGCAGTTGGATAAAGCAAAGAAGGCATATAAACCCCACCACCATATATATATTTATATAATTATATGAATCCCGCCAACCTCAAAGGCCACTTGCGTATATAATGCATTCAAAATCGCAACACAGAATATAGAATGAAGCAGAAGATCGAAGAATATTGAAAGTGACTCAAGCTGAGTCATGATTGAGTGCTGTAGCTAGCCATGACTATTTCTTCTTCTTCATAGATCGAGCTACTTGCACATACAACAACATTATGGGTCAACACACACACACACTGTACTCTTAATTACTACTTTTTGTTTTTTGTCTTCACATTATGATTTGAAGTGGGGCTACCTTTGTATCAATGCCACTCTCCACTTGCTTCCCTTCTCACTACACTAACGCTACCCTCTCTTCCAAAACATTGACCAGATGCCAAAATATCTTCACCCAATCTTGACTGCATATATTCTCTCTCCCCCTCTTGATTTTAGAAATGATGAGGGATGATGAGAAAAAAAATAACAAAAAAAACCTAACCCTCTCTTTCTCCTTCTTCAATATTTAATTCCTTTTCAACTATTGAACTATTTTTAATTTTTATTTCTAAAATTTTTTGGAAGGTCAAGTCATCTGCTTTTTAAATTTTATATATATATATATCACCGTATATATTGATTGAAGACCCCAGAATGACTTGATCATTGTAAAGTTCCAATGGATTAGTCTATGATTAAGTTTTGAAGTGATGTAGCTATAGTCGTCACCTGCCGTGACATGATGGTGATTATCACCGGTAGTAAGGTATTGATAGTGGATAAATGGGGGTGTTAAAACCTAATAAAAAATAGAAAAGCAAAAACTAGAAAACCACTAAAAAAACGTTTTTGGTTTTTAATTTTTTTAAAGAAAACAACTTATTGAAAATAATTTTCTAAACAAGTGTTTTTTAAAAAAATTAAAAAAAAACTAAATCAAACAAGCCCATAGTATTTAGAGTACCCCTTTTTTTGTTTATATTATTTAGTACTCATTTTGTCTTATTTATAAATCATTCCTAATATATTTCACCTAAATCAAGGAAAATCTTAAATTTCATTAAGCATGTCTTAAAATCTAATATCTTTCCAACTTTATTCTTGTTCAAGATACACAATACTCCATAATAATAAAATATATATAATAAATGAAAGTAAGTGTGTATGTCTGAAAATTTTAAAAAAGAGACTTATAAATATGATAGAAAAAAGTTTCTCTCCCATTTATAAATAAATAGGACCATGGAGCACTGTCAAGCATATATATTCTTCCAATACTAAATACAAAGGGTGAAGGATCAAAAATACACATGACATTTTCTTACAGGATCGTCCAGCACTACGACCTTTCAATTTAATAAAAAATACACACGACATTACGTTTTTGGATCGTCCAGCACCACGGTCAACTAACGGTAATTAACGGTTAACTAACGGCCGTGGTGCTGGGCGACCCAAAAACGTAACGTCGTGTATATTTTTGATCCAATTGAAAGGTCGTGGTACTGGGCGATCCTCCAAGAAAATGTCATGTGTATTTTTGACCCTTCACCCAAATACAAAACATAATTTACCGTGTAAATTGCACAACAAACTATATCGTATATTTAAAACCGAAGGTTTTATAATATATACGTGTCGTGTGCGCGTCTATACATCTCAATGGTTAATTAATGCATGTGGGGGAATGGTGGATGGTGGTTTTAATAAATATTTGTTTTGTTGTGGGAAATGCAAAACTTGAGGTGAGTGCGATGGATCCAATCTGCGACCACATTCCTATGGGCTAAAACCAAACCAGAACTGGGTTTCAACTTTTCAAAGATTGTGAGCTCGCAAAACCACTTCAACTTGCAAAACCGAAACCAGTGCGTGGTGAATACATACAGATATGTTATGTATTAATTATTAAGCTGTTTTGGAATATATAATTATAATAATAATAATTAAGATATTTATATTCCTCATTATTCAAACCCCCGTTTTTTTAATCACTTGACTCGGACATTTAACCCATTTTGGGCATCTTCCCTATCGAATTTTTGGACTCTTGTGCTTCGCATCTACACAAAAATAGCTCTCACACACAGACACACACTTGGTTTTTTCAGTTCAATAATAATAATAATAATAATAATTATAACAATGGCAATACTATAACGCGTAATAGAGTCAAAGTTGAATCTGGTGTCTCTTGTGACTTGTGAGTTACACACACATATATATATATATTATATTGGCAATGAATGGGACGGTACGAAATAGAGAGGATGGGAATGGGATGGATTGAAAATGAGAGGAAAAAAGAAAAAGGGAAAAAGAATAAAAAATAATCATAATATTCTATAATACTCCAGCATGCATGCCCCCACATTGACATAATAATAATAATAATAAATTATTATTATTGTTTTGTCACTTGATTGATTTACAACTTTTCTGGGTGTAAACCACTCTTTAAAAACTAGCCCACCTTTTTTCTACGTGTTGTGTTTATCCATCCATCAAAGAAATCATATTCTATGAGAATATAATAAATGACTAAAGTTTCTACTATTTGATTATTTAATTTCCTTCCACGGTGCATATACTCTCTGGCTTATTAAAATACATGGTGAAAATGCCTAGCTAGCTAGGTGATCTATAATTTTTTAATTATACTTCGAAGCCTAGTTGATTTTAAGAACATTAAATATATATCATTATTTTACCTGGATTTTGTGAATGTTTTCTTTTTTATATAAATCTAGCCACTGATTTGTATGTAACAAAATACTGTAGTGTTGATAATATTTAAAAATCCGATCGATTATTGAATCCGGCGAGCTAGTAGTTCAAGAATTAATATTCCAACTGTGATCACTAATTTAATATATTTAAAATTGTATATGTTAAGTATAACATTAGAGGTAGTATTTTATGAAATGTTTGAATTTTTATTTAATGGGAAAATTGCTCATAATCCTTATTTATAAATTTATTTGTGAAATGGAAACTGAGATCATAAGTCCTTGAATGTGAATAATTGTGATAAGAGAAAGACAAAATTGCCTTTAAGGAAATCATTTCCTCTGTAAAATATCTTCCTAATAAGAACCAAACATTGATCATAAAACAATTCTCCTCCACCAGTACTATTTCATCAAAGAACCTTCAACGAGGTTTAGCTTGAAGAACCATGGAAACAAATCATAATCTTCAAGCACAATTTAATTAATGTACAAATAATCAAATCTAAAAAAAAAAAAAAAAAATCAAACACATATAACCAATGAAATTTAAAAAAAAATCATGTAATCAATTTATTGAAGGCACATGATAACAGAATTCACCATTGAGCTAAACGCTCTATTTCTTTAGAAGAAGATCTACAAAAAAAAACCACCATCAAGTAAAGACATCGTCTTGCTTCCGCTATAAAGATGATGGTAAGAAGTGGGGAGAAGACAAAGATTGAAGAGAACCCAGATATATGAAGAGGGAAGTACATGTGTCAACAAGGAGCCTAATCTTGAAGTGGTTGGGGTGGAGAAGATGGAAGAGGCAAAGATCGGTGAAATAGATGAAGGTGGTCATCAATGGTGGTGAATGCGGCATCAATAATTAAGGAGGCTAATGGTGGCAATGACGCTAATGTGTGGGGTGGTTATCGTTGGTCATGAAAGTAGAAAGGCCACAAGCTTGAAGGAGGGACAAAAATAAATTACGTGTCAAGGATTGAAAATCTTAGATTTCCTAAGGGAGATGAACTATATATAAGGAAACATGGATTACACAGAGAAAATGGATTGTACATAAGAAAAAATAGATTGCATAAAGGGAAGATCATTTGCATATAGGAAGATGAACTACATATAAGGAAAATCGCGTCGATTGCACAAAATGTAATGAAAGATTGTTTGCATTAAAGACAAATTATTTGTACATAACTTAATTTGCACATCAGACTAATTTTGCATCACAAGGGAGTATAAATTGCACAAAAAATAAGATATATTACACACCAAGGAAGATAGATTGCACATAAAGGAAATATATGTCTCACAAAAAAGAATATTTTCATTAAGGGTAATTTTATTTTTCTTCTATCACAATTATTTACACTTAAAGATCTCACACTTGTACAAGATTCTAGGTCCTAACTAACAAATAAGTTTTCAAATAGGGACTTATGAGAAATTTTCCCTTAAATAATTATACAAGGGAATGACTAAAATTTACTAAATCCATCCATCTACTCTGTAAGAAAAACTACTTAATTTTCACTCATTGTAAAATTCATCTATATAACTTTTAATACATATTATCAGATAAATAATGTGAATGAATTCATATATATCAAGCACTATAAACCCTAATGAAAACAAAATTATCAAGTAAAGTAATTATGGAAAACGATTATTTATTAATTATGTAAGAATAACTACTTAATTTTCACTTGTTATAAAATTATTAATTATGGATATACATTGTGAATGAACCCCTTTTGACTTACAGATATATACTATAAACAAGTATTATATAATGGGCTTATGATATATGCAGTGACTGCAGGTAAGGATTTTTGCAGTGAGATTGATACTGCACTATTTTGATTCCTAATTTCTAAATTGGAGCTATTTGATTTATTGTTGCTCTCAAAGAATAGAGAATCTGGTAATTGATTCCTAATTCCTCCTACATGGAAATAAATCACCGCAATCTTCATTTGCTTGTTTGCTGGAAATCACAATCAACATTGTCCCAATAAATCATCGCGATTTTTTGATATTATAGCTATTACGGTTTTTTTTCCCCAACGTCATAGCACAAAATGGTGCAGTATCAACCTCACTGCAAAAACTCTTACCTACAGTCACTGCACACATCATTTCCCCTTATATAATTTAATATCATTTCGGTCCTAAATATAAGATAAAGTTGATATTTTTGAAGAGATTAAAGAAACTAATTATATTATTTTATAATATTTATTTTTTATTTTTTCTCCTACATAATTGGTTTGACTAATAAGTTGATATATAATTTTTTTTAGAAAATTTATTTAGCTTCTTTAATCTCCCAAAAAAATTAATTATATCTTATATTATATTTAAGACCGAAGGAACTAATACTCCTAAGTAATAACCCATGCACCTGGAGACGCGTGCTTCCATTTAATTAGTTCGATATGTACACGTTCAGGTACATTATTGGTACAGCCGTAGTATACATAGATATTTGTATTGATGAAGTTGACTTTGCAACTTAATTATTGGTCAAAAGTAACCATATTTCATTAGTTGGCATTCTTAAACTTATTGTTTTTTTAGCAACGGCAAAATTATTTAATTTCTCAATTTTACCTCTCACTGAAATTAATTATTTTTACAATGAAGCGCCCTATTAAAATTAAAAGCTCATTAATTCTCATAAAAAATTACGAAAACAATAGTAATAAACAAGGGAGGGAAATAAACTCTACATTTGTATCCTATATTTCAGATTAAATTATTTTTTCTTATAATTAAAATCAGAAAGAGTATTTAATATAGTACGTGTATATATAATTAAACAAATAATTTATTGGGGGGTTGAAGCATCCTCCTGACATTGTTCTTCATTAATTAATTAATTATTTTTTCTCAATGCAACATAAAGTCAGTTGCATTAAATACTTGACAGAAGTAATAATATAACAATTCATTCCTGGCTAACAGAGAGTACTAAGCATATTCCAACTAATTAAGAGGATTATTTAATTCATTATGGGCAAAAAAAAGGATTAGTTAATTATTATTAATATACTTATAAAATTTATAAGAAACCACATGTGAATAGTAATATTATCTTGGGTTTTGTGCAAGTGCATTACAGCCAGAACAATTCATTCATAAGCATCAATTAAATAATTGGACCTGTGGCCGAATTAATATTTTTATATATGAATAGGAGCAATAAAAAAATGGCATGATGACTTTGACTTTGACTTTTTAACAAAAATCAATCTCATTTCCATTAGATGTACATTAAAAAAATAATTATGTTAATTTACAATTACAACTGCTATCAAAATTAAGCTTACAAATGAGCTAGTGTGAGTGTGTGACAGTACAATATATATAATTTCAAAATGCTTTCGATAATTAACAATCGAACTGTTCAATTCATTCACACAGTGTACTACAGGCACACACTTATTACAGTTAAAAAAGTATTACTATTATAAGACTCTACAATACCCAAAAAAAAAAATGTTTTTGTTATTCATGAGTTACAAATTTATACATACACTTAAAAATTATTTTATTAAATAAGAATTATGCAATATATTTCTTCTTCTGGTCTTAAACATCAGATTTTTTAATTGAATATCATAAGCTAAGAAAAGTAATTTTAGGTACTCAATAAACTCAATCTTTTATAATATATATATATATATATATATATATATATATATATATATATATATATATATAAACCTTCCCATATTAAAGTTTATTATAAAATGGGTAGACTTTATTTTCTCATCTATTTTAATATTAATTGAATATGGATATATTTGATGATGACTAGCAATATACTGTATTATAAGTACATGTAAATGATCCAATGTTTAAACAAAGGGAAAAAAATGACGAAAGGTGTATATATAATCATAATTAGGAGAGAAATGTATTTTACCGAATTTATATTTTATAAATTAAGAGTTGTAGAGATTGTTAGCATCCAAACATGATGAACTTAATAAGGATTAGTTAATTCTGACTAGGCTACGGGTTCAGAATAATCCCACTTGATCAAGTGATCAACAAACGAACAAAATAATAGGATTAAATTGACCTAATTATTTTATAAAATTAATTTTATATTTCATTTGCTTGTATGGCACATCAATGCCACCATCGATGGCACAGGAAATGGAAGTATTACTTATTTTTTAAAAAAAAAAATCAACATAATTAATATATAATATGTAGCTATCCCATGGCTCTATCTTGGATCATGTGCAATAATAGTTTAAACTTTAAACATATTAGTAAGTAGCTATGAGTGTAGCTTCGTTGCAATGGCGAAACCACTTGCTAACTAGTTAGGGTCTTGGCCTTAGTTGACCATAGCTGACCTTCTAAAATTGGTTAATATATATATATATATATATATATATATATATATATATATATATATATGTATTTATTATATGATATTTTATTTTTGCTAATAATTTGAACTCAGCTAATCTCTTATCTTCTTTATAAAGACAATGTTTAGTTCATTAATTATTAGATTGTGAGAGGAAAGTAAAATTATTATTTGAAAATACCTACTAAAAAGATCAATATCATCTTATATCTTGTTTTGATTTATAATTGTTGATTATTATTTATTTGTATTTTTAATGTTATGTGATATTATTTAGTAAATAGTTCAATATTTTTATTTTTTAGTCCAGGCTAAAAATATTTTTTAGTTCCGTCATTGCTTCGTTAGTTTGCAAATTTATTTTATGAATGAAGCTTAATTAATTTTTTAAAACAAAAAAACCATGCATGGATGTCCAAGCAACTAGTTAGGAATTGGCCTGCTGGCAAAGAGTTTGACTTATTAGTTACGTACATTTATGTGATACATAAATAAATGACATCAGATTAAATTAAAATTTCGAGGAGTACCCAAAATATTATTTATTTGAATAAAGGAAAGTTCCACTAGGCTTCGAATTGTTGGTTCTAGTTATGGAAGCCAGGCTAGCTCAAAATAATTATATAGATTATTTATATTAATGCACAAGTGGATGAATTTGGACTTTGTGTTTCAGAGACCTTGGCAATGAATGAAACCCGTACGAGAGAGAAGACTTTGAATTTTATACAAAATTTTTGTTTCTAAATTTTCTCAATGCATTACATCATACTAACAACTTGAGTTGCAATAATATATAGTTTTATTCTCCATCGTTTGGCTTATTATAACTTGCCGGCCACTTTAATACACGTAATCAAGTGAGTGTATTTTAATTTGTTCCAATTAACTACACTAATTTGGTATAATAATTTGACAAAAAAATAATATAAGAAAGAGTTTACTTTTTTAAAGAGATTAAGGAAGATAATTAAATTACTTTAAAATATTTATATTTGTCATTTTTTCTCTAAATTATTTTGCTTAACTTATAAACTGATATATAAACTAAAAATACACAACATATGATATGATTAAGTAACTTGTTTAGATTCCTTAATCTTTTAAAAAAAAAAGTCAACTTTATTTTGTATTAGGACCGGAGGAAATATTAATGACGATATGATAGTATGAGAGAGGACTTTGTATATAAGATGGAGATAAATTACCAATTCTATGATTATTTTTATACAAAGTAGTGGACTGATTGTTTAAACTTTCTGACATGAAAATTATACGATTTTTTCGTACAAGAAACAGCATGACAATTACAGATTCAAAAAAAATTTGTCATATTCTAACAAATAATAGTGTTAAATAGTAATTCTGTTGCTGAACAAAATTAAATGATCACCAAAATGCAGGAGAAAAAGGAAGATTTATATTTTTATATTGTACCAAAATTAAATTCCACTTCTATTAAAAAATATGGGTCCCACATATATATTTTTCTTTTTTTGGCAATACCAGGGGAGTCGGACACTCAGATGTGCAATTGAGTCCAATAGGGATTAATACCTTACCTTAAACTTATCATCTCTCTTGTGGTAGAAGGATTATAGTCCAACTTTCTCATGAAACCACCTCTTCAATCGCCATTTTTTATGGTTATTTGATTGGATGATTATGTTTGAGTTTTGTTGCAGGCCTAATTGGAGTAGCTTTTTCAAAGGTATTTTCTGCATTTACACAAATTTAAACTCGAACTTTAAACCTTCTGCTTAAGCCATCATAACCTTTTCCATTATGACATATTCTACTATGATCAATGCATGTTGGTACTTCAATTGCCATCTTAGTGCTCATATGGCAACTTAAAAAAAAATAAAATAAAATAAAATTCCGTAAGTTGAGACAACTTTTATATATATATATATATATATATATATAATTAGCTTTTGGAGAATAGCTTTTATGATTTACGAGGTAGTATGTAAGAGAAGTTTTGTCTCGATTTACAGAAAATGGTTTCTGAAACTACAATCTAGGTACTACCCAAAGACTCGCTAATTTTTACTTTGAATGCCGTCTTTTAAAAAGTTAAAACAAGCAAACACTTTTTTTTTGTTTTTGGTATAAAACAAGCAGACGCTTCTTCGCAAGGGGGAGGGATTCTTTTTTGTTTCCTATTGTTGGATATAGACTGCACTAGGCCCTAATATTTGATTTAAGAGTCCATTATACGTTGGACTTGTTTTTGTTACAACTATACATTTTTTGTTCCTTTTTTGCTACAAATGATGGCATAAAAGCCTCCATAGGAATAAAATAAACTACATAAAAGAGGAATTTAATCCCAAACATTCTTGGTCTACTCAGACCTTTAAGCTAGTAGAGCACTCATTCAGAAAAATAGAATCAGAAATGCCCCTTTTGGCCAAGGCATCCGCTATTCTATTACAACCCTGAGGATAAATCTAACATCCACCTGCCACTTCAAATCTAATAGATCCTAGCTTTTAACACTAAATTGCTACAAGAAGTACATGCAAGTCAGGGATTATATTAATAATACTATCAGAATCTGACTCTAAAATAATCTTCTGGAAGCCCAAATCCCAAGCCAGTTGCAAACCTTCAATAATAGCCTATTCCTCCACATAGGAGGCGTCACAATCACCAATGGAACTAGTAAATCCCACCATCCAGGTATCCAAACAATCTCGGATCACTCCTCCACTGCATTAGCCGATCGGAATACATTGGTTCTTTGTTTTTTAAGTAAAAGAGAACTTTGCACTTGAAGCCCACGGATAAGGCATGGAAAAATACCCTTTGAAATGAAGCCCAACTCATCTTGAAAAGGCCCATGATAAATTGTTCATGGGTTCTCCATTTCTTTATTAAAAGCCCAAGACTTTACCTGATTTGTCTCTTATAGGGGTGGCCCAATAGCACATCTATAATCTATTTTTTTGGGTCAACACATCTATATATAAAATCTTTTTTTTTTTTTTTTTTGGACAATATAATCTACAACTATACAATGATCACATGGATGGTCGAAGTTACAACTATACATTATCAATTAATATTATTTTGGGAGGAGTTTTGTTTTTATCCATGAGGAGGCGCAGTAGCTAGATCTGAAGGAATAGTAAAATAATAAGACCCATAATTTTTTTATTATACAAATTATGTGCTTAGTAGCTAGATCTTCATTATTCTCCGGCGATAATTTCAGAAAAATTATTGTGTTGGTAAAAATGAAATGTTCGACCCCAAAATAATGCTACTAACTAAACATATTTATGCTTGATATTAATACTATTGTTTTATTGTATTGTTTTATTGACTGTGTTATCTCTTCAAATCTTCTCAAATCTCAGGCATCACTATGATTTTGAATACTCTTTCCGGTAACAATCGTTTTCGAATATTATCAACCAAAAAAGAACGACAATAGGATTATAAAGGGTTTAGGATTATAAAAAGAATGACAAAATAACTACACACCTTGTTGTGATGTAAACTAGAAAATATTAAAAGATAACTCACCCTGAGGTGTGGGTGGGTCGTGGCTACGGTGTAGTTGGGTGGGGAGGGAGAGGGGTGGTGGTTGGGGTGGGAGGACGGACGGTAGAGTGAGGAAGAGGGGAGCATAAGAGAGAGAGAGACAATGGTGATGGTGGTCGCGTGCTAGCGGCGATCTCTGGGGAGCCGAGCCAAAGAACGGAAGAGAAAGAGAAAGAAATGTGGAGAAGGAAGAACGTTTTAAGTAGGTTAAATCAGGACCGTTGGATCAAATAATAGATCTAACCGTGAGAAAAGGATAGTGACATAAGATGGTAGTAACAATATCCTACCTCTTGGTTTATTATTACTTATGAGCTCGCAGGCACATTAGCCCTCTTGCCTCATTGCAAATTGTCTTTTTGAAAATTTCTCTCTCTGTATATAAAAGATCCTTTAATTGAAATTCTAATTTAACAGTGAAAAAAATTGTAGTAACATTAGTAGTGACAATATTCTAGCTCTAATAGTACTGTGTATACATAGGAAAAATAACTTTTTTTCCTTTTAAAAATGCCTTTGTTTATGAATGAATAAGAGGGAGAGTAATCACAAGAAATAATAAAAGATAATGTATGGTCTACATGCGGTGTTCTTCCAGAACAACTGGAAAGTTGTTGGATCTTCGATATGCCAAATGGTTACCAATCTTTTTGAGCATGGTATTCTCGAGCCGGAGCTAAATGAGACCCTGATCAGTCTCATTCCCAAGATCCCCAATCCGGAGTGTCTCAAAGAATTCCGTCTGATTTGTTTATGCACGGTTCCGTATACGACAATAACTAAGGTCCTAGCCAATCGTCTGAAAGGGTGGCTTCCTAGGCTAGTGTTAACCAGGCAAGCTTTGTTTTAGGTAGGCAAATCACTAATAATGTAATAATTGCTCAAGAGGTCCTGCATTCCATGAGGTACAAACGTGGAGCTACAGGGTGGATGGCTTTAAAAGTTGATTTGGAGAAGGCATATGATCCGTCTAAGATGGGACTTCATTGAGGAGACGCTCTACGATGTTGGTCTGCCTGAGAAATTTGTGCAAGCTGTAATGACATGCGTGACCACACGTAACATGCGTGTAGTTTGGAATGGTGTACACTTAGAGAAATTTACTCCATCAAGGGGTATTAGGCAAGGGGACCCTTTATCCCCTTATCTTTTTGTTATGTGTATGGAATGTCTCTCTTAGATGATCACACTCAAAGTTCAGGGCAAGCAGTGGCAACCAATCAGGCTGGGGAAAGGTGGCCCGCCACTGTCTCATCTCTTCTTTGCAGATGATTTGGAACTCTTTAGCTCTACATGCTAGCTCTCAAATTTCCCTAATTAAGAGTGTGTTGACTAATTTCTGCTCTAGCTCGGATCACAAAGTGAGTAATTCAAAATCCGCAATTTGCTTCTCTCAAAATGTTACACCAAGCAGGCGAGAACGGATTAGTGAGGCCTTGGGCTTTCGAAAGGTGGAAGATCTCAGTATGTATTTGGGTGTACCACTGTTACACAAATGGGTCCAGACAGCTACTTATGCCTATCTGGAGGAAAAAGTCCAACATAAATTATCTGGTTGGGCGGCGAAAACACTCTCACTGGCAAGGCGTATTACTCTTGCGAAGGCAGTATTAGCTGTGCTTCCAACATACACCATGTAGACTACGAAGATCCCATCGAGCGTGTGTCATCGTATTGAGCGCCACATCCGCAACTTTGTTTGGGGGCATTCCGCAATAGAGCATAGGCCAAGTCTCGTTAACTGGGATGACATGTGTCAGCCATGCTTGGAGGGTAGCTGTGGGTTCAAGAAGATGGAGAAGAAAAACGCAGCGTTCCTCATGAAACTGGGCTTTGTAATCCAGTCAAGGCCTAATCTTCTCTAGACGCAGGTATTATGACGGAAATTTGGTTGGGACGATATGTCGAGTCCTAAGAACCCGAAGGCCTGTTCCTCATATCTATGGAGACACCTAAGACAAATTTGGGGAGACGTGGAGTTAGGATCACGGTGGTCAGTCGGGGATGGAACTAGGGTCCACTTTTGGAGTGATAATTGGGTCCCACAAGTGGGCCCTCTTAGACATTTGGTGTTTAGAGACATGACACAGGCTGAGTTGTCACTGCCCGTGAGCCATTTTGTGACAACGGAGGGGCTGTGGGACTGGAATCGAATTGGCTCTGATCTGCCAATCCGAGTTTGATCATGTATCTCAGCCTGCAACCCTCCTAGAGTTGATGATGGTGAAGCTACCAGGTTTTGGGACCTCTCTGCTGATAGCCGTTTCACTGTGGCTTCAGCGTACGACATGGTAGGTGGAACAGGGGGGAGAGCTTGGATCAAATCTGGCAGGTCATTTGGAAATGGTAGGGTGCCCAGAAAGTTCGCATGTTCCTGTGGCTTGCCGCTAGAGGGAGTTTATTGACTAATGTAGTGCGTAGACGGCGATTAATGACAAACTCTGACGCTTGTGCCCGATGTTGTACTGAGGTGGAGGATGTTGATCATATATTGCGGCATTGCACTTTTGCTAAGAAGGTATGGAGCCTCCTCTTACCTGATAACCGATGCCCAAGGTTCTTCCAGGACGACCTTCGATCCTGGTTTTTGCAGAATATATCCCAACCTTCCCTGCCATAGCCACGAATAATCTATGGGCAGGGCTTTTCGGTCTGACATGTTGGAAGCTATGGGAAGCAAGGAATAAAGTAATATTTCAGGCTTCAGCAGGTCCATCTCCAACCTGAAGCGATAGCATGTGAGATGCGAATACTGGCTGAGTTCAACAAACAAGCTGCGAAAAGGTGCAACAAAACGCTGGTGGAACCACCGTTGAAGCAAGTTCGCCTAGTCAGTTGGTCCAGACCATGGTCCTCAGTGGTATCCTTGAACTGTGATGGAGCTATGAAGAGTGACACATTGCAAGCTGGGGCTGGATATCTCATTCGTGATCATGAGGGTCGGTGGCTACATGGCTGCTATCGTAATATTGGCGTCTGTACCTCTCTCCACGTGGAGTTATGGGCATTGCTGGATGGTCTCGAGCTAGCTTGGAACCAGGGTTATACAGATGTGGAAGTATAGCTTAAATGTTTAATGGCCCTGAAATTGGTTAATTCGTCCGATGAATCAGCTCACGCAAGTAGCAGTCTCGTCCGGCGAATCCGAGGGCTTTTGACACAGAATTGGAAGGTCGTTATTACCCATGTTTATCGTGAAGGGAATCGTTGTGCAGATTTCCTAGCTACTTTTGCACTGAACCTAGACAAAGGGATCCATCTCCTTGAGGAACCACCAGAGGCTTTGCGATATCTTCTCCAAGCGAATATAGCAGGCAAGGGATGGGCATGGATGTGCTCCGTTATTCTTGATTAGTTTCTAATCATCCTTTGTAATCCCCCACCAAAAAAAAAAAAAAGATTGTATGGTGAAAGATGTATGATAAAAGATGATGTGAGAGAATAAGAAGAATGAGAGGATACTTAATTATGAAACTAATTAAAAATAAAATAGGTAAAAATGCAATGTATGAAATTAAAGAGAATAAGGGAATACTTAATTATGTAATGTATGAAATTAATTAATGGTAAAATAGATAAAATATACTTATTATTCATTGACTTAATAAAAAAGGGCTAAGGGAGTACTTTATTACTTATTTCATTTGGTTGTAAATATAAGACAAAATTAACTTTTTTTAGAGAGATTAAGTGCCTGTTTGGCCTAACTTATTTTTAGCTTATCTTCTACTTATAAGTATAAGTTAGGTCAAACAAGATTTTACAAAAGCTCTTATAATTATAAGAGTTTATTTTATAATGAAGAAAAAAAGCTTAAAAATAAGTTTCTATGAGGAGCTTATTTTTAAACTCTTTTTTTATAAGCTCTTTCTTTTAAAAAAAAAAGAAAAGAGAGAACTTGTAATCTCTCGATCGAACACTACCGCCGCTGCCGCCCTTTTATAATATACATTTTATGATAATTTTTATTAGAAAAAGTGCTTATGACAAAATTTTTGTCAAACAGCTTATTTTTAATTTTAACTTTTAAATAATTTTTAAGCTAAAAAATTTATATAATTACCAAATAATTTTTAGTTTTTTTAAAAAGCTTCTTTTTTTAGTTTTAGCTTAAGAGTAACTTTTAAGCTAAAAATAAAAGAATCCAAACGGGCTCAAAGGGAGTCAAATAAATTACTTAATCGTATCATTTGTTTTATATCCTTAGATTACATATTAATTTATTAGTTAGACTAATTAGTTTTTTTTAAAAAAATATAATTATTCTAAAGTAATTTAATTAACTTCCTTAATTTTTTTAAAAAGTTAACTTTATCATATATTTAAGATTGAAGGGAGTATTAGCCAATGTCTTTTATCTCGAAGGATTCTTAAAAATCTCCTTGTTTTTTTTTTTAAAAAAAAAAGTTAAATAAAAATTAAACAGTCAATTCTTCATGTGATAATGCCATTCACCTTGTAATTTTGACCGGGAATGGTTATTTAACTGCTTTAAAAACACAGAAAATGATACAAACATTATTACATTAACAATTGATCCATCCAATTCTGCAGTTGTCGAGATTCGTTTGGCAAGTGGCATGGTCATGCTCCGGTGAGGCCAGCTTACTAGTTTGACCTTTCTCTGGTGAGACCTGGCCTCTTTGCGCCTATCAATTGCTAATCTGACCACTCACCTTTCTCAATCAGTCATCTGGAATTTCCTCTCATTCGGTCATTTTCATCTTCGTGTTTTTGAAGAAGCTACATGACAGCGAAAATACAAGAACTGAAGTTGGTTGTTTTCATGTGATTTCTGAATGTGATGTTTGATTGGAAGAAGACAGAAACCGGGCGTATCAAGAAGAATTGTAAGGTATGGCTTGGAGAAATGCGTGTGACGATGTGGCTCATTCGAAGCCTCTGTTCCTGACGATCTACACAACTGTGATCGTTGGCATCGTCGTTTCCTCCTTGTATGTCTTCTCCGCCATATATTCAAGCAAGCCCGCTGCTGATACTTCTAGCTGGCTCTCTTCTCCCTCCTCTTTCGCTCCAGGTTTGGGTAAGTTTTCATGGTCCACTGCTTTACGCTGTTCACCGTAATGCTCGCATCTTACTCTTGATTGCATTGAAGTTTTGCCTTTTCTGGATTGCTTCCTGCTTTTGGTATTGTTAGCTTGCAAGTGAAATACCCACTGAATTGGAATCGACAGGTGGAGATACCATAATATGGTATGGGAATGTAAACAGATCTTATAGGAAGACATAATCCTGTACTAACGAGTCGGATTGAACATTCGTCGTGAGAAAGCTTGTTGTGTATTAGCTTTGTGAGGAATTTTGGTTATGGTAATAATGAATGGGTCTCTAAATGGACTGTCCCTGCAGTCACCCCTTTAGGTGAACACGACAAATTGGAGCTTAAGTGATCTCCTAATATTTCGTCCTCAAATAACAAATGTGTCACGGATGTTTGTCTTCCATGGCGATCTCTCGCAGTCATCATTAATTTGTGTATATTATTCGCGCGTTCAAGGACAATAGAACTGGGGGTGGTGTGGGATAGTTCAAAGATTTATCAATTCTGTAATGTAGAATATTAGCTAAACTCTTGAATTGAAGAATGGCACTTGAAATTCTGTTGATTGTGGAGTTCTGGATGTTTATTTAATTGCTGCTAGAAAAGGAAAGCGTGGAGGTTCTTCATTTCTGCTGTGATGTGACATAATCATTCTTTATTTTCGGAAGACAGAATATGACTAAGATAGATTAACTGACAAAGATATAAGCTATGAACCTCTAGCAATTCTAAAGGTAGTTGCGTACGTGTTCATCATGTCTTGGACATTGTATCAGATTCTGTTTTGTCCTTGTGCTCATGTCCATGTTTTTCTGGAGATGATTCATGATGTATGTTGCTGGAACGGGTTCGAGTGTATTGCAACAGTTAAGTTCATGAAATCATTTTTACTTTTTGATTTAATGCGGGTGAGAATTGCTATTCAGTGCACCTGCTTTACTTGGGAGCAGCAGTATTGATGTAGCTTTTGCTTGTTGGTTATCTTTCTTGTTTTTGTCAAGGCACTCTCCGATTCATCAATCCTTGTGCTTCTTCCGTATGAATATGCTTTTGAACTTAATTGGAACATGATTTTCCAGATGAACATCAACGCTTCACAGATCAAACACATAACTTTTCGAAGCCAGATATAAAACATGCTGTGCCAAATTCTGCCCCAGGGACACCAAATAAGTGGGCAAGGCCTATTTGGGAAGTCCCACCTCAGAATGAAAAGATGCCCCCTTTGAAGGATTTCCGACTGACCAAAGAGTTGGTTCAGCAAAGAGTGAAGGATAATATCGTAATAGTGACCTTTGGTAACTATGCATTCATGGATTTTATTCTGAATTGGGTCAAACACTTGACAGATCTGGGACTTTCTAATGTTCTTGTTGGTAAGCATTATTCTTTCTATCCTGCTATATGATGTAATTTGTCTATATTTTTAATCACTCCTTGCTAGAGTAGCCTAACTTGTTCAATAGAGGGTGTAAAATGAGTGTAAAATCTACCATTTCAGGTGCTATGGACACCAAATTATTGGAGGCATTGTATTGGAAAGGTGTACCAGTTTTTGACATGGGCAGTCACATGAGCACAATAGATGTTGGCTGGGGATCTCCAACATTTCATAAAATGGGGAGAGAAAAAGCTATTTTGATAGACTCAGTCTTGCCTTATGGTTTTGAGTTGTTGATGTGTGACACTGACATGGTTTGGTTAAAGGTGCTCACTTCCATTTCTATGTTTATGTTCTTTTTGAGTCATTTTAATTAAGTTCTTTTAATCTGCTGTTTGGTTCAAGGGGAATGGAGGGGAGGGAAACTTGTAATAAGTTTGAATTTTAAAAAAATGGAGAAGTGGGGTTGAAAAACTTTAATTACTTCTCCTTGCTCTTTCCTCTCCTCTTATACCTTCTCTTTAATAAAATTTTTCAACCCCTCTTATCTAATTTTAGTAAATCGAAGTCATTTAAATTTTCTCTCTTCTCCCCTCCCCTCCATTCCCCTTGAACCAAATGAGTTATTCAAAAGGAACAGCAGAATGCATATTGACCATAGTTTTTAATTTTTTTCCTCTCTCTCTCATGCATGCATGTATTATTATTATTATTTTTTTTTTTTGGGGTGATGTCTCATGTATGTAATTTAGTTATCAGAGATTTGTAGAAATTCTTTTCCTGCTTGCTGTAACATCCATTTGGTTCTTAAATCTTCTTTAGTATTGTTTGTTTTGATCTTCCTATGCCATTGTTGTGATATTTACTACTCCCTCCGGTCCTAAATATAGGATATTTCGAACTAGAGGTAGTATTATATTCATTATGGATCACTATTTTTTATCCTCATTCTTTGAAAGTTTATAGCCTATTATGTGATCGTTGTTAATCCTAGTATTCATGCTACTAATATATTGTTGAACAGGATCCAATTCCATATCTTGCTCGTTATCCAGGGGCTGATGTTTTAACTTCAAGTGATCAAGTTATACCTACTGTGGTTGATGATAGTCTGGAGGTCTGGCATGAAGGTGAAGATTATAAAATGGGCAGAATTCACCATTATCGTTTTTGCTTTTCTTAAATTGGTTATCATGGTACATTTATTTGCCATCCTTATTAACTGTAAAGCAATGTTAACTACATTTGCAAGTCAAATGATGTCTGTGGACGTGAATATCAAATGTTCCATTCTCTGAATTTCAAATCACTTTCATGTTGAATTAAGTTTTCCATTGTCCCTTTAGATTGCCTTGTTGCGTTTTGGTATGGCTTTAGATTAGGAGAATGATATAATGGTAATAACAACACAAAGGACTAGAAAAATACTTTTGAACATGCAACCTTCAAATCACAGCCCCCTCCCGGATTTTTCCTTTTACTGTTTTACAATCTCAATAACCAATTTGGTATTCTTACTCACTCATTGCTTCTCTCATCTCTGATTGTACTTTGCATACTATGGCACTTGCTTAATTGTTTTTCAAACCATAATTCATACTAATGGTGCTGTTCTTTTGTCTTTAATAGTTAGTGGTGCCTACAATGTTGGAATTTTCCACTGGAGACCTACAGATTCTGCCATAAAGTTGGCAAAGGAATGGAAAGAAATGCTTTTCGCTGATGAAAAGATATGGGATCAAAATGGATTTAATGAACTTGTACGCAAACAGTTAGGACCACTTGTTGATGAGGACAGTGGACTTGTTTATGCGTTTGATGGAAATCTGAAGCTGGGAATTTTGCCTGCAAGTATATTTTGTAGCGGACATACTTATTTTGTCCAGGTCGGACTTATTTAGTAGTTTTTAATGGTTATAAATTATAATTATCTTTTTAGTTACTCTTTTCTTTTCCCTTCTTCATATAAAATGTTTTCCTTGTTAAATTTTTAAATATAAGTATTATTATATAAATATTTCAATGTCATTTTTGTGAAAAATATTAGCGTTCTATTTTATAATGAAATAGTGCCCATAAGGTTGAAGACTCAATTTGAGTATTTTAAGTAAGAGTATTCATGTCATTTGGCTGCTTAGACTCCTTCCTTTTCTTTTTTGATTGTTTCATTTCAAACTTGTACTGTTTTTTAACACATTTTTAATCCAAATATCATCTTTCCATTGAAACCTCTCTCCTTCTCCCTGTTCCTTTCCATTTCTCTAAAAAATGACTGCACCCTAACAAATGGGGCCTCAGAAATTAAATGGCCAACAAGTTTGCTCTGAGAATGTAATTGTGCATTCTAACTGCAGGCTATGTATCAGCAACTCAAGTTGGAGCCTTATGCAGTGCACACAACATTTCAATTTGCAGGCACGGCAGGAAAGCGCCATCGACTTCGAGAAGCCATGGTCTTTTATGATCCACCTGAATACTACAATCCACCTGGTAGTTATTTTTTCATTTCTTCCCAGTTTAGATATGTATACCACTCAATTATTCCTTAAATAAGTGTATAAATACACTCATTTCACTATTTATCTTCACTTGCTCCTTATATCTTGTATTGAAAGATTCCCATTCCATCCTCCATTGGAGCCAATATCACAGTAAAATACTGAAGATGGAAGTTGACGCTTCCATGTGTCAATGTGTTAAATGCAGAATCTTCTCATCGTTGATACTTCTTTGCATGATGATTCCACAAGCTAACTTATCAGAGGAACTTTTGCAGGGGGTTTTTTGTCATTTAAGCCATCAATCCCAAAGAACTTGTTGCTAAGTGGGGCCCATACCACTGAATCGCATTTTTCTCTTGTTAACTATCAAGTATGCATGTATTGACCTATTCCTTTTTACTTCTGCAATTGAATGGAAAAATAGTTCTGCACCCTGCAATCTTAATGTTCATGAACTTTTCCAGATAAAACAGATAAGGACAGCACTTGCTATTGCTTCCCTCTTGAACAGAACACTGGTGAGAACTGCTTTCTACAAAAATAAATGCTTATTACATTACTTGTGGATTTGCACTTTGTTTCGTCAGGGTGGATAAATGTCATCATAGGTACAACTATTAGGTACTATTTCTTTGTGAAGCGATCAAAATTTGACAATGATATGAAGGGTACATTTTTCTAAGATCAATACTGCTTAGACCAGGTTCACAATATAGTAAAATCCTTAATATTGGAAAGAACTGACGAGTTACTCTATTACTCTGCACTTGTGCAGTACGAAGGCATTGTTTGCTTAAGTTATCCAAAAGAATGTTGATAGTAATTGTACATCTATATATTTATGACAGAAGATAACAGATTGTAAATTTCCCCTACTAAAATTCATTTTCATTACAATCGGTCAGAACTCAAAAGGCAACAACTGTTATTGTTAGCATCAATTTTTGCTAACCTAGGCTTTCTGCCTGTGAAGAACAGAAACAAGTCTTCTCTATGATTGTTATTTTCTCCTCAGAGGCCTTGTAGGATTCAAATGAAATTAGATGTCTCATACCATGACTGATGTTTGATCTTGACTGTTCACTCTCTCCCTTTCTCCTTCCCCTCTATTTCCTTTCAATAAATATTAATTCATTAAAAGCTTCCAAAAAGCTGTTATTGATCTATAAGAAAGTTTGGAGTTCACTATCTCATGGCTGAAAGTTACTGGCAGTCTTGCGATTTAAAACAGGCTAGACTATGCCTTCTGATGGCCTTACACAAGTTACCATTCGATATAATTTATTTTGATGCTAAGTTTTGATTGCAATTTATCCCTGACGCAAGTGCAGTTGGCCGAGTTGGTGGTGCTTAGTGACTAACTTTATTTTTTAAAAGCTTATATTTTGATCTTAAATTGTTTTCTTTGTGTTTAGGTCATGCCTCCTCTATGGTGCAGGCTCGATAGGCTATGGTTTCCTCATCCTGGTATTCTAGAGGGGACTATGACAAGACAACCTTTTCTTTGTCCTTTGGACCATGTATTTGAGGTATTTCCAGTTTGTTTGAATGATTCGTCATGGTTGTTTTTTTAGTACATCTGGAAAATTGCATTGGTCATAAGTCATCAAATTTGGGTTTTAGTGCCCGACAACGATTAGCACATTTGTATACATCACAAAAACCAAAATAGTAAGGTATAAGACAGGTGAATTATGATGATGCATTGCAACTTGCTTCATCTGTGGAAAATTTAGGTCTGTGGAACAGTGTTCTTGGCAGGATCCTAAACTAACTGCCCCTCTGGAATAAACTCAGCACTGTTCATAGCCACTAAGAATAAAAATCAATAGTTTTGATCTTGTGAGATAGTGAATTGGGATCAGTAAGAGACGTAAGCACAATCTTCATAAACTAAAGGCTTTTTTCATAATGGTGGTTGTAGTAAAACAAAAATTAGAAAAACATGGGCGGAGTTCAAAGTTGATTATCAAAGTTCCAACAAGAAATTTTTTTTTGACATTTCCCTCTTTAATTTTCTAAAATTAGTTTCATGTGTTTTTGGTCTGCCAAAAAAAGTGGAGCACAAGCAGCTTATGAGAGCACATTTGAAAAGCAGCCCTCTGAACCACTGGTTTTTGAAAGTAACTATAAGAAATCTTTCAACACTTGGAAGTTTTTTAATATGGTCCCTTACCTATCCGTTGTTTTTCTTTCTCTTCTTTATTTACTTGCATAACAAGTTGTTTCTCCTATTGCCTTGTGCTTCATGGAAATGCACTTTATTGCAGGTGAATGTCATGTTGCAAGCACTCCCAGAGGAAGAGTTTGGTCCAGGCATAGGTATCAGAGAGTACTCAATTCTTGATAATCCTTCTACGCCCTCAGAGGTAAATGATCCTCACTCAATTATTTCTAATTCAAGATTACTCAGTCTTGTTTCTGGATTTCTGTCACTCAGTAAAAACTTGCTTGTTGGGTTTCTGAGTTCAGGTGAAAAAGTCACGGGTTGATGTTCATCTCTGTAAAGAAGGGACCCCAGATTGCGATGCATCAAATGCTACAATTGTTGGGGGAGTACTTAGACTTCCAAAGCATAGCAATGATGAAACGGTACACTTAGTTCTGTTCAAACCCATATAATACTCTCTTATTTCTGCTCAAAATTTTCAAAACCCAACCTATAAAGTAAGTTGATGTGATTAAAATTGTCCGGCGTGTACCTTTTAATACCTCGTGATATCAACTAAATATTATCATAATTATCAAGGATCTGGTTGGTAAACACAGAAAAGCAGTATGCCAGATGATAAGCAGTTTTGTTTACAGAAAGTGGTCTATTGGTCTGCATTTTTGTTATGCTGAAAGATGAAGGACAATGGTCCAGGAATTGTAGCGTAGAATGATAATTTCCTTTCCCATTTGTTTCAATTATTCCTAATTAACTCTTTTGAATGTTCTAGCTAGGTAGCTGTCATAGTTTGAAAACTTTTCCTGGAGTGAACGATCAGTTCATGTACTAATATTGGTTTTTTTTTGGATATTTGGGTTGGGAAGGTTGATCAAGTTATTTCTACTATGTCTTACTCCTCCGGTCCTTAATAAAAGACATATCTGGGGAGTTAATCTTGGTCTTAAATATTAGATATAATCTTCATATTTGTCAACATTTTCTTAATTTATCCTTATTAGTGCCCTCTCAAGTCTCAACAATAATCAAGAAGAAGAGGGAATGAGGGGAGTAAAGGAAGATAGCTATGGTGTTTTAAAAAATCTATGTCATATTAACTAATCTAACTAACTTCCTTGATATAATCAAATTAGGTATGTCCGGAGGATTACTATTTATTGGACTAATGTTAACTAATATATAATATATTAAAGACCGGAGGATTACTATTTATTGGACTTATGTTTTTTTTTTGGTAAATTTATTGGACTTATGTTAACTAATATAGTAATCGGTTAAACATTCTCCTCATCGAGGACCTTATAAAAAGGGACTAAGCCCAATATAACAATAGGGAAAGAAGCCCCAGAAGCATCTCTAGACAAAACCTCCCTTGTGACTCTAGGAATTTCCTCCAAAGTTACTTTTGGATCATTTTGGTTGCTTGGCCTTTAGTTAGGGTGGTTAGTACTTACTTCCCCAGTATATCAAAATTGAAATGATATGTGATTATTTATAACTTTTGTTGAACATGACTGTGCCCACTTCAATTTGCAGCTCACGAAAGTATTCTCGTCATTCAAGGACGTGAAAGTTATCCAGTTCTCTTCAATGCAAGATGCTTTTGCAGGTTTCAGTGACAAGGTAAGCCTATTTTTCTTGCTCTGTTACGTAATTTGAGTCAGAAATTGAGTAACTTATGATATATGGTGCCATTCAAAACTGAATCTGCAGAAAAGAGAAGATAAATTCAGAAAACGTGTCAAGCGTTATGTTGGAATATGGTGCTGTGTGATGGATCACACTCCTGTTGGTCACATATACTATGACATGTATTGGGATGAAAAGCCTGGCTGGAAACCAATCCCTCCTCAGTCGTCTGAGGATGATCATCCATATTAGTGAGATCTCTAATGAAGGCTCAAAAGGCTCCAATGACAAAGGAAACATAGAAAGCCGGGTTTCTACTTTTCGAGAACGAAGTAATTTATACGTAAGCCATTTATGTGACTCCGCCATTCTTGTGTAACATTAGTGAACAAATTTTGACTTTGTACCAGGGGCAAATCTTAGTATCTGGTCTTTGCATCACTTACCGTTTAGAACCATCGTTTCCCATTTTGTGTACTAACCTTATTTTCATTGTTGATAGAGCAATTGGAATTGAGAAAACCCTCTGTCATTGCTTTAATAAGCAAGTTCGATTGCTATGGAATTTAATGTCTAATGCAATTTTTGGTATAACAAGTTATTCTAACTCTTTTCTAAATTATTCAAGTGTTGTTTTGTAACAAGAGGTAGAAAATATGCACTAAAAATTGTATTAGTTATTCAAAATCCCGATTTGAGATATAGCGAAGCAGACCAAATTGACAAAGGAAGAACGTTAGATGGCAATTACGCCTGTTCTTGACAGGATGTTATTACAACTCGAATCGCACATGCAGAAATCAGGAGACTTTAATTAATCTCAGAAATCTGCATGCATCGTTAAAATGTTTTATAAAATATTGATTATATTAAAATAATAACGTAGTTAAACCAATCAAGCAATATACTAAACTCATCAAGAGAAGCAATTACATCAAGACTGAACAGAGAAGAAAGAATTTATTATCACATGAAATCAAAACTAAGCAAAATGCGCGTTGAAGTCTGGTAAACAGAACAGAAGTAGCAATCATTCCCATGACATCAAGATTGCTCCTCTAAATTTTGGACATGATAGTAACGTTAAAAAAAAGTAACACCTCAAGTATAACTCAGATTCCCACCAATGTCATGGCAAAACTGGTGATGAGCAGGTGCATTGCTTAATAGCATATACAAACAACCCAACCAACATATGGCAGGCAAGCAGGCTTTTCAATGCATTTGGACAAAGCTACGCCTTAAATGGGCAAAACAACACTCAAATATTCAAGGCATCAGAGGAATGGAGGCTGAGATCCCATTGAAGGTTCAAATCGATGCACCGTTTGCTGAATAGGCAAGATGAGCAGCTGCAACAAAGGGGAGAAAGAAATTCAGTACCTGGTGCCATGAAAAGCACTCTCGAACACATTTGAAGAAAGGGCTGACCTGTCCACAACTGTAAACTTAGTCATCAAGGTAATAATATGAGCCAGCTGATTTCTGCTCCCGATCTTTGGTTGAATCTAGTTTGTTAATCCTTGGGCGATAATTAGTTGGATCTCTTCTAAATGTGATATCCAGGTGCTGGAGTATACAGGAAAAAGCACAGAACATAAGTACTTGAAAAGGGGAAAAAAAGAATATCCATTCTTCTTTAAACTGAAGAGAAAAGAGAAAGCCACTCCATATCACAGCTTGCTTAGCTGAATAATATTATGACACCAGTGAGTAGGGCATTAGGTACAAAGTGCATCATAATGGAATTTTAGTCTTAACAAAGACTTTCCAATTTCTATTGTAAAATTTTTAAGCTATGATGGGAATACTAGCGCTAAGTGCTTAGCAATATGCATACAAATACTTAAAACTTAAATATGCTTAGCAGTAATATAAAAAATCATAAACCAAACAGCTAGACTTACCGATAAGAATAGATTCATCCCAGTCAACAGTGATTGTGGCGAATTAGCAGTACAGTCAATTGAAGGATTCCCCTCATAAACAATAACTCTATCAGCAAGATATGTTGCCATGATAAAATCGTGCTCAACCACAAATGCAGTTTTCTTTGCGTGAAGGATAAACCTCTTAATAACTTTGGCAGCATGAATACGCTGCTCTGAGTCAAGATATGCACTAGGCTCATCGATCAAATAGATGTCTGCAGGCTGTTATTTGAATAGCAACGAATCAGGTAACAATAATTTTAATCTCATCAAAACTTCAGACTGTCAAAAAAATTTGTGAACTAGTTCCAGAAGTTCATAAATTAGCTCCACATTCATGTTCATGGCATTAGCAATTTAAAAAAAAAAAACATTTTACATAGAAATCCTAAAAAAAAGTTGATCACGTGAAGGAAAAGGAAAAAAGATTGCAAACCATACTGATTAAGAAGCATAAACAAACTAAGAAATTTCTCATGGAAAAAAGCTTAGAATATCTACCTTTCCAAGACATAAACATAATGCAACTCTTTGCAACTCTCCACCAGAAAGATTAACAACTTCTTGGTCCATTAATTGTTCAATAAGAAGTGGCTTCATCACATCTGAGATGAATTGCGGGTGTGTGTATGCATCACGTATCTTTGAATGGAGCAAGTGTCTGACTGTTGATTGGAACTTAGGGCTAATCTTCTGAGGCTTGTATGACACATTAAACTCAGGCATTTCTGTATCAGAACCCCCTTCAATGGAGTCAGGTTTCAATATACCAGCCTGCAAAATATAAAACATTAGAAGACAAAATATAACAGAAATCATAAACACTTGACATTGGAAAAATAAAGGGGAAAAAACTAAAGTTTATGAGAAACTAATATGAGGGATAAATTGATACCAGCATACGAATAAATGTTGTCTTTCCTGTCCCATTCTCACCCAGCATCACAACAATCTGAGAATCGGTAAATTCTCCTTCAACAACACGAAGCTTAAAATTTCCTTGAGTTTTAGTCATTGTTGGGTATTTGTATCGAGCATATGTTTGACCATCATCCCCACTCTCTTGAGGAGTCTCAGCAACCTATACAGATCAAAAGAACAATGAACAAGTATGCAAAATAAAAACATAATAAGAGTGATGTATAATGAAATGTTGACATTTACCTTGAAGGTGAGCGAATCATCCCGGAACCTCAGATTTTCTGTTGGAACAAAACCGGCCAAGAAGATGTTAATTCCTTCTCTAACTGAGAAAGGAAGTGTTACAACACCATATGCCCCAGGCTTTCCATATAAACAGCAAATAAAGTCTGACAAGTAGTCCAAGACACTAAGATCATGCTCCACAACAATTACATAGCTGGGAAAGGAAAAGTGCAGATAAGTCGACATCAAATAAAAATGGTCCACACGCTAATATAGACAAGGTTTAAAGAAGGAACTAGTGAGACAAGGAAACAAGACCTATTAGGCCTGAGCAAAGATCGAATAACTTGGGCAGCTTTCAGCCTTTGTTTTACATCAAGGTAACTAGAAGGTTCATCAAACATGTATATTTCAGCATTCTGGATCGCAACAACTGCAATGGCAAACCTTTGGAGTTCCCCACCAGAAAGATCACCAACATTACGATCTATAACCTGGTTTAGGTCAAGATTTTTACAAAGTTCTTCCTTCACATCTCTCTCATTTTTCTGGTCCAGCGTCTCCCTCACATTTCCTTGCACAGCTCTAGGGATGTGATCAACGTATTGAGGCTTTATAATGGCCTGTTTTACACACGTAAATAGACAAAACAATCCGTGATCAATAAGTGTATGAGGAAGCAATGTTCTGTCTAATAAATAGGAAAATCAAGTGACTATTTAATGAATGCACATTCAGAATCGTATGTAAACATCTACTAAGTGTAACAGCTGGAGATAGCAATGGAATGCTCAGAAAGGTCATTTAAAATTGTTTAATATGTCAGTATCAGTTACTTTCAGATGCAAGGTAATGCTAGATTTTAAGAGCACCTTAACTTCCTAGGGATTACTAATTCCCTCAAACAGTTCCATTTTCAGAAGACAGCAGCCAGACACACACACAAAAACATAAAAAGCATCCACTCATTTATTATAAATTTATCATATAGTTTCATGCATGGTTCATAGTAAATTACCAATCAAATATGTATAACATAATTTTTAATCTTATTTCTAGCATATCTAAATGTTAATGAACTAATTACTCGTGAACTGAGTATTGTCTATGAGCAGAGTTGCAATTTTTCAATAAACAATACTATCTCAAACCATGTGAATTTGTGAAAAAATCATCATTAGAAAGCAACATAGGAAATAACTAAAGCATAATTATAACGCTGGTATAAAAAAATCAATTAAAGCTACTGGACAATAAGCTCAAACTTCCACAATAACTTGAGCTAACAACTTTTGATCTAGTCGGCTGATCACTAATAACTTTTACACAATACCACCAAATCAATTCACATGAATTGCATACAGTTTCAGTTAAAGAATATAAAAGATCATGTGATCTTCCATAACATGACGGACCTGGTGGTGAAAAATACAGAATGAAGACAACATGTCCACACTTCATTTGCTTGATTATAAGGTACACACCTAGAACACTAGCAGATACAGCGAGGGGAGAGTTTAATACTGCAACCCTTCATCGTTTAAGAGATTATGACTGAACTGTTAATAGAATTTCTAATACCGTATAACTGGCTGATGAGAAAATTAAATTAAACAAGAAATAAATGTAGACATGAAAAAGCAAACATAACTCATTCTTAGAAGTAGCAAATAAAAATTAACTATCAAATCAAAGGTATGTTAAAAAGCAACGTGAACAGACATATGCATCAGGTGCACACAACAGACTCAAAAATAACAACCTTCAAGTCATCCTCAAGGATGCGAGTGAAATAGTTCTGCAGTTCAGATCCTCGAAAATAGGTTAAGATTTCCTGCCAGTCAGGTGGGTTCTACAAAGAAAAGGGTGAAAAACGAGTAGTGAGCAAGAATTTCAGATAATAATGCAGCAAGTAAAGGTTAATTTTGTATTACTTTTGTTTCCTTATGCCAGAAAAGGTTAAAATATATATATATATATATATATAAGAATGATATGCAGAGCTCAGGTATTACATTGAAACGGCCCAAGTTAGGTTTCAATTTTCCAGCAAGAACTTTAAGAGCAGTGGACTTTCCAATTCCATTTGTTCCAACCAAACCAAGCACTTGACCTGGCCTGGGTACTGGCAACCTGCCATTGTAATTTTGGCAAGTCACAAGCTGAAGAAATTGAGTGTCACAAATTCTATGGGAAATACAATTAATTGACTCACCTATGTAATTTAAAAGTGTTAGGACCATATCTGTGAGTTGTGTCTTTGTCCAGGTCCTTTGGCAGGTTGATAATCTGGATGGCTTCAAATGGACATTTCTGCAGCAAGGAATAATCTTGTCAAATGAACTCAACATTTATAAACCCAAGTGTAATAAAGATGAGGTAAAAATGAAACCGTACCTTGACACAAATACCGCACCCAATGCACAGTTCCTCGGATATGTAAGCAATTTTAGATTTGTCAGTAACCTCAATACACAATCTACCTGCACACACATAATTGGTCAAAATATACCCCAGATGATGAACAAAAATCGTACTAAGCAAACAAATTCTCCGGTTCATCCAAGGTTTGGCAACCGAAACTCTTCCCCAATCCATGAACATCAGGTTGATCCCTCAAGAACCCTCAAACCAAATCAGAAAATTAAAACGCCCTATTTTCTTTAACACTAACCAATACAATAGCATCAAATCAAACATAGGGGCAAAAAAAAAAAGCAATTCTTTGTAAAATCTAGAAGGTTGTCACAACGCAGGATGTAGCAGCAGCTGAAATAGTACCGGTTCTCACGACAGGACAACTCTTCTTGCATTCCTGGCGGCACTTCTTAGGCTTGCACCTGTCACTGACGATGGCTATACGAGTTAACCGATCGGCCATATCTTCCTGAATTTGTCGCACTGCACGAAAATCGAAAACCGGTGGCAATGAAGAAAATGATAAGATTGCAAGATCAATTGAAAAAGATGGCATGAGACGGCGGGCATACCAGGCTTGAGAGACGGTGATCAGGGATGCTGAGTGGAAAAGGTCACGTGGTGGGAACGTTCTTCAGACAGGCTTCAAAAAAGCAAGTAGCTAGGGTTCCTTTAATCGAGTTTTATTTGAGTCCGAACCTGTCCCTGATCAAAGCAACCCGCCCGACCTCAAAGTTAAGGCAACTTTGGTTGGGCCTCGACACAGTTTTTAGATATTATATGTGAAATTATTTTTACATATAAGCATAAAAAACCCTAATGAAAATTAAATATTTTTTAATTAATAGGATTTAAAATATTAATTTATTAAAATATTAATCTATAACATACTTGTTCAGCATTTAACTACACAGTTATCATTTAAAATTGTTAAATTAATATAGACCAAACGCACACCTTACAAACTTAAAGAACTAAAACAATACTAGAAACAAACATGAAAGATTAAACGTATACTCAAGCCTTTAAATTAATTTATTTAGTTTTCTTATTAAGGATGTACGCCGTTTTTTTTTTTTTTTTGTCGAGTAATTATTAAAGACTCTAGATTTCAAAACTAGTTCTATGAAATCCCTGCTTCTTAAATTTTCAAGAGTTTACCATGTTCACGGTTTAATAGTCTTTATAACTCAAGCTGTTGGGAAAAGTTCTTTATTAAAAATTTTATTTGTTAGACTGGGCGAAAAAAATTTTAAAATTTTTTATGGAAGACTTTTCCTAACATCAATATATACTATCCATCTTGACCTATTAATCTGAAAAAAAAAAAAAATTGGATAAGAGAGGCAAGCCGAAGCTTGAATACAGTTATAGGACTAGATTACGAAAATCTAATCCTAAGTACAACAAAATAACAAAACTATCCCTGAATGAAGCTCTGATCCCTCAAAGCCAAATGAAGGCAACCCTGAGGAATTGTCGAGGTCGTAACCACCCCAACTCCCTCTGCAACATTGTGTCCTTCCTTTGCCATGTAGTCAGCGCACAAGATATTGTTCCTATTAAAGCGTAATAAGAAAAGTTGGGAAAAGTTCTCTATTAAAAATTTTATTTGTTAGATTGGGCGAAAAATTTTTTATAGAAGACTTTTCCTAACATCAATATATACTATCAATTTTGACCTCACTAATCCAAATCCGACCTACGTCGTGCACCTGACTATGGTGGGAGAGTCTCCCAATGGAGGTTTTTTGCATTCACAATGCTCGAACTCGAGAGCTTATTTAAAGGAAACAAGTCACTTACCACTTGAGTCAACCCCGTTGGTCATACTGTTAACTTATTGATGATTGGTCTAAGTGTATTGTCCATGTCATCATTTTGCGTTATTGGTATGTTTTGTTACATTTTATAAGGTATTCAAATTCAAATTTCCAACCTCATCTTCAAGTTTTGAATTTTTCGCATTTTCTCTCCTTTCTTGCTTTTCCCCTTCTGTCCATATCAGTAGACAGTCGGTATTCGTTCTGGTTTCATAAAGAAATGGTGCTTGACACCTATAATAATTATTTGAAATTACCAAATTCCAAATATCATATATCCAATCGCATTTTTCTTTGGTGGAAATCAATACGATACAAGCGTTTTAATCTCATTCGTCCTATCATCAATGAAGCAACCCCTGATTGTATCAGATGTGAGTATGAGATAGCTTCATCTCAGCTGTTTTATTTCATCCAACAAAAATTTGAGATTTGGTATTAAGGGAAAATTAATAAATAAATATTATTTTTACATAAATTTTAATTAAAAAATGTATTTTTAAAATCTTTTTATAATTTTTTAATAGATTTAAGGATATAAACTTAAGTGTATGTTTTTAAAATAAAGGCGAGATCGATATAATTAAGGCAAAATAGAATTTATAGAAGAATTTAATACTATGTCAATAGTATATAAAGTAAAAAATGAGTAACGTGTTATATAATATCATGCCAAAGAAGGCACACACACAAATAAAAATAAATCCACCCCATATCACTTGTGAGAAAGCAGAAAACACCACTTGTAAGAAATATCTAAAGGATTTTTTTTGGCTCAGAAATATCTAACGGATTCAAGATGCATATAAAGTTAGAGTGACAACAACCACAACTTAAATTTTTGAAGGTGCGTAACAACAGATTATAACAAGAAGATTAAAAGTTGTCGAAGATAGACACGAATGTAGCTAATTTTGGGAATTTCACGAATTTCACAGTAGTTAATGGACGATGATTCAATGAAATTGAGAAATCAAATCTTATGGTGTGCTTGTCACGTTTCAGTGAACTGATATCGCAGAAGGTAGCACACACATTCTCACGACATGACAAGAAAATCGAAAATTGTGGCGATGAAGACAATGATATGAATGCAAGATCAGTTGAAAAAGATGGCATGAGACAGCGGTGAAGATAGCGTGGTGGGAATGTTCTTCCTACATTCTTCGGAAAAGCAGGTAGCTGGGTTTACTTTCATCGGGTCTATTTGATTTCGAATAGTCCGACTTATGAAAATCGTACCTATCACGTTAATATGATAGCGTGGAGGGAATGTTCTTACTACATTCTTCGGAAAAGCAGGTAGCTCAGGTTACTTTCATCGGGTCTATTTGATTTCGAATAGTCCGACTTATGAAAATCGTACCTATCACGTTAATATTTTTGAAAAAAACATTAAAAAAACTAAATAAATTTGTTATTTATAAAATAGGTCTTATATCATTTGATTATATATTATTTTATAAGTTAAACACATTTTGGAGTTAGTATCTTTTTGTCAATAATTAGTAATTAGTAATTATTAAAGGCTCTAGATTTCAAAACTAGTTTTATGAAATCTCTGCCCTTAAATTTTTAAGAGTTATGTTAATATATGTAATTAGAACAATATGCTCATACAAAGAATTAAAGGCTCTAAATTTCAAAATCAGTTTCATGAAATCTCTATCCCTTAAATTTTATATTAATATATGTAATTAGAACAACGTGCTCATATAAAGAATAACCTTGGGTTATCTCTAATCTTGCCTCATTTGAGGGAGATAATCAAGATCCTAAAACTATTAGAATTTTGGGGAGAGACCAAATTAACTTTATCTCTTTTGTGAGTACTTTACATCCCACACACTAATTATATTAGTTAAAACCATTTATATAGATTAGGACAACTAATCAATTAATATCGCTTTAATATCTCTAACACGTCCCCTCAAGTTAAATACTACTTAATAACGTGCTCATCTTGAACAAAAAAAAAGGGTAAAGTAAATTAAATTGAAGGTAGTACCACTTGAGAGGCGAGAGAAGCGGAAGATACGACTGTAGTGTTCTTTCATGCACGTTGAAAGCTTCTAAAACATAATGACTGCATTATAAAAAGATTAAAACTATAGGGACTGAGACAAAGTTCAGAAATTGAGTTACAATCGAGTCGAAACTATAGGAACTAAGTTACATAAGTCAAAGTATAGGGATTGAGCTACAACTCAGTCAAAACGACAACAGCTAAAAGACTAATTTACCTAAATTTAATTTGTAACTTATATTGCATTATTATCCTTATTAATATAAGTAATAGTGTGAAGTTTTGTGTTTTAATGAATTTGATCTCTTCCAATTTCTTTTTTTTTTTAAAAAAAATATATTCTACCCGCACGTTTTGATGATAACGTTAACAAGAGAAACAATCAGTTTTTCCCCTTACCGCATTTCGTCCCCTTATTTTCTGCTCCATCAATTTACCTATAGTCTCGTATAATTTTTCAATCAATCAAGGACATTGTGATTATCATTAACAATAAATTTAATTTAATTTTTGTTTATATATTTTACTTATTTTTTAAATTATTAAATATTTTGAATATTTATTGTCTATGTATTATTTTGTAAATTTAAATTAAATTTAAACAATGGACATTTACATCATTCAAATATTACAATAATATTTTTTTAAAAATTAAGCTATATATATATATATATATATATATATCCCTAACCCTAAAAGCCTAAACCCTACATGAATTATAAAATTATTTCTTAAATTTATAGATGATTCACGTTCTCCTTTCTAATGAAAGGGCCCATATATGCATCGCTTGATGTAATCCGTCTAGTTTATCATTGAAAAAGAAAAAGCTCTTATAGGAAAATATTGCAATGATTCAGTTATAAATTATACTTGGAATTAATATATGCGATTGAAGAATACTTCAACTATATGAAGTCGCCTTGGAGCTTAGGTGCTGAAGGAACAAGAACTTTTCAATCTTTTAATACTATTTGCTTTTTTATGGATATTTGCTTGATGGCCAAGAAAAGAAAAGGTAAAAGACCAATTGGATACTTGAAAATCCAGTTAGAAGCAATCACATTAAAAATCAAGACGTGTGAATCTATATCATGTAGACAATGTCACTCATGACCAAGGTAGTTAAAACGTAGTTTTTACGTAAAAACGGAAGGAGAATGAAAAATCGTAAAACGTAACGAAGTTTTTACCTGCATATGTATATAAAAAAAATTTAAGAAAAGTAAGGTGCCTGTCATCACACACACATATATTGATCAATGCAATATCAATCAAAATGTCCAACATTCATTGATCAAATCATATTTTTTATATGATTTTATATAATTAAATTGGGATTTTTAATGCATTTTCTGGGACATTATTGTATGATTAAGTACTAAGTTGAGTTAGGAACATTTGTATTGAATGAAGTGTAATTAGGGGTAAAATGATCTTTATTTATTAATTACAGAAAAGGACCCAGATGTTTTTGAAATTTTAGTTCTGCCCCAAAATAGTTAAAAATTCTCACTTTAGTCCCTTTTCAGAACTTTTAAAACTTTTATTTAAGTCCCTTAGTAAAAACTGCGTTTTTTGCAAAAACTCGTCGTTTTTACGCTTTTATGTTTTTTTGCGGTGTTTTTTGCTTTTTTACGTCTGCAGCATTTTTTCCCCAACGTAACACGTTTTGCCCTGAGAAAAACGTAAAAACGGCGTTTTTACGTTTTACAACGCCGTTTTAACTACCATGCTCATGACATCAAAAATAAATTCAAGCTTTTAGTCTACGTTGAATTGTAATATTTTGTGCTTAGTTTTTGATATTGTCCGTTTTGGGATTATCACCCCTCATAGCTTTAAAAGCATCGAGAAGGGGGGGAATACAGGCAGTGATAAAAGGGTCTTTCGTTCCCTTTTCTTTCTTTCTTTTACTTGAATTAATTACGTTTTCTTATTCTTTTCATTTACCTCTTATATTTATTAAAGTTTTATAAGGGTTTACCGTTTTATAAAAGGGAAAGTTATTAAAAATATATGATTAAATAATTAAAATATTTAAAATGCTAAAGCTCTAATTTAAATACATTTCAAATCGAAGCAATGAAATTAAATTTATCAACGTTGGGCAAAAAAGAAATCAAATTTAAGAAAAATTTCAGATAAATAACATATGAATTATGAAAACTCTAAAAGGTATGTTAACAAATAGAAATAACAAATATATCTCAAAAAATGAATATAAGTTTTTATAATGTTGTTCTTTTACCACTACACGATTATTGCTCTAAATTATAAATTTAAGATTTAGAATGAAGGGCATTTCCTCTTTTCATATTGAGATTTTTTTTTAAATATATATATGGTTATCAAATTAGAGCAAATTTAAATATTATTACCTAAGGGAGGGTGACTCTCCAATAATTTTTTTTGGGGGACTACTATTCAAAGCCTCGTGTTCAAATCATCAAAATCCCTTCTATCAGAATTAACAATCGTGGAGATCTGATACCCGCTCGTCGATGTAAGAACTTCATTGGTGGGCAATCTGTAAGTACCTCTGTAAGCGTTCTTTGAGCCTGGAGGCATGCCCTGGCCCTGGTGGGATACCAGTGTCTACCCCCCACCTAAACTTTTATCTTAAAAAAGAAAAAAGAATTAACAACCGTGGGTTTTTATATTGATATTTTTGAGTTAAGGAAAGAATGTGTATCTTCTCATTAGAATGAAAATGAAAAAGTTACACATGAACCAACCATTTGGAGGGGAAAAAAGTTGGTAGGAAAGGATGGAAAATAGAAAAGAAAAAAAAGGAAATAAAAAGAAAATATTATTGCTATTTATAATGAATAACTGTAAGTCTGTAACCATGTTGTTGATATAGGGACCTTATCCATAAACTTGCTTAAGAAGCTCACACACACATCATATTAAGGAAGGTTGAGCTTATAACTTCTTGCTTAAGTTAAACCTAAGTAGGTGTTTGGTGTTAATTGAGGGAAATGATTCCAATCACATATTCATGGATTTTATTATATTATGCATATATTTATGTTAATATTGATATATTATTTTTTATGGTGATATTGCTATATTCTAGTCAATTGAAGAATATTTCATATGGTTATAAAAATATAAACAATATTTCAAACAAAACCAATATCTTGTCGCGCAAGTAACATAAGCTTCCATGAATCTTACCATATTTGACCAATCGATGGATTACGCGCTAAGGAAACAAGGAGTTCGGTGTGGGGCTGTGCATTTATCTGGACTCTCTCTCTCTCTCGTCATTTTGTTTCTTGATTCTTTCTTCTTCTTCTTCTTTTTTTTTTTTTAAGAACAATTTATTTCTTATTTGAATAATGATTTAATGAAAATTTCTCGAGCGGGAAGGAGCCGTAAATTTGAATATGAGAGAAGTTTACGTGATCAAAGGCCCATGTATAAGAGAAGGGGATAAGGGCCCACTTTTAAATTGGGGATGTTTTTTTAAAAAATTAATACATGTTTAAATGATTGTCGACCCTTAATACATCAAGACTGCACTTTGTAATTGGATGAAAGATGAATAGTTGAATGATTGTTTAGGGTGCCTTATATTGGAAAAAGATGTATCCTCTTTAGTCCTAAATATAAGACTTAGTTAACTTTTTTTTTTGAGAGATTAAGGAAGTTAATTAAATTACTTTAGAGTATTTTTGTTTTTGTTTTTTCTTTAAACTAATTAATTTAACTAATAAACTAATATATAGTTTAAGGATATACAACATATAAAATAATTAAGTAATTTATTTAGCTTTCTTAATCTTGCTAAAGAAAGTCAACTAGGTCTTATAATTAGGACCAGAGGTAGAATTTGATAGCATTGATGATAAGCAAGTTATAATGGAATTCCAAAAAATAACGTCTAAAAAGATGATATTGTAATTATTTTTATTGTAATATAATTTTGTTATTAAAAATGTGTACTTGAACTTATTGAGTACCCACCTTCATTGTAATTTATGTAGTTGAATTTCTAACCGCACTTAGTCTTACTTTTCTAAATGATAGGTTTGTAGAATAATTACCTGTTTTATTACATATTCATTTAATTTCATAAATATTCTTTTTTTTTAAAAAAAAATGTATTTAAAATTTTTCTTTAAAAAAAATTGGGACAACCCCACTGGTGCCCATCTTCATTAATTTTCTGATCGGCTACTGGCGTTGTTTATATCAAGGTCACCGTTGGTATGGAAACACGGATGAACAACTTGTAATTACAAGTAGCTATGTCATCAGAAATCGCACCCCAATTGAAGGAACTAGCAAACGTAGAAACATAGAGGGAGCCTCGGGGGAGCCAAAAGGCCAAACGTCTCGTTGCGCTCGCGCGTTACTATCAAGTGTGAACTGTGTGTTTGTGGTTTCTCCACATCAAGAGAAAGGGTTCGATCATCGTTTCTTATATTTTTTTTTATCTGTTTATTATGACAATAGCTTCTAATTGATTTATTTGAGTTAATGATGGAAAAACAGATTCATGCCAGTCGAGAGATAAAGCTTCTCTTTTCACAAACTTATCTCGTATACCGTAATAATTTGTAGTGTTCATCTAACAAGGCACAATATTTTATGCTAATGAAGAAACACACGGCAAGATCACTTCAACCTCATGAAATGTTGTCTTCCAAACATCTGGGTGGCAATAGTAGTTAAAATCCGGCAATTCCCTCCCGACGCAATCACATATATCATCTAATTCATCTAATTTACTGTTCTCACATATTGCTGGTGGGATACCAGAGGATACCTATTGCTTTAATTTAGAAACACTTTTTTTGGCGTTCAGGCTACCTTAGTAAGCTATCCACGAGAAAAATGAATTATAGCTTTTAATTTTATTTCTGCCATACAAGTACTGAAATCCCATATTGAATCAAAAAAGAGAGGAAAAGAAGAAAAGAGGGCTATTAGGCAATATGTTTTCGCTGTCAGCAACAAATCAATACTAGCTCACTTATAATCCAGTCAGTAATGCTATACAAATACTGAAATACCACAGTGAATCAAAAAAGAAAGGAAAAGAAGGGGAAAAACGCTATTAGGCAATATGTTTCCGCTGTCAGCAGCAAATCAAGGCTAGCACACTTATAATACAATCAGTGCTGCTACTTCTGAGTCAAAAACCTACTAGAGTTAAGGGCATCAAAGTTTAAAACGCAAACTGTCAATAATTGACATCATGGTTTATTTATATGCAATCAGAAACAAGCATTCAGAATCATGGAGGAGCACATATGCAAGATCACTTCCACTTCTTGAAATGCTTTCCTCCAAACATCCCGTGTTTAAATTTTCCATGTTTCCCAAACTTTCCATGCTTGAATTTCCCATGGCCCATCATGTGACCACCGTATCCAAAGAGTCCGTGTCCGTGTCCGTGTCCGTGACTGAGGTGATGAGCACCGTATGCAGCACCGGCAAGAGCAGCTCCTCCGGCAAGCAATCCCCCCATCCCATGATGATGATGACTGTGCCCGTACCCATGCCCGTGCACTGATGATAGAAACAAAATTAGTCCAACCATAGAAATAAACATCATACAGACGGCCGTAAATCTCTCTATAACACTGCAATGCAATGCAAAGTCACAAATATATATACACACACCACTCCTGATCCATAATTTAAGATCTCATTGTCCTGTCATTAATATAAGATCTTATTCGAAGTGCAAATTACATTACCAACAAGATCTTATATTAAAGACCGAATTCGGTGTATATACATGTGTATATATAAGCTCAAGCAACTACCAAGTAAATTAGACAACGTTGTTATCAGATGGTCACATATCACAATTTTACAGCGAGAATTACTTCATGCTTCCAAAACTAACATCTAGATGCACAAAAGTTTTTCATTATTACAGCAAATTCTCCAGCACAGTACATTAAAACATTCAATCGCTTGTAGATTATGAACGAACTATCTACAACACAGAAGCAGGGATATACGTATATGTATTATACCTGGAGCAGAGGGACCAGGGTAACCACCAGGGGGGTAGCCTGCAGGAGGATAACCTGCTGGAGGATAGCCACCTTGAGGTGGATACCCATGAGGTGGCGGAGGGTAGGCCCCATAAGGTGGCGGAGGGTAGGACCCTGGTGGCGGAGGGTAGGACCCCGGTGGCGGAGGGTAGGCCCCCGGTGGTGGATAACCATGAGCCCCATGAGCAGCGTGAGCTAACCCGTGAGCAATGTTTGAAAAAAGTCCTCTGTCAGATTCATTATTATCATTTCCACCTCCCATCTTTGAAGCAAAGAGCTGATTCTACAAAACCAGAATTCGTTGACTGAGTAAGATCAGTACTTAACATGAAAGCTAAGACACAAGAAGTATCCGTATTGTAGCTTACAAGAAACAAGAAAGACGATTATTCAGATGCAAATAAACTATAAGCAGAACCAATAAGAGTAACCTAAAAATTTTCTTTACTGCTATTTTCTTTCCGTCTTTTTGGTTCTCGATTGATGTGCAGTTATCAACAAAACAGATCCGTCGTCGAGCTAAAAACGAATGAATTAACGAAAAGTAATACCACAACGAGCAAGGCTCTCATTCTAATTGCACGCAAGGCTAATTTATCAAATTGATTCACATGAGAAAGGAAATTCTCCTAGGCGTACTCAGAAAGCTGCGATATAAATCGCAGAAAACAGGAACTACTATAAGCTATTGCAAAATCTAATTCGCTACGCATGCAAATAACAGCAACGAATATTATCACTCACAAATTCCTGCAGATTTGGAATAACTAACTGCTGGTAATACGTGGATCAATCTTAGCGATCATCATTCACAAATTCAAAAGGTTGTAAAAATTGACCAGGAAATAGAAAAACAAAAACTAAGATAAAGAAAATTCAGAGCATAAAGGCAGGTAGATGAACTAACCTATTAGAAGAAAGACCAGAAGATAGCAACGATGGATTATGAAAAGGGTGGGTAAAGAGGGCAATTGGGATCTTATAGGAAAGATCAACAAGGGTGACGATTGATGATGGCTTTAGCGCGCTTGAATTTATAAAAGCGCTATTACGCGGCATGTACGCGCTCAAGGCATCTGCGGATTCCTCGTGAAGAAGGGAGGCATGCTGACGTGGGAGATCCGATTTTAAATTTAGATTTATGAGAAAATGAAATATTGAAGCGTGTTTATTATAAACAAATCCTAACAACTATTGGGAAAAAAGAAAAAAAAAGAGAGAGAGGGGGGATTATAATAAAGGACCTAAGAAAAATAATATTTATTAAGAAGGACCATAAAAATTATAATTATTTTGAAGGACCAAAACTTAAAACATTAAAATAAAAAGACTAAATTGCCCTTGGTTCTATAATTTTTGCGTAAAGGTAAGAAATTCAAAAAAACGTTTTATTTTTACAATTCCACTTAGGGGGAGGAGGCTTATGAGATCTTTGTCAACGAAATAACTTATGGTTCCTCCATGGAGAGATAAAAAATTATTAGTAAAGACTCTAACTTACATATTTCAGATTCTGATTCGATCTTTATTTATCATTTTCAATCAATCACTTCAGATTTTGATTTAATTAGATATAATATAGGAAATCTAACCAAGGGCAATTTAGTCTTTCTATTTTAATATTTTAATTTTTTATCCTTCAAAATAATTACCATTTTTGTAGTCATCTTAATAAATATTATTTTTCTTAGGTCCTTTATTATAATTTTCTCAACAAAAAATCCTAACAACTTTACATATATCAAGGGTATTGTTATGAATATTAATTATATTGATGTCTATTGGCTTCTTCTACAAGCCTACAAAAAGCTTTCTAAGCTAACAAGTTGTCTGCTCTTTGAGTTAAGAAATAAGTTGCCTGCTCTCCAAGCCAACAAACCTGTTTCTATTTTTTTTAAAAAAATTTGTTCTCCAAATGTACTTTCTCCCCAAGTAAATTCATTCATCAAGTTTTCTTTTGAATAGAAATATTGTACAAGCATTGAAGATACATACTTGAATAAGAATTGCTCCTCCTCCTTTCTCTCTGGAATTCTTCTCTCCTCTATTGCAATTGCTCTCTATCTCTTATCCCAAATATACCTTTATTTTCATAACATGTATAATTCTCTCATCTTCTCTTTAATGATTTCATTTACCTTCTTTTATTATATGTTTATTTTATCTATATGAGATAATCTAAGCCACTATATGAAATTAAATAGGTACTTTTACCAATTGTTTTAAACATTAGGTTCCATGGCTAAGATTAGATATTATTAGTATTTTTATATCTCATTTTGATTTTCTTTACGAGTTCTTTTATATTATTGATATTGTTATTTTAGTATGGCCGGAAGCCATACACCGATTTCTTATTCTAAGATTATATGGCTAAAAGTCATATAACTTTCATCTTCTATTTTATTGTATGGTCGAAGTTATAATATTCAACTTTTATTTATCCTGAAGATAAACGGTCAGAAGACATATAGATTTAATTTCTCATCATGAAATTAATTGGCTTGAAGCCCTGAGTATTGAATGACCCGAAGCCAAATTTTTTTTATTTTTTATTGTAATATCTTACTTTATTAATTATCCATTGTCTTTGTGAATTTCCCATTGTCATTAATAGTGTTTTTATATTAAATATTTTAATAATTCTCGTTTATTTCTTTAATTAATTTGAAGTCTGAACCATGTTAAACCTTGCAAAACTTGAATTTGTGGCTCTTAGCATTATCAGAAAGAATTATTTATCTTGGAAAATAAGCTAGAATGAATTATCACTACAAGAAAAAAGGGTTTTAGCGACGGAAAAAATCCGTCGCTAAAACCACAAATTCCGTCGCTAAATAAATTTGCGACGGAATTTGGGACGGATTTTTTCCGTCGCTAAAAAGTGGTCGCAATTGCGACGGAATTTAAAATTCCGTCGCAATTAGCGACGGATTTTAATTCCGTCGCTAAATTGGAATTAGCGACGGAATATGATTCCATCGCTAATTTCGCTAAATTCAAATTAGCGACGGATTCAGTTTCCGTTGCTAATTTGATTAATTTTTTTTAAAAAAATTATATATTATTTATTTTAATTAATTTTTTATTTTTTTTAATTTTCTTTGAAAATTATATTCTTTTAAAAATAATTATATTCTTTTTCATTATTCTTTTAAATTTATTTATTTTATTTTTTAATTTTGTTTAAAAATTATATATTAGAATATCATAGCAACATACAAAAATCAAAATCTTATCAATGTCGAGAAATCAAAATCTTATCAACGTCAAAAAATCATAGAGCAACACTCAAGACGAAGAGATAAATCCACAATCAAGAGGCAAAATTCAAAATCAAAATAATCGAAATCTAGGATCAACCAAACCAGCTCAGGCCAACAAGAAATGATATCAACAAATTCATGAACCCACAAGTAAAATTCTGATAAAACCCAGAAAAATAAAAGAAACCATCTCTTCACCATTTTACGGATTCAGAGCACAATTAGAGAGAGACGGAAAGGTATTTTGAGGATTATAGTTTGAATATGAGAGATAAAGCTTTACATCGTCAGTTGAGGAAGAATAAAGACCCAAACACCCACCATACTCGGCAGATGCAGCTACTCCCAAAACGCAAATCTGGTCCTCTTGATCGTTTCAGCTCACTGTGCCACCGATCGATCTCATCCTTGGTTCTCGCTGCGCCTCCGCTTGATCTTATCCTTGGTTCTCGTGTTGAAGATGATGATGAAGTTGCTCATAAAAGGCAGATCTAGTCTTCTCGATTGTTCACCTCATGGCGTCTCCCTTCCCCTTCATTGGTGGCTTCACAAAAGATTTGGTAGCTGGAGCCATGGAGGAAGAACCGGAGGGAGCAGTGGTGGGTGAAGCTCAGATGTGCGGGGAGCTGTGTTCAGGCGAGCTGTGGGAGAGATTCGAATGAGGAAGGAGAAGTTTATTTAAGTAGTTTTGTGACGGAATAAATTTCCGTCGCAAAACTGCTTTTTGCGACGGAATTAAAATTCCGTCACAAAAAGCAAGCAGCTTTTTAGCGACGGATTTCAAATCCGTCGCTAAAAAGCTGCAACTGGCAGCTTTTTGCTGCCAGATAGCGACGGATTTCAAAATCCGTCGCTAACTAAAAAAACTGGCGGCCTTTTTTGGCCGCCAGTTAGCGACGGATTTCAAAATCCGTCGCTAAACTTAGCGACGGATTCAAAATCCGTAGCTAAAGGGCGGGATTGGCGTCCTTTTTGGCCGCCAGTTTGCGACGGATTTTGAATCCGTCGCTAACTTTAGCGACGGATTTCAAAATCTGTCGCTAAACTTAGCGACGGATTCTAAATCTGTCGCTAATTTCCTCATTTAGCGACGGATTCAAAATCCGTCGCTAAACTTAGCAAGCGGGATTGGCGGCCTTTTTGGCCGCCAGTTTGCGACGGATTTTGAATCCGTCGCATCCGTCACTAACTTTAGCGACGGATTTCAAAATCCATCGCTAAACTTAGCGATGGACGTCGCTAATTTCCTCATTTTGCGACGGAATTCAATTTCCGTCGCAAAATGCCGTGAATTTGCGACGGAAAATTTTCCGTCGCTATTTCACGTTTTTTTAGCAGTGTATCATTGGCTCATTTTGATTTTCATGCAAAATAATATGAACTGGAAATTCAAAAGATAATTCATTTATAGAATTTAGCTAATCAAATACCAGAAGCATTTACTGACTCAAAGAAAGTGACAAAGTCACACATCCCAGCTCTTAATGCTCCTATTCAAATTGATGTCCCTAAAGAACAACCTATTCTAAATAAATTTAAAACATGTTTGAAGCGTGGCAAACCCATAGTTTCTAAAGATAAAAATTTTAGAAAGAGAAAAAGAGTTAAGAATATAAATGGTCAAGTCGAAAATAATCAAGAAAAATTAGTAGTTCTAAAAGAGTCGTCTCCTGAAGAGTTATTATCAAAAATGGAGATATCTTTAGAAGAAAATATTGTAGTCCTAGAAGAAATTGAAATATATGAAAATAATGACATTTTAATAAATTATGTTATGAATGGTATTCGATGAGACTGAAATGAAGTCAAAGGTTACGACATTTTGCTTATCATATAGCATATGATGTAATGAATGATAATGAAGATTGTGAGCCAAAATCCATTAGTGAGTGCTAACAATGAAAGAATTGGTCCCTATGGAAAGATGTCATTAATGCAGAATTAAAATCATTGGTAAAACAAAAAGTATTTGGACCTATAGTCCATAAACCTGAAGATGTAAAGCCAGTTGGATACAATAGGTCTTTGTACGAAAAAGAAATGAAAATGATGACATTATAAGATATAAGACACGTTATAGCCCAAGGTTTTACATAAAGACCTAGTATTGATTTTCAAGAAACGTATTCATCAATAGTGGATGCAATTACTTTTCGTTATTTGATTAGCGTACCAGTAAATGAAGGACTTGATCTGCGCCTAATGAATGTCGTGATTGCCTATTTGTATGGTTCACTTAATAGTGATATTTATATGAAAGTCCCTTGAGGACTCAAAATGCCAGAAGCATCTAATTCAAGTTCTCGAGGATAATTCTCAATAAAGTTAAATAAGTTTCTATATAGTTTGAAGCAATCGGGGCGCATGTGGTATAATCATCTCAAGGAATATTTGTTGAAAGAAGAGTACAAAAATGACCCAATATGCCCATGCATCTTTATAAAAAGATCTAGACGTAAATTTGCTATAATTCCTATTTATGTTGATGATATCAACATCATTGAAACTCCTGAAGAGTTTCAAAAGGCAATTAATTGTTTGAATAAAGCATTTAAAATGAAGGACTTGGGAAGAATAAAATGTTGTCTTGAATTATAGATCGAGTACATAAAGAATGAGATCTTTGTATATCAAGAAGCTTATCTAAAGAAGGTCCTATAGCGATTTTTATATGGATAAGTCATATCTATTATGTACCCTAATAATTCTAAGTTCTTTACAGGTTGACAAAGATCCATTCCCACCCCGAGTAATTAGCGAAGAAGGTGAAAAGAACTACTTGGTTTATAAATACCATACATCAGTGCTATTGGAGCACTAATTGATTTTGCTAGTCACACATGTCCTGATATATCATTTTTACTATTAATTTATTAGCAAGATATAGTTCTTCACTAAACATGAAGACATTGGAATTGAGTAAAACACATTCTTCGTTACCTTAGAGGCACTATGGACATAGGGTTATACGACTCAAATGTATCCAAGCATGAATTGGTTGGTTATGCAGATGCTGGATTTTTGTCTAATTCACACGATGGTAAATCACAAATAGACTATCTGTTTATATGTAGAAGTACAACTATTTCATAGCAATATATGAAACAGACTACATCAGCCATATTATCTAACCATGCAAAAATTCTAGCAATACATGAAGCAAGTAAAGAATGTGTATGGTTGAGGTCAGTAATATATCACGTACAAACAACTTGTCATTTATATTCAGATAAAATGGTACAACTATCCTATATGTAGGGGCAAATTGCAGAATTGAACTCAAAGTTAAGGTCAGTAATCAATAATTTAGTTATTGATTGGTGATTAAGTTTTGTAGATAGTTGTGGATATCAAGTGAAAAAATAATAGGAAAAATGACAGAAAAATATCCCTTGAACTTCAAAATCGTAATAAAGTAATTGATAACTCATTTTATTATGAAATTAACTATTTAAAATTTTGATGTTTAAGTAGTATTTTTTTGCTTTGAGATTTTTTTTATTAAAAAAATAATAATACTAGTACTACCTCCTGTCCTAATTATTGGAGCTAGTTGACTTTCTTTGGAGAGATTAAGGAAGCTAAATAAGTTACTTAATCATTTTATATGTTAAATATTCTTAAATTATATATTAGTTTATTAGTCAAACTAATAAGTTTGAAGAAAAAAATAAAAATAAAAATACTTTAAAGTAATTTAATTAACTTTCTTAATTTTTCCAAAAAAATTAACTAGCTCTTATATTTACGTCCGAAGGAATACTAGATATGCCATATTATGAAATTATGTTGGAGGCTCTTGTAATAAGCCTCGGGGAACCAAAGGCCAAAGGTCTTACTGTGTGAACTGTGGTCTGTGGTTTCTCTACACTGCTAGGGTTTTAGAAATCGAGAGAAAGGCGTTTCGCCGGTGAGTATGGCAGCGACTAGGGTTTTCGGAGCATGTAGTAGAGCATTGATGGCTGCGGTGGCGAAGGGGGCTGCGTCCGGTGTTAAGACTGCTGCAAAGACGGCCACACCAAAAAGAGGCAACGCCTTACAGAAGATGATCCCTGTCTCTCCGCAGCTCGGCAGGTTTCTCGGTGCCTCTGAAGCTTCACGCACCGATGCTGTCAAGAAAGTGTGGGAGCACATCAAACTCCACAACCTTCAGGTCTTCATTCTTTTCTGTCTCTGTTGATCAACGCTACAACATATTTATATTTAATTATTTTTGTGCCTTTTCCACTTGTAGTATTCCAGAAATCAGTTGAGCTACTGGGAAAACATACGGAAATGTTTTACATTAGGTTCCTTTAGGAGTGTTTTAAGGGTTTCAAAACTTTTCATTCTCTGGCTATTTTGAAGGACCTGGTTTATGAATCTTCAGAAGAGCTTCTGCGTTATTTCTCCGCTCTGTGAGAATCTTCTGTCTGCAAGTTAAACATACGTTCTGGATTTTATTCTAACCTTTTCCTTTTTATTAGGTTGTGGAATCTGATTTTTTTTCCTCAATGGAGTCCGTTTATTTATCTGTTTTGATTGCGTTGTTTGTCTGATGCACGATACAACAGTACCAGTTGCATATGCTGTATTTTAGTGCGAATTTGTTTGCTCTCATGCCGGCATCAAAATCTCATGCAACAAAATTGCTGTATAGTTTTAGCAAATTAATGACTTATTCCATGCGCTCAGTAGACAGGTAGCCTGTGATCTTGAATGTATACATTTTTCTGCTAGTGTCACAGTTCTTCCGCTCATCACCTGGTTCCTAAATTCTTTCATGCTCATGCTAATATTGAGTTAGCAGTGTTAAATATAATGTGAAGTAACCAACGTGTCAGCTTTTATAAACTCTGTTTTACTTAATGCCTATTGCTCAATTCTTTGCATTAGAATTTTTGTAACCTACTTGTTAGTTGTTACTCTAACTTGTCTGCCCCATAAACCGCATGGTGATAATTGTGTTTTTAAAGTCGGTTTGTGAGATTTACCTGCATCTGAAAATGCAGATAAGTTGATGGCTTGTATATTTTGTGCGTATATATTTTGGATTATGACGGTTTTAAAAAAGAAGTCATGACATAAAAGTAATATATTTAGTTTGGAGCATCTACCTTTTATCTTTAGCCTGGAAATGTACCAAGTTTGTTTATTTAATTCTATTTTTGAGTTGAAATCAAGCATAGTGTTAATGGTTGATGATTGGTTTGTTTTTACCCAATTGGGTTCGATCTGTAGCCTTTTTTTTTTTCTCCTTGAATTTCCTTTCATGGTATATGTTGTTCTCAGTTACTTGCTAAGGGTCATTGCAAGCTTCAATCGTTCTTATTCATGAAAGTAGATATAATTTGTCCTCTTTAGATTATGGATTTTTTCCCTTTTGTCCTCCATCATTATTCGTTCTGTCCTTTCCCTAGCATGACTAAGCTATTCTTGTGCAGAATCCTGCAAACAAGAAGGAAATTGTTTGCGATGAGAAGTTGAAGACCATCTTTGATGGGAAAGATAAAATATCGTTCACAGAGATTGCCAGATATCTGTCTAACCATTTTGTGAAATCGGCCTAAAGCTCTTCTTTGTAAGGGCTCTTAGTGAAGATTTCTGCATTGACTAGCTCAGTTTTAATTTCGTGTTTTTACCTGGTTCCTTTGGGCTTTTGTGATTCAAAATACGTGCTTTATTAATCCATTTTGTCTATCGATTACCAAGGAAACCTGGAAATCTGTAATGTGCATGACATGTAGGTTTGAACCTGCTCGTATATTGTCTGGTATTTGTGGGTTTATATATGCTGTTTACTAATGTGCCCTTGGCATAACTTTTATATTAGCAGGATTATACATCAGTGAAGCCTATACTTAGTTCAAATGTTGGCATTAGGAGTATTCCTTAGTTCTCATTTCCTCTTTTTCGTTAATAGAATTTTTTTTAATATCTATTTGTAACTTATAAACCTTGTTAATTACTGAAAAATTTTAAAAACATTTTGTCTTTTCCAAAAGAAAAAAAGATAGAGCTTATACCCCATCCATTTCATGTATAAAGCTTTTCTACGAATACTCTTTTGTATGTGCCTATATTTATCATTAATTTTTAATTTGGAACATATACCTTTTTTCTCTCTAAATTAATTGACTTTTCTTTGTTAGTACTGTTCCTGGACAAACACTAATGGGTGCAGTATCAGAAGAGCAAAACTAAGTAATTTAATATAGAAAAAAATAGGGGAAAATAATATCAAGGTACTAAAAGAAGTGATATTATAAAAGTTCCATAGTTTGTTAATGACAAAAATAAAAATAAAAAGAACAGCTATAAATAAATGAATGAGTTAGCATTGATAAGTTTCAAATCTTCTACCGGCACTACTAGTAATGCAGTGGTATTGGGAGTAGTCTCCCCACCTCTTTGTACTGGTTCGATCCTCTATCGCCTATGTATCCAAAAAAAAAAGTTTCAAATCTTCTATAATATTATTATTTTTAATTGAGACTTTAATATCATTTTCTCAAAAAATACACGTACCAAATTTAAAATTGAGAAAAAAAGTATAGGTGCTTTAAAAAAAATGTTTTTTTTCATTATTTTTACATAATATCAAAGAGTTTTGATATGGTTACTATGCCTTATATATATGTATATTTATATAAGATTTTCTTATGATAACAAACTTCCGTACCAATAGTGCAAATCTCAAACTCCTCTAAGAAAACTCAAAATCGAGTTTCGTTCCAAACCAAAGGATGATTTTCCAAAACGTGACAAGGTAACTTGTTACTAATGTGAAAAGACTGAACATTATGCTATTGTCCTTTTTCTAGTAAAATCAGAAACATCCAAATTGTGTTTCACTCCTCGAACAAATAAACAATCTTCTAATTAAAACATCTTTCAAATCTGAAGGAACGTAGTTCTTTTAAAAATCTAAACCAAGTCCAAGATGATGAATCTGATAATTCTTCTCCTCAAATAAATGTCATCACAAGAGAACAAGACTTGCTTTGAGATGTCATCAATAAACTTTCAAACTCTGACAAAGGTAAATATCTTTCAAAATTCAAAGATATTCTTAATCAACCTTTTTCATCATCAACTTCCAAACTTTCTGTACCTCATAACAAATATGATTTAACTAAAACTTTAGACAAATTCAAACATTCAATTAAATCTACCACAATCCAAGATCTTCAATTTGAGATCAATAATCTCAAAACTGAAGTTTAATTTTTTAAACTTAGTCGGGATATCCATGAATCTGTCTTAAGTCTTAACCTAGATTCAATAATTCCTAACTTCATTTCAAACCCCTTCAGACGAGAGTAATGATCAAATTTTGGAAAATGAACAAGAAGCTGAAATTCCTTTTGAACCTTTTTTAAATTTGATTTCAAAAATTATGATTCAAAAGTTCTATATACATAAAAAAATCATTATCAATATTGATCTCTCTCTCTGTAACACCCCAACTTTTCTAAAGCATTTTCGAAATTATTTGATCAGAGTTCAAAATAATTTAACCAGAGTTGAGCAACGAAATGATTTTAAATACAAAGTAACTGATATTCAACCACTGTAGTGTACTGGTTTGTTGATACAAAGAGTTCGAAAGACTATACATATCTACAGGACTTTCTCCAGCTAGTCCTTCTGCCTGCTGCTTACCCTTGTTTCTGTTTCTGTTCACTCCGAAAATCCTGAAGCTACAGTAAGAGCTGAGGTTCAATACCCATTGAACCTCAGGTAACGGTTAACCTCATGCTTATGTATCAAATATGTATGACAGATATTCATGTCAAAACAGCAATAATCACATACATTATTCTCATATTCACATAATAACATAACACAGCCACTGCAATATGCATGTTATTATAGTCTGCACTATTCACCAGTGCCACGGTGTACATCCGTGTCCTCAGCGCTAGGAAAACATAACGGCATTATCAAGACTATAACCCGTATTAAGTTGTATGTGTATGATCAATTTTCAAAATACAGAATTTCAGACTATCTATCACATATAAGCATACCATAAGCATCAGAGTTAAGGTTACAATACGCGTCCGTACCTTCCTTCCACGTGAATAGTAAATTACTATTCATGTATACGGCACTATTCATGTATACGGCACTATTCACGTATACGGCACTATTCACGTATCCCCAAACTTCCTTTGAATCTGACTCCGGAATCCTCGGATATCCTATAATATCATTTTTATCAGTGACCATTAATTTTCAGCATTTGCGGAAACTATGTTGGATATTCACTATTCATGTGAATAGTACCAGTAAAAATATTTTTACCGTGCCGGTAAATATTTTTTACTGTGCCAGTAAATAATATTTACTGTCCAAGGATAATTCTTTTCTGATGTGACAGATCAGACTAAGCTGCAGCCACAGAGCATACTCAGAAAAACTCTATCTGGCATTTCTACTATAATTACCAAAAGAAACTACCAAATATTAAGACTAGAGACCAAAGAACTTACCCTTGAAGTTCCTGCTCATTCTCTCCAGCTTCAAGAACTTTACTCTAAACTCTCTCTCTAACTCTAAGAATTCTCACTCTTCTCTTAAACTCAACTGTTGTTCTCTGAGTTTGGTGTGAAGAAAATGAAGAAATGAAGCCTCTATTTATAGTGAAAAAGCATGACACTATTCATACTTTATCAGGTCAGATTTTGGCCGTTGGATCTTGACTTTAAACATGGCTTCATCTCAACCGTCCAATCCATTTGCTTACGTCATCGATGACGATGACACTTTCTTACTCTTTTGCATTTATCCTATAAAGATTCCCTGATCGGTGTTCTAATCGCGTTATATTAGAAATTCTCAAGAATCCGGAAGCACAGCCTTGAAGTTCTATTTTTCCTCTTCAGAAATATCTGGGTCAACTAAATTTTTGATCCTATTTAGGGTATTCCGTAACCTGCCGAAGATTTTAAGTCGGACACTGACGGTTACAGAAATTACTTCGGGTGACACCATCTTCTAGACAAAAATTCACTGATTCATAATATGTGCAGTTGTTTACTACTTAGTTCAAGGATTTTGAGTTATGATTTATTTCCTACAGGTTCCACTATCTGTCCTGCTTCAAAATATCGGTTCAACCTATCTCAAATAATCATTCCGCCGATTACGGAAATGACTTCGGAGATAACCCACTCTGAGATAGAAATTCGCTTGCTTATAATATACCCTTACTTTAAAAACCTAATTCACGGTTTATTGGAAATAATTTTATTTCTATTATTTTCCAAAGTATAAGATATTATATTATAATAATATTATTATTGAGTGGGTCCCGCAAACAATAATTTCAAAATTTCTCCCGTGAATGTGTCGGCAGGAGGAGAATTATTTTGACGTGGGTCCCGCATGAATAGTAAATACGTATTTTCAAATAGTGAATACGTATTTAGGAATAGTAAATACCGTATTTTTAAATAGTAAATACGTATTTGTAAATAGTAAATATTTTCATATTTCTCAAAATATCGATTAAATACCGTATTTATAAAAAGTGAATACGTATTTGTGAATAGTGAATACTATTTATGTACGTATTTGTGAATAGTAAACACTATTCATGTCCAATAAAATACTGATTCTAAATTCATTTTCAAAAATAGGGTCTAATAGTCCTCCGAAAATAGGCTAATTTTCTAGTCTTTAGGTCCAAAATTCAGGATGTTACACTCTCTCTCTTTTTTTTTGCAATACAATATTGATCCTTTTTATTTGCTATACAATATTCAGAAGTTTTATTTGCTATACAACTGCGTTCAAGAAGGAATGATCCCTATTAGATATTTTGAAAAAAAACAACTAAACGATATAGTGCTATTAAAAAAATCAAAAATATATGTTCAGTACAAAATTTCAAATGTAGTTATAAAAAATGAAAGTTTATACATATATAGATATATATATTTTTTTAAAAAAAGTCTTATATTTAAAATGGAGAAAGTATATGGTATAAGATTTGTTTTTGTTGTTATTTTAGCAAGGTTCAAACCTTCTTAATATAACCGAAATATATTGTATGATAAGCATGGTAGTAAAAACGTAGTTTTTACCTAAAAATGGAAGGAGAATGAAAAATCGTAAAACGTAAAATCGTAAAATAAAACGGAGTTTTTACCTGCATATGTATATAAAAAAAAATTTGAGAAAAGTAAGGTACCTGCCATCATATACACATATATTGATCAATGCAATATTAATCAAAATGTCCAACATTGTCATTGATTAAACCATATTTTTTTTATGATTTTACATGATTAAATTGAGATTTTTAATGCATCTTTTGGGACATTATTGTATGATTAAGTACTAAGTTGAGTTAGAAACATTTGTATTGAATTAAGTGTAATTAGGGGTAAAATGATCTTTATTTATTAATTACAGAAAAGGACTCAAGTGTTTTTGAAATTTCAGTTCTGCCCCAAAATAGTTTGAAAATTCTCACTTTAGTCCCTCTCCAGAACTTTTAAAACTTTCACAAGTCCTTTAGTAAACTCGGCGCTTTTTGCAAAAACGTAGCGTTTTTACGTTTTATCACGGCGTTTTTTACGCTAAAACCATTTTTTCCACAACGAAACGCGTTTAATCCAAAATAAAACGTAAAAACAGCGTTTTTACGTTTTAAAACGGTATTTTTACTACCATGATGATAAGTATATAACTTCTATATGTTGCATGCAGCGCTTCTTTTGTAGTCAAACCATACAGTCATACACTTAAGATTGATAAGCCAATATATTTGACACGTTATAATTAGCGAAGGTCTAGAGAGAGTGACAAAAAAGAACAAATCCAAAAATTAAATTTTTTCTATAATAAGAATCATAGATTATTTATTAAGTTTCGTCGTTACTTTATAAAATAATAAACTTAATTTATGATTTTACAATTCGAAAGTTCTTTTTCTGTCATTATCCCTACAATATACTCCAAGCAGTCTAATTTTTATAGAACCTTACCAGAACCATGTATCAATAGTACAAATAAACGGAGCTGGCCTTTCCTGCCTCCAGTTCAATACAGCAGAACAATCAATGTGAATCAAGCAGGCAACAATATGATCTGTCCACTTTCATTTCCTGAGGTACTAAATTACTAACGATATTTGCCAATGATGTTGATTAGTGCCAGTGGCCGCTCCTTTACACTTCAGATTTCTCTGGTCAGAATCATCAGATGAACAAGACTGTTTGTTCGTGCTCTCTTCTTTTTTTTTTGGCCTCAACTCCTGCCTTTTGGACTTCTATGATACCTATCAGAACCAGAATCCTCAGGCTCAGATGAATAAGAATGCCCCTTTTTACTATGTTTACTCCTATCACGCTTGGGATGCCTTTGTTTGGCCTCTCTGCTTTGATCGTCTCTGTCTCTATCAGAATCTCCAGATAGATAAGAATGCTCATCTCTGTTCCTGTAATATCCGTGTCTATGCTTAGTCTTATCCCTCGAATGTCTTTGATGGTCAGAATCATCGGATGAATAAGAACGCTCATTTCTGCTCTTATGTTTTCCATGATACCCATCAGGACCAAATTTATCCTCAGACGAATAAGAATAGCCTTTACTGCTCTTTTTACTCCCATGACGTCCATTAAGGCCAGACCTGATAGTTGAATTGGAATGCTTTCGTCTAGTCTTTCTACTTAGATCATCACCATTCCTGTCAGAATCTTCAGAAGAACGAGAGTGCTTACTTCCCTTCTTGTGACTTCCATGGTACCCATCATGATCAGAATCCTCAGATGAAAGATAATGTTTTTGTCTGCTGTTCTTGCTCCTATGCCTTGGATAGGCCGAATCTTTAGATGACTGCTTTTGTCTGATATTTCTTCTTCGATCATCCCAATCACTATCAGAATCTTCTGATGAACATTGCTTGTGCCTGCTATTTTCTTGATCCTTTTCAAAGTCCGAAGTGTCTGATGAACTTGACTTGGAATGTTTTTGCTTCCTTCTGCTCACCTTAATTTTTTTCTTCTTCGACCTCCTCTCTGCCTCTGAAGAAGTTTCATTTTCTGAATGTACTGATTGCCGTCTTTTTTGCTTGGTCTTTTTTGATTTCTTTTTGGGCTTCTTAGAGAAGGCTGTCAACAAGTCAGGGATATCGCCACCACCAAGAAAACCTGCAACATAGATGGTGGTTATTGCATGTAAAGGATAAACATGAATGCTCTCTAGAATAAATTATACATAAATTACAGATACCTTGATAGGATACCAAGTCACCCTCTTCTTGTTTATTCAAGGAAGAGGTGTAAGGGTAGTTAGGAAGTTTTATCTTATCTTTAGGAAGTTAAGTGTATCTTATCTTTAGACAGTTATAGGGAAGTTATTATCAGTTATGATATCTGTATTATATCTATATGTACATGTAAGTCAATGACAGAAAGAAGGAATGAATATATACAGATTTGGATTTGTCTAATTGGTTAAGAATTCAGATTCTGGTTCTTGAATATACTACTAGAGTTTCAGATTCTGGCTCTAGTTTCCCTTTTTCTCTCTTAATTTCCTCAAGTTCTATCATACCTCCATACTCATCAAATATGTCCTCAGCAACTATCTGCTGGTTAGGATCATCTGGATTGAATCCTCCACGCGGAGGACTGATTCCTGGCTTCTGCTTCAGCTCCCACTTTAAAAGCTGCAATGGTATCATACACGAGAAAAGACACATTAGTGCAACTTAAAGGGAAAATTAATATACATCTTCCTGCGTCTTCATTATCACATGAAAAAAGCAACGATACAGTAACAGTGATCAACAATCAACCATGCTGTTGAAGGAAAAGATGGGGAAGGGTAAATATTTTTTTTCATAATCATAATCTTTAAGACAATATATATGACACCAAAGAGTTTACCATTTGCACTATCATCCTGACTCCAAATTTCCTTTTGCTCCTTTAGTTTGTGTGAAGACGGAGAATAATGGAGCACAGATGGGAAAGAGTTGCATTTAGACTTCTCCTTATTTGTGCAAGTTTCCTACCAAGAGGGGAGGAAAATGGGGGATTTTCAACTGACCCCTTGATGTTCATATTTCTGTCAGCTAAGTTCCCCAGGAGATAGGAGGAATTAAATAATTAATATTCTTCCTAACCTACACCTCTCTTTAGTTTTTCACTCTTTCTCAGACAAATCCAACGTGGGAATAGTTTTTATTTTATGATATGTCAATTCACTTTTCAGTCCAAACTATATGAACTATGGATAGTAATGGTTAAGGTGAATTACATTAAATAATATCAAATGTGAAGAGGATATATGTTGTGAAGTCAGAGAGAAGTGGAAAGACTTCAAAAAACAACAAATGGTTCAAGCGAATTTAGGACTGAAACTAAATATATAAAAGGATGTGATGGTGAGATAATTTACAAGATAGGCAGGCCGAGTTAACAACAGTTCACGCATAACTCTGAGCAAATGCAAACATAAGGTTGTGATTGAGGATTTGAGGTAAGTTATTTCATTGGCAAAAAGAGGTAAGTTATTTCACTATAAGATGACCACATGCTAATAAAATTTCTGTGAGCTGACGAAATATGTCGCAGCAGCAAGGGAGAAATATGAATCAAAATAGAGTACATTTATTAACCAATCAAACAATATCAATCAGCAGTGCAAAAAAGAACAATGTCAAAACATCAAAGTAAGGTGCTAACAAATGTTGATTATACCAAATTCCACTGATGCATAAGGGCATAAAGACGATGCAGTGTGTCCCAAACAAAATTTTAATATTAAGAGGCGCTGACCTCATTTGGATCTCCATGGGCAAGGATAGCATTCAAAGGATCATCCCTTTTCAATCTACTCTCTTCATTAGGCATTATAACGTCCTTTAATGGGCACTCACGATCGCCACTTTGGTGACCATAAGTCCCACACCTTAAACACTTTACATTGCGGACTTCAACACCAAAAGGTTTCACCCTGCCAGCAACTCCTGTGTCCATCCTGAAAACATCAAATTACTAAAACTACGATTAAAGACAGGTTCAAAACAATCCATATTATCTTCATAAAAATAAAAATTTAAGCATTTTTTATAAACTGCCATGTTAGAATGAGGTTTGTTGTACAAGTTCACATAGCGATCTGACAGAATACTGTCAATCTATCAATTACCCGGTAAGGAACAACACTGCCTACACTACCGCAGATTTCTACAATTGTTTTCTACATGGATAGCTTTATATTTGATGTCTAACAACTTTTCCATGATCTAATGATCACGGAGAATCACCCCTCCCCTTCAATGCACAAGTCAGAAATACTCCATGGGGTTTAATTATGCAATTACAACATTGCAGATTGACCATCCTCCTACAGATCTAGAGCCTCCCATGAGTTTAAATCAGAAATAGATGTTACTCTCATCTGACGTTGCGGCCTACCAAATCACTACATATGCATTTAGTAAATCTTAGGACCAGAAGATGCAGTTTTTCAATCTATAGCACTCGACATGATAGCCAGCCAATTATCCCAAGAACAGAGATTCAGCTTCCCTAATAAACAAGATACATCATCAACAGTAACTTCTTAGTGCAGCTCTCAAATCAATGTGGTCAAAGTAAGGATAAAATAATAACTTTCTACTATCAAACTCAGCTTCTATGTACAAAATGCAATTCAGATGGATTGTTACTATCTATTGTTAGCGTTTCATTTATTCTTGACAACAGTTGGCTAAAATACTAACGAATTTAAAGGTTGATAGAAGACATTAGAGCATTACATGGATTGGTTTTCAAAAATTAAAAAAACAGAAGAACATTATTCTCTGTTGGATTACAATGGGAGTACTCTACGTACCGTGGAGCATTCTTTAGAATTTCAAATTCTTCTTCGGTTGGTAGATGGCGCCCGAACACATCTTTTGGCCTTGGCTTCTTCTTTTCTCCACCCAATTGGTCCATACCACGCGAGGTTTCAGGTGGCCTACAAGGTCAGCTTGTTATGACTACAAAAATAACTTGTTGGGGAGTCGACCCATTACAAGACGAGTTCCAGGAGTGAAAAACATACATGAAAATATAGCAACTAACAACAGATAAGAACAATACTAAGTGCTAAGTACATGGAAGAGGATGTTGCGTTTGCGTTTGGATCTTGAGGCGGATGAGTCAGCTCCTCTCTTTTCTTCTCATCTGCCATATCCGCTGCTCTAGCACTTTCAGCATTGTAACCCGGAGGCCGAACATACATGAAGCTAACAGCTTGCATAATTTCCACCTATATGTTACAAATTACAATTAATCAAACAAAATTTATCTTCATAGGACAGAAAGAAGTGATCAACTATGAGGTAGATGCATAGACGAACCTTTTCTTTCTCCTTCTTGGAGATGAGAGCAGTCTGGTGAAAGAACTCCTGCTCCTGAGCATACTGTAAAGAGAGAGTAAACAGACAGATGTAAACAACTGAGAATCAGGAATAGATATGATGAATGTGAATCATAAACAATCAGTAATTAAAGGAATAAACCTGAATCGTTTCACACATATCAGACACCGAAATAAGATAGCACAATATGTTTCCAGTTACATTGATACATAATATTTTTTCCGGTCTGCTGGGAAAGGCAAAGGGAGTGGAGAAGGAACTCACCTCACGAGCGACCTCCTCAACACGTCGTTGTTTCTGGGCGTGGGTCTGCTCAGCGATCCACTTACGGCGTTGATTAGGGTAGGACAGAGGGTGCCATGGCTTCTGATTGAGATAAGAATGGCTCCAAGCAGTGCCGGCCTTGGTCTTGTAGTCTACCTCTCCGCCCTTATCGGAGAACCCCTTGCTCATCCTTATACCACCTCCTTTCTCGCCGTCTATTTCCTTCTGAACGGACTAGCCGGCAGCTTCGAACTCGCTCCCGAAAACTGATGATCCTTTCGTTTTTGCACGATCCACCCCGAGTCGCCGACAACAAAGCCAAGGTCCGGTCGGGGGATCCGATAAACGACGTGACGTTCTCCCTTTATATTTTTTTCTTCTTAATTTCCTATTTATTTAACGACGGGCCTGTCACATATGGGCTAGACCAAATCTATTTTTTTTTTTAATTATTATTTTGCCGATTGGGTCAAGACTGGCCATTAGCCCTTCGTAGCTCATTTATGGGCTTTCTATTAAATGCAAAAAAAAAAAAGTTAGACAATAAATATTTACAAAAAAAAGGAGGGCCCAATCTTTTTTTTTGGTGGACGAGGGGTGTAATCAGTTACCTGGAAAGTGACTAGTTTCTCACAATATAATGAATTAGGGACGCCTCGTTCTTGAGTTCAACTGGCGAAGAGGTCGGATTTTCTCACCAAAAGGGAGGGGATTCAATCTTGGAGTTGCTTAAAGCGCTGTAGGAGGCATCTTAGAGGTATAGGAAGCAATGGAAACGCTAGAAAGAGGTGAAGACATGTGTACTCTCTAACCTAGTATACCCTGTGGACTGGACTCCAAACACACTGCCCTTGGACTGTGGGTGAGCCCCACCCCTTTCATAAAATTTATGTATCAATATATATATATATATATATATATATATATATATATATATATATATATAATGAATTAAGGTTCGAATCCTTACTGGAAAAAGTGCCCAAATTTAGTGTTAGACAGTGCCTAAAACATGATTGCCTCTAATAGAAGGATACATATGCTTAGAAAAAAAAATCACTAAGGAAGGGGGGACAAATTTTAAAGGTGCACAATAAATAGAGAGTAGTAGATAGTAAAACTATGTTTGGATGGAGGAAAAAGTGAGACGAAATAAGGGGAGTAGACACTAGGAAGGATAACTTCTAAAATCGGTTAAACAAAATTTACTATTTTTTGGAATCATCAATCAAATATATATCACTAAACCTTGTGTCTCAAAGCTTATTGGTCCACAGTGTCATCCAACTTTACAATATCTTACAAACTTATTGGTCCACAGTATCATTTTACTTTGCAATATCTTACAAACTGATTGGGCCACTCATGTTGCCCCAAATTTATTAATTGCCATTAATACGTGTGCCTTTTCGTGAATATAAAATCAGATGTCAAACATATCCTATTGGGCCAATCTTGCATTGAATATTAAAATCATTTAATTTACAATGAATTCCGATGACATATATCCTCAACAACCTTATTATGGCTTAATAAAGTCAGATGGAGAATATATCTTATTGGGCTAACGAATATGCAAGCCTTAATGACTATTTATTTCAGGTAGATTTGCAAGGAGTCTTATATATTTCCCATGCAAGTTTGTGGATATCAGTAGTGAAACTCTTTCTATATGGAAGCGTATTAGTTAATGCCATTTACTTCATTATTTTGAATTCTGACTTTTGCTTCTTCATTTTTCTCCCTATTTATACAGCTTGAAGGTCTCCATCATGTCACAGTTGAAAAACTCAAATTTATGATATTAGAAAAACGTGTAGAATTCTATTTTGCTATTTCACATGTCAAAGTCGAAAGTTATTTCATCCAAAATGCCATCATCAAAAGTAATTTCATTTCTCCAGCTCGATTGCACTAGGAATAATTGGTGTCAAAGTAATTGCAAATTTCTGGGACATCCTTGCATCCAGAATGCATTATCAAATTATGTACAATGCTGTTCTTGCAGATTCTAAGGTACTATGTTGTATATTAAATCCACTCGTTATGCTTGGTAAGATATAGGGCAGATGTTGTTTCTTATGTTTTTTTTTTTCATGTAGGGTTATTTTGTCTTGGCCGTATTCTCGGGTATGGTATTCCTTTAATATCTTTCACAATGTTTCAGATGTATGTGGCATTTTGCGTTCCTTCCATCGTTCTTCTAATTACAAGTGTAGGGGTGTTTATTCCATGGTGTAAGATAGACGGTTTGCATTTGTTTCAATGACTTACTACTTTTAGATGAAACTCTATCTCCTACATTTTCATTTTTTTGTAACTGTATGGATATTTCACGAGGAAGTTTCGCATGAGATGTATTCTGCAAGGCGATGTTGTTGCAAGTACAGGTGTTCTGTTGGACAATTTAAGCAATGGTGCTGCTCCCTTTGTGTTAGTATAGTATGCACAGATTAGTCGAAGAATTGATAATGGTTTGTTTCATAATGTCTTTTGCTTTCGAATAGATTTTCCAGTTTAAACATGCAATTCTATTCAATGATTTGTTGTACTTTGTAGGCGTTGAGTTGGGAACTGTTCTGGGTGCTACTCGTGTTTTTGTTGATCTTGCTTTTCAGAGGTTGCTGAAGCGAAGCTTAAAGTGTTTGGGCCTTGATTAGCGTTTTTCTTATTTTAAAGTCTGTATAATTATGTTTTAGTTTGCCCTAGCGTTTTTGGATAATCTGTTTAATGTTTAATGCACGATCATAAACTTGTATCAATTCAACCGTTTAGTCTTTTATTTTCTTGAATGTATATTATTTTCAGCAGACTTACCAATCAAAACCATGAAAGCTCCTGTTTTCATCTGTTATTGCATTAATCCACATGGATACGTATTGTTTTATTGTGATTGAATGTTTTCTGCGTTTTTTAAATTTGGCATTTCGATAAGGCTGATAGCAATTAATGATCATAGCATTCGGTTGAAATGCTTGGTCATCATCATTATTTGTGGTTTCGAACAATTCATAGTGTGAGTTGAATTTTGCGTTCCCTTTTTTCCTTATAGCCTTTAATGTGCGATATCTTTTTGGTTTATTTGTTAATGCATTTCAGAGGTTCATTCGCTTTTTTCTACTAATAAATTTATGATCACAACTGTGCAAACGCTAACACTGACTATATTTCCAACATATTGTAATCATGAAATCCATTTAATAGATGATAGATGCTAGAGACACTGCCAATTACAAGATCACATTCTACAATCCTTGAATTTCAATTAATCTGTGTATGTATTTTTTTTCCCCGTACTTTCTGGCGTAAGATGAAATTTTAATTACAATTTTTTTTTTCACTAAATGAACCTAAGGCAAAGTCTTACCTTCGTGAATAAAGGAAAAAACGTTATTTAAAATTGCAGTTGTGATATTATAAACCTCTACTTTTAAAACCCTAAATTTAAAGCTGTTTCGTATCTTATTGTAAGTGTATACACATTAAGTTATGATTAATTCTTTCAATTGTTGTTGCACTCAACTATTATTAAATTTGGTATAATTTTTACATTTATTTATGTAGTGTCATCTACAGTACACACCTAAGTTATCTTTTAATGCAAAATCTTATAAATGTAGCCTAGGTTTTCCTTGTAGTTGACACATGCAAAACCATATTTAGTTTGCACACTCATTTATACCCTACGATAACAAACATTTCATACTAAATAGGTCTAATAAGTTTTCTAAATAGGATTTTTTTTTTGGTAGTACGATGACAAGCGTTTTATACTATTACTTTGTAATTAATAAAGTTTTATAAATAAAAAGTGTGTGGAACTGATTGATGTAGATAGACTGTTTTAAAAAGTTATCTCCACGCACATATATTAAATATCATTTAAAAATTTTGAAAGTGTCTTTTAAGTTATTGGTTCAATTATTATACTCTATATGATATAAATTATTTAATAACACTATCTCTGACAACTAATACACTTAGGTTATCAATGTGCAGTTACATCAGTAAGTAAAATTTTTCGACACATTTGTTGTTTTTGTGTTTCGTTTTATAAATCTGTTAAGCACATACTTTTTCCACATATTTTTAGTTTACATAAATCTTTTAACGTATAAATAAAAGCCTAAATATAAACAAAAGTTAGCGTTTTATTGACTTTATAACGTACAAATTTTTGCCTTTTGTTCCACTGTACGCAGTTTTTGTGATGTCAATTCTAATTATACAATATATAAAATTTAGTCAACATGGGAATGCATGTCTTTAATATGGGGCAATTTTTAAGTTTAACCTGTAAACTTACTAAACAAAATGTTCAATAAGTCAAAGTAGTTGAGAACTCACTTTTATATCATAATGAAAGTAATTAATAATGCCCACTTATTTTGTTATGCAACTACAATTTCTGAAATTGATTAATGAACATAGATATTAACTTTCGAACTACAACTGTTTTCTCATTGATTCTCAATACAATGAAAGAGTTATATATATTTCAAATATATTATCTTGCTTTGTTGGCGATCCATGCCAACGACTCGGTTTACATCCGTCCGTCCATTTTTTGTAATTTAAAAACTGAAGAGAAGATCATCGTTTGAGACATAACTATGTCGATGTGATTATAGTATAATCAACTGTATATATTGCATGACGTTGCCATACATATTACACCATCTTCCATATCTAATGTAGTTATATTTTCACATAACATTATCATCATATGAGGAAGAAAAGAATAGACATTGAGAATCAGATACTCAATGGAGCACGAGGTTAGTAATGTTTTTTTTTTTTTCATTTACTTGGTGATAGAATTTTCAAGTTTTAGGTTATATTCATCTGGATGTTTCAAAATTATTATGGTTCATTTGTCTATTTATGTAGGTAAGCGAATATGTTCACAAAATCAGGCAGAAGATGAGAATCGTAGTTCTATGATTAAGGATGATCTATTTGCAAGAATACTCTCTTACTCTCAATTTCCCAACTACTTTACTTTTGTGAGGGAAAAGAAGATATGGAAGATTCGTGAACGTGGATTTTCAATAGGAAAATTGGGTCATTGTACGCCAGTTCAAGGAGAATTATATTACCTTCATATATTGTTGACAAAGGTTCGCGGCCCAAAGTGTCATGCAGATATAATGACGATAAACAATGTAGTCTACTCAACATTCAGAGAAGCATGTTTTTACGCACTAGGCTTATTAGATGATGATAATGAGTTCATATATGCAATTAAAAAAGTATTTTTATGGGCATCTGGCAATTACCTTCGTCAATTTTTCACTAGCATGTTGTTGAGCCATAGCCTATCCCAGCCTGTTGTTGTTTAGGAACAGACAAAACATATTATTTGTGAAGATTTATTACATATTAGCATACTGACCAACGATTTTCAGGTACTTACTTTATTGTACCTTTTTCTTATTCCACTCATGTAATCAAATATTAAGTTATATCATTTGCTTAATTAATTAAGTTTCTTAAATGTAAATATTTTTAAGTCACTTATATTATATTATGTTCTTTATGTAGAATCACAAATTACAAATTCTCATAAGGAAGCTACTAGGCTATATCAAATTGAACAACTTTTGTTAAGGAATGGGAGAAGCCTGCATGACTATCTGTTGATGCCTAGACCAGAAAAAGACAACATAATTGATACGTTGAGTCAGCTTATTTTGCAAGAGTTGAATTACAATAAAGAGGCGGAGAGGCAAGACGCTGAAAGAATGAAGAGATTAATGACTAATGAACAGAAGCAAGTATTTGATGAGATAATGAGTGCACTTTCTTCAAAAAGAGGGGGTTTCTTCTTTGTTCATGGTTTCAGCGTCTCACGCAAAACATTCATATGGAATGCATTGACTGCTTCCGTAAGGGCAAAAGGTGGAATCATCCTTAACGTAGCAACCAGTAGTATAGCAGCAACTTTACTACCATCAGGAAGAATTGCGCATTCAAGGTTTTGTATTCCTATTGATGTTAATGAAGATTTAATATGTTCAATTACTCATAATTCAACGGCAGCAAACTTAATGAAAGCAACTGATCTCATTATTTGGGATGAAACACCAATGGTTAAGAGACATTGTATTGAGGCTTTTGATCGAACGTTGAGGGATTTAATGAAGTGCAATTCCGTTTTTGGGGGTAAATGTGTTGTTATGGGTGGTGATTTCAGGCAAATCCTTCCTGTTATACCTAAAAGCACTTGAGCTGAAATCGTAGATGCAACTATTAATTCTTCTCATCTTTGGAATGAATGTAGATTACTTTGCCTAACAAAGAATCTAAGGCTCCAATCTTCAAGCGATCCAGTTGAACAAGAGAAGATCAAAATCTTTTCAAAATGGTTGCTACAAGTAGGAGACAAAGAAATTGGATTACCACATGATGGTATTGGAGACATATGATTCCGTCAAAGTTGTTGCTACATGATGATTGTGGTCAAATTATATGTATCGTTGAATCTACCAACCCAAATTTAGTAAAATGAATTGTCGACCAAGATTACCTCAATAATAGGACCATTTTTACTCCTATATCTGAGAATGTCGACAAATTGAAAGTTTACAGGATTTGTACGACACAGAATTTCTAAATGCAATTAAATGCTCAGGGATACCTCCACATAAATTGGTCTTGAAATCAGGTGTGTCAGTGATGTTAATAAGGAATATTGATCAAACAGCAGGGTTGTGCAATGGTACAAGGCTACAAGTGACAAAACTTGGCAAAAATGTCATAAGGGCCAAGGCTTTGAATGGCACAAGTGTTGGGGAAGAGATTTTGATACACAGAATGGATATGAATCCATCTAAATCTAAACTACCTTTTAATATGACAAGTAGGCAATTTCCCATGGACACGGATTCAGTCCTTTGCCCCCTAATATCCTCTGCCCTCCTCTTCCTAAAACAGCGCCGTTTTGGCGCACAACAAGCATGGATGTTTCTTTTTTTTAAAAAAAAAAAAAAATCCATATTTCAGGGGACCGTAGGTACCAAAAAGATACTTCAAGATACTGACCAATATTGAAAATATATTGATTAATACTTTATGATGTTGAAAAATTAGTTTAGAATGTTCAAAAAATATTTCAGGGTACTGACTGTTACAAAAAATATACTTCAGGATACTGACTGAGGATACTGGCTGGTACCGAAAAAATACTTTATGATCTTGAAAAATTATTTTAGAATACTAAAAAAATATTTTAGATCTTAAAATAATTTTTCAAGGTCATGAAGTATTTTTTTGGTACTAGCCAGTATCCTGAAGTATCTTTTTAATAACAGTCAGTACCCTGAAATATCTTTTCAGCATCCTAAACTAATTTTTCAACATCATGAAGTATTTTTTCAGTAGGGGTCAATATCCTGAAGTATCCATTTAGTACCTACCGTCCCCTAAAATATGGATTTTTTTTTTTAAAAAAAGGAAGCATCCATGCTTGTTGTGCGCCAAAACGACGCTGTTTTAGGAAGAGGAGCGCAGAGGATATTAAGGGGCAGAGGACTGAAGCCGTGTCCATTTCCCATCATAGTATCGTTTGCAATGATGATAAATAAAAGCCAAGGTCAATCAATGTCTAATGTAGGTGTTTAACTTCTCAGTTCTATCTTTTCACATGGGCAACTATATGTTGCTCTATCTAGGGTTAAGTCTTTTAACGGATTGAGATTTCTTATTTTAGATGAATTCAACAAACCCAGTTGTACTACAACAAATGTTGTTTATAGAGAGGTTTTTCAAAACCTTCTTTAGATATAATATGGTGTTGTCTTGAATTTGTTAAATAAACACATAGTACTCCCTCCAGTCCTTATTATACGAACTACTTACTAGAATTTGGAGAGATTAAGGAAATAAGTTAAATTAGTTAATTATAATTATTTTTTTAAAAAAATACCCCTACTTAAAATTGAAAATTACATCAAGGCAACATTAGCGTGTTACAACATATAGGTATGATGTGTGTGGCCTAACACTCTGAGTCGACAAGATACAAACATAAATCCATTAGACAAGATTTATATTCTTCTACTAAGCAAGTTATAGACCCCACACACCTCTTCAATTCCAGTTTCAATCCACGAATATAATGATAAAAAAGATATGTTCATGATAATATATAACACTATTCAAAATATCAATTTATAAGGTATTTTCTTTCCAACCATAACTTTTTTATGTCAATATGAGTAATAATCAAAATTAAACAATTTGACTATTTGTCAATAATGCATATATATACATGATCTGATGATATTACTGTGGGCAAATTTAATTTAGGGAAAAAATTAATAACTTTGGACGGATAGTTACAAAAAAATATTTTTTAAAGGAATATTGAAATTATTTTATTTAAAAGTAAAAAATAAAGTAGAATTTCTCACTTGATAGAATATAAGCGTATTGTTAAATTAATTATTGTGGAGGAAGTATTAGTAGGGGTAATATGAGAAAAATATGACAAAAATTACTCAAAATTATTTTATAAAAAAAAAGTATAATTGAGATGTATATGATATTAATGAGTTGCAAATATTATTTACTTTATAGAATATATAGGTGTATTATTAAATTATTATTGACTTTAATTATTATTGAGAAAGTATAAATAGGGGCATTATAGGAAAAAATTGACAAAAGTTAAAATTTGCTCTTACAATTAGGACCAAAACCAACATTAAAATGTGTTCCTATAATTAGGACCGGAGGGAGTAGCATATTTTGGTTAATTTCAACAATGTACAAATAAACTTATCCGTGCAACGCACAGGGAGAAAGTCTTGTTTCCTTTCTATATATTCTTTTGTCCCTTATTCTTTTCCAAACATAGGGTAAAGGATGTTGTAAATATATATGTGTCGGTGTGCCAAAGAAACAAGTCTAACATCGTTTGGAAACAAGAGAGTATAAGCCTCTATATATATATATATATATATATATATATATATATATATACATACATACATATCACCATAGTATCTTGGGCTTGTAAAAGGGCTTAGAAAAGTAGTGAGCTCATACGTAAAACAACAGGCCACCAGAAGACAAATATAGTGGAGATTCACAACTCCCCACTCACACGAGTAATACATGGTATCAACATAATATTTTGAAGCTTATTGGAAAGTTTCCAAATTTTGGGGTTTAAAATTCGTAATCCTTCATGACTGAAAAACTCCCAACAATCAGGCTTTCTCAAGCATTTTATTTGTTGTCAATGTGCAAACCGTCCCCTTAGCAATGTCTATTCGATCTTGAGGGGTGTGTCTTCTGAAGCTTTTTGTGTCCCTTGGCTCTCCAAACCGCACCTATAAAAAGGCCACAGATGAAGTGCTCACCGAAAATCATTCTCTCCTCCTCTGTCATTGTTTACTGTTGTTTCACTCTTATCTTCTGCCAGTTATGCCTCCTTGCGATTACAACGAGAAGGGTGTGTTTAATCATGAGGAGTGCCGCTTCCTCTTTATTGGTAGTCGTAGAATAACTCTTAAGAATAGTGTCTTTAAGCACAACTCAAATCGTCTGAATTTTCATTCCAACAAGTTGCTCATGATTGCTCAGGTCTGTGTTTAACAACCAAAGAGACAATGTGAAAGTCTAGTTTTATTGAGGCTTTATGAGGGTTGAGATTCTCTCCAAATATTTCTTCTTGTTCTATTTGTTTGAGTTTCTATGTTTAAAATATTTACTATATTGCCACATTGTATAAGGGCAGGGCAAGATAGAACATAATCCAAGAAGGAATAGCTAGGACTAGTAGAGAATCTGTTAGGAAAGAAAGCACAATAGAGAAACTGTTTCCTCATTTGACTGTCTAACCTAAAACCTCGAGAGTACCACCGACAGTGTAAAATGTGGCTACATTTGGTCACATGATTGATGTAACGCCACAATTTTAATACCCAAAAACTCGGTCAAAATATTAAAAATACCTCCAAAAGGTTTAACAATATCCAAATCATTAGATTACATTACCGTTTCAAATAAAGTTTAACCCTTAATCAAAATAAATTTCAGAAAAATTATTTCAGAGTTCAATACAAAGCGGAAGTCTTAGGTTCATGGCAAATAAAATAACATAACATAAACTATAGGAGTACAAAAGAGCTTCCAGAGCTCACTCCATAGGTGCCTTCCCTTGCTCTCTACTAGAATAATCACCTGAAAAATGTTAATATGGGATGAGATTCCACGTCTCAGTAACTACTGAATATTTCTACCTTACACGAGCAAATTACATATGACAAAAATAAACGGTAATATAATGTGAATTTAATATACTCAGATATTTTTAGATATACCGTTGTACACATCAAATGCCTTTACAAAATACTCATCATTCTTTATTGAATAATTCAGAAATGCACTATGCAGTATGCAGCCTCCCTTATATCCCCTTCCAACCGTATACCGCTGACTGGAACCATAGGCTAACATATAGTCCAATAGAAACTCATTCATTTGACTGGATGGTTTCAAGCTCACCAAAACTTAAGATACACCCGGCCAAAGGTATAGAGCTTAAATCTGGACTATGGCTCCCCTCCTTTAAAATAACAACTAAGGAGGTGTCACATGTCCCACAACTCCAATGAAATCCCGGCCAGAGGAAAACATGGAAGATGGGGCCCTGAAACAAGTACCATCCACTGTGCACCGAGTGGTGGCATAAATCATTCTTATCATTCAAATCCCTCCTTACTCCACCCATCATAATACAACCGCCATGATGAATATGTTCACTCAAAATAATGCACTATTATACCATAAAGTTTTATACATCAATATGTGTATTTATGAATAGTAAATACTATGCGTATCTGTGAATAGTAAAATACTATGTGTATATGTGAATAGTAAAACACGGTATATATACATGAATAGTAAAAATGAAGAGTACATACGGTATGTATACGTGAATAGTATTATGAATAGTAAATACAGTATACGTGAATAGTAAAATGAATAGTAAATACGGTATACGTGAATAGTAAAATGAATAGTAAATACGGTATACGTGAATAGTAAAAATGAATAGTAAATACGGTATATGTGAATAGTAAAATGAATAGTAAATACGGTATACGTGAATAGTAAATACAGTATACGTGAATAGTAACGTACGTATAAATAGTACCTCTGCAAATTTACAAATCAAAGTTCCCACACCAGATCTTAAAACCATAAATATTTTCTAAATATTCTTGCCAAAATAGTAAACAAACAAATTTATAATCATACATAATTCACAAGTATAAGGAAGAATATTCAGAGTTACCTGTTACTTGCTAATACCCGAATCACCAACCAGCTATTATAACTCTCAAGCAAATATCTCTCTACTCTCTCTCTCTCTCTCTACCTCTCTCTATAGCTCTTAGAAGTTGTGAAGAATGAAATGAAATGGAAGGTCTATTTATAGTTGGAAAATGGGTCCTTAAGTGTAATTTTCGTCTCTGGGTCGTTCTACGTAATTTTCCCCGTGACAAATTTTCAAACCTCCCGTGACTCTTCTGTGGAAATAATTTTTCGTGGGTCCCACATGAATAGTAAATAATATTATATTATAATAATATAATATTATTATTCAAATAGTAAATTACTATTACGTGGGTCCCGCTGACAAAATTTTCAAACTTCACGAGAGTTTTGTGTCGGGAGAGAATTATTTTGGTTGTGGGTCCCGCATGAATAGTAAATACGTATTTAGGAATAGTAAATACCGTATTTTTAAATAGTAAATACGTATTTGTGAATAGTGAACACTATTCATATTTCACAAATTTCAAGTATTAAATACGTATTTGCGAATAACATATATATATATATATATTTTTTAAATACGTATTTGTAAATAGTAAAAACGTATACGTGAATAGTAAATACTATTCACGGGGCCCACAAAATACTGATTTCAAATTTATCACTTTCCAAAAATAGAGCCTACTAGTCTTCCCAAAATAGGTTTATGTTCAAGATATTAGATTCAAAATTCAGGATGTTACATTTCTCCCCTCCTAAAAGAAAATTTTGTCCTCAAAATTTCGCTATAGTAAGAATTCTAACCTATATAAATAAATGAGGATAGGTTTGACGCATGCTCTCCTCCGTTTCCCAAGTAGCATCTCCGGGAGCCATTCCTTTCCACTCGACCTTTACAAGTCTAATGGTCTTGTTTCTTAATTTCTTGTCCCTTGCATCAACAATCCGCTCCGGCTCGGCTTTATACGTCATGTTATCCTTGAGTTCTACCTCTTCTACTTCTATAATGTGGGAAGGATCCGGTTGGTATTTCTTCAGTTGCGATACATGAAAGACATCGTGAAGGTTCGCAAGCTGTGGAGGTAATGCAATTCTGTAAGCTACCGGTCCAACTTTCTCCAAAATCTCATAAGGACCCATAAAACGAGGCGAAAGCTTCTTTGCTCGTATTGCTCTACCAATGCCAGTCATTGGTGTGACTCTTAAGAATACATGTTCGCCCACCATGAACTCCAACGGTCGTCTTCTCTTGTCAGCATAACTCTTCTGTCGACTCTGAGCAGTGAGAAGTTTCTGTTGAATCACCTTAATCTTTTGAGTCGTCTCGTCCACAAGTTCTGGACCTATTAAAATTCGCTCATTCAATTCTGTCCAGCAAATAGGAGATCTACACTTTCTTCCATACAAAGCCTCATAAGGTGCCATCTCAATGCTGGAGTGATAACTATTGTTATATGCAAACTCCGCAAGATGAAGATGATCGTCCCAACTTCCTTTTAGTTCGATTGCACAAGCCCGCAACATGTCTTCCAGAGTTTGAATAGTCCTCTCAGTCTGCCCGTCAGTTTGAGGATGATAAGCGGTACTATAACTCATCCGAGTTCCCATAGCATTCTGCAATGCTTTCCAAAATCGTGAAGTGAATCGTGGATCACGATCAGATACGATGCTATTCGGTATCCCATGCAATCTGACAATCTCCTTCATGTAGATCTTTGCTAGTCTCTCCAATGAGTATTCTGCTGCAATTGCTAGAAAATGAGCTGACTTAGTTAACCTATCGACAATTACCCAAATGGCATTATGTCCAGAGGTTGTTAAAGGAAGTCCCATGATGAAATCCATAGAGATGCTGTCCCATTTCCACTCTGGGATATCCAAATTCTTTAATAATCCAGGAGGTTTCCGATGTTCGATCTTGACTTTCTGACAAGTCAAACAACAAGTGACAAAGTCAGTCACATCTTTCTTCATGCCCCGCCACCACCAATTCCGCTTGAGATCATGATACATCTTGGTTGCTCCGGGATGGATAGTGTATTTACTTCGATGTGCCTCCTCTAGTATGAGCTTTTTTATTTCTCCATCATTAGGTATGCACACTTTTCCTTTATACCTTAATATCCCATCTCTATCGATCCCAAATTTCGATTCTTTTCCTTCTTCAATATCTTCCCTCACGTTTAATAGATACTCATCTTCGAGCTGAGCGAATTTAATCTCTTTCCAAATTGTGCTTTCAATAGTTAATGCTTCCATGGTAGCGACCAAACCTGACATTACATCAATAGATGTACTTGGTATCTCCTCGAGCAATTTATGTTCTCTGATCATCATCTGGGCTACATGGATTGTCTTTCTACTTAAGGCATCTGCTACAACGTTCGCCTTTCCTGGATGATACTTCAATTCGAAGTCGTAGTCCTTGATAAACTCCATCCATCTCCTCTGTCGCATGTTGAGCTCCTTTTGGTCGAACAGGTACTTTAGACTTTTGTGGTCACTATAAACCTCGAACTTTGAACCGTAGAGGTGATGCCTCCAAATCTTCAGAGCGAACACTACTGCTGCCAGTTCTAAGTCGTGAGTAGGATAATTCCCTTCATGTGGCCTTAACTGTCGAGAAGCATAAGCTACTACCCTACCATTTTGCATTAATACACACCCAAGACCTTTCTTGGAAGCATCTGTGTACAAAGTAAAGGTCTGAGCAGGATCTGGAATTATAAGTACTGGTGCCGTAGTCAACTTAGTCTTCAAATTTTGAAAAGCTGCTTCACACTTTTCGTCCCATACATATGGTTGACCCTTCCTAGTTAACTTTGTCAAAGGCATAGCTATTTGCGAAAAGCCCTTGATAAATCTCCTATAATAGCCAGCTAGACCTAGAAAACTCCTGATCTCAGTCACGGACTTTGGTCGTTCCCATTGGAGTACTGCTTCAACTTTAGTATGGTCCACTGCAACACCTTCAGCCGATACGACATGGCCTAGGAATTTTACTTCCTTCAACCAAAATTCGCACTTAGATAGTTTCGCATAGAGCTTGTGCTCCTTTAACACTTGTAGCACGATTCTAAGGTGCTCTTTATGCTCTTCTTCATCCTTAGAGTAGATAAGGATGTCGTCAATGAAAACCACTACAAATTTATCTAGATATGGTCGGAAAATTCTATTCATGTAATCCATGAATACTGCTGGAGCATTTGTTAGCCCAAATGGCATAACAAGAAATTCATAATGGCCATATCTAGTTCTGAATGCAGTTTTTGAGACATCTTCAGCTTTGACTCTCAGTTGGTGATAACCTGATCTGAGGTCGATCTTGGAGAATATGGATGCTCCCTTCAACTGATCAAGTAGATCGTCGATCCTGGGTAAAGGATATTTATTCTTTATAGTCACTTTATTCAACTGGCGATAGTCAATGCATAGTCTCAGGCTCCCATCTTTCTTCTTCACAAAGAGTACGGGCGATCCCCAAGGAGATACACTGGGTCTGATAAAACCCTTTTCTAACAATTCTTCGATCTGCTTCTTCAATTCTGCTAGTTCCGATGGAGACATTCGGTAAGGAGCTTTAGATATAGGTTCCGTTCCAGGTACGAGATCAATAGAAAATTCTACTTCTCTCTCTGGGGGTAAACCTGTCATTTCTTTCGGGAATACCTCCGGAAATTCTTTCACCACTTCAATGTTCTCTATCCCTTCCTCCACTTCTGCTTGAATGGAGAAAAACACCATGTACGCAAGACAACCATGATGAACAGGCTTTTCATCTTGTACTATAGACAACAATTGTGGTCTACTATGACTCATAGAGTCATCCGCAAGAGAGATAGTCTTCCTCTTGCAGTCAAGGATGATGTCATTAGCTGACAACCAATCCATTCCTATTATTACATCGATACCCTTCGTGGGTAAACAAACAAGGTCTATATTTGAGATCCTATTATCAATCTCAATCGTACAATTTAAGCAAGCCCTAGAAGTTTTTACTGAAGCTCCCGCCGGTGTAGAAATAATCATATAATAAGGCAATTCACTCACTCTTAAATTCAATCGAGGCACACAGTCGTATGATATAAAAGAGTGTGTGGCACCAGAATCAAATAAGGCTTCTACTTCAAGACCTTGGAGTTTGAGGATACCTTTAATCAGATTTGGTGAAGCACTTGCCTCCTGATGTGATAGTGCAAACACTTTCCCTGGCACTGCAGTTCTAGCATCCTTGGCCCCTCGAGGCTCCTCCTCACAAAATCTGGAAATGTGTCCTGGCTTTCCACAGTTGAAACACGTCACACATGGTCCTTGGTGTATTCTTCCACACTTGGCACACATCTGATTGTTGGCGGTGCTTGCAGCAGGAGCTGTGGATCCCCTATATGAACTCTGACCTCCGCTGAAGTGACTCCTTTGAGGTCCTTTGAATTGACTTCTCGGTGGTCTGCTGAAATAACTTCTTTGGGGTCCAGTAAAATAACTCCTCGATGGTCCACCAAAGTGATTTCTGGATGGTTGGCTAAACCGCGTATTCACATTACTGAAGTTGTGACTCTGCTTCTTAGTAACTCCTCCCGTTGGTCTCATGAGGTGTGTAGATCTGGCCTGAAAACCCTTCATCTTCTCAGCTTCCTCTTCTCGTTTGTTCCTTGCTATCGTGCGCAGTTTGTCGCATATTTCTTCAAAATCCCTTGTTTCATCAAGGAACGGTGATAGAGCTGTTTTTAGGTCTGGTCTAGCTTTTTCAACCAATCGAGCACTCAACCATTTAGAGTTGTTCTGTGAATATCCGCAGAATTTAGACAACTCTAAAAAGCGAGTAATAAATTCGTCTTCATGTAATTCCCCTTGCCTGAATGTGAGGAATTCAGTTTCTTTCTCTATTCTGATTGAAGGGGAAAAGTAATAATTTTCGAACTTTTCCTTAAACTCTTCCCACGTCATCTCAGCATTTCCTTTTGTTTTGGTGCTTTCCCACCATTCTTCAGCTGCTTTCTGCAACAATTGTTCAGCAACCATCACCTTCTGTTGTGAGCTAATCTCGATAACTCTGAAAATCTATTCTACACGCTTCAGCCACTCCAGTGCTGCAATCGGATCTAACTTCCCCTCGAACATCGGTGGAGTAAACTTCCGAAATTTTTCCCAAACCTCAGTAATAGGTAAGGGATGATACTGAGAATGAGAACCGCTACTACCTCCATCTTCAGTGCGAGAATGACTTCCTCCCCTTGATTGATGGTCAGAAGGTGTGGCTTCCAGAGCCTTCTCCTTTCCTTCCTTACCACCTTGGCCTCTTCCTTTTGCTAGTTCATCCTCGTGTCTATTCACTTTCTCTCTCATCTCCAAGATGACGTCTCGTAACTCTGCCAAAAGGGCATTGTTATCCTGAGGATAGGGACCATCTTGATGCGGAGGGAGACCTCTTTGGGATGGAGCAGGGGTTGAATTAGTTCTTCGAGTTCTTGCCATTATCTCCTCCTATGATTAATACTATAAGGACACTAAACAAATAAAATAGCTAAATAAATTCTAAATCTAACAAAGGGAAGTGCTCATGTTATAATATTTAATTTGCCACGAACTTTTTAAAATTTTTTTTTTTTAAAGAAATCACTTTAGAAAATAAACAAAATTGCCATGGAACCTTTAGCTCTGATACCAAAAATGTAACGCCACAATTTTAATACCCAAAAACTCGGTCAAAATATTAAAAATACCTCCAAAAGGTTTAACAATATCCAAATCATTAGATTACATTACCGTTTCAAATAAAGTTTAACCCTTAATCAAAATAAATTTCAGAAAAATTATTTCAGAGTTCAATACAAAGCGGAAGTCTTAGGTTCATGGCAAATAAAATAACATAACATAAACTATAGGAGTACAAAAGAGCTTCCAGAGCTCACTCCATAGGTGCCTTCCCTTGCTCTCTACTAGAATAATCACCTGAAAAATGTTAATATGGGATGAGATTCCACGTCTCAGTAACTACTGAATATTTCTACCTTACACGAGCAAATTACATATGACAAAAATAAACGGTAATATAATGTGAATTTAATATACTCAGATATTTTTAGATATACCGTTGTACACATCAAATGCCTTTACAAAATACTCATCATTCTTTATTGAATAATTCAGAAATGCACTATGCAGTATGCAGCCTCCCTTATATCCCCTTCCAACCGTATACCGCTGACTGGAACCATAGGCTAACATATAGTCCAATAGAAACTCATTCATTTGACTGGATGGTTTCAAGCTCACCAAAACTTAAGATACACCCGGCCAAAGGTATAGAGCTTAAATCTGGACTATGGCTCCCCTCCTTTAAAATAACAACTAAGGAGGTGTCACATGTCCCACAACTCCAATGAAATCCCGGCCAGAGGAAAACATGGAAGATGGGGCCCTGAAACAAGTACCATCCACTGTGCACCGAGTGGTGGCATAAATCATTCTTATCATTCAAATCCCTCCTTACTCCACCCATCATAATACAACCGCCATGATGAATATGTTCACTCAAAATAATGCACTATTATACCATAAAGTTTTATACATCAATATGCGTATTTATGAATAGTAAATACTATGCGTATCTGTGAATAGTAAAATACTATGTGTATATGTGAATAGTAAAACACGGTATATATACATGAATAGTAAAAATGAAGAGTACATACGGTATGTATACGTGAATAGTATTATGAATAGTAAATACAGTATACGTGAATAGTAAAATGAATAGTAAATACGGTATACGTGAATAGTAAAATGAATAGTAAATACGGTATACGTGAATAGTAAAAATGAATAGTAAATACGGTATATGTGAATAGTAAAATGAATAGTAAATACGGTATACGTGAATAGTAAATACAGTATACGTGAATAGTAACGTACGTATAAATAGTACCTCTGCAAATTTACAAATCAAAGTTCCCACACCAGATCTTAAAACCATAAATATTTTCTAAATATTCTTGCCAAAATAGTAAACAAACAAATTTATAATCATACATAATTCACAAGTATAAGGAAGAATATTCAGAGTTACCTGTTACTTGCTAATACCCGAATCACCAACCAGCTATTATAACTCTCAAGCAAATATCTCTCTACTCTCTCTCTCTCTCTCTACCTCTCTCTATAGCTCTTAGAAGTTGTGAAGAATGAAATGAAATGGAAGGTCTATTTATAGTTGGAAAATGGGTCCTTAAGTGTAATTTTCGTCTCTGGGTCGTTCTACGTAATTTTCCCCGTGACAAATTTTCAAACCTCCCGTGACTCTTCTGTGGAAATAATTTTTCGTGGGTCCCACATGAATAGTAAATAATATTATATTATAATAATATAATATTATTATTCAAATAGTAAATTACTATTACGTGGGTCCCGCTGACAAAATTTTCAAACTTCACGAGAGTTTTGTGTCGGGAGAGAATTATTTTGGTTGTGGGTCCCGCATGAATAGTAAATACGTATTTAGGAATAGTAAATACCGTATTTTTAAATAGTAAATACGTATTTGTGAATAGTGAACACTATTCATATTTCACAAATTTCAAGTATTAAATACGTATTTGCGAATAACATATATATATATATATATTTTTTAAATACGTATTTGTAAATAGTAAAAACGTATACGTGAATAGTAAATACTATTCACGGGGCCCACAAAATACTGATTTCAAATTTATCACTTTCCAAAAATAGAGCCTACTAGTCTTCCCAAAATAGGTTTATGTTCAAGATATTAGATTCAAAATTCAGGATGTTACAATTGATTAGTCTTTATTTCTACAAAGGAAGGCATATCTTTGGAATAGAGAAAAATAATTAATTCATAGGAACTAATGCGTTCCTATTCAAATCAAACCACATAGGTCTTGTTGGCACTAGTCTGAGGCGGATTTGTATTGATCATTAATTGTCCCAAAATTCACATCACAATGAGCTTTCTCCAGCCAGCCAACATAATAGTTAGCTTCTGTAGTAACATGTTGTTGAGATCCGTACACGCAGCGGATTGAAATTTCTTACGAATCCCGTCCCGAGGATCACCCAGGTGCATTTAAATCAAGACTTAGGAATCTGAATCATACCTTTGGAGAATTCGTTCGTGTCTCGTTCTTTCTTGAACAGGTGGGCTACCTCCTCGATCAACAGAAGACGACTCTTAGAATCCTCTTCCTCTACCGGTATCCACACGAACAATCCCCGAATACGGCTACGGCAGCGTGCTAGCGCCTCGAATTGTGCGTCTCTCTCTTTTTACGCTCTAGGGTTTCTCGTGGCTTTCTAATACGCTCGACTAAAAGTTCTGTCAGTTTTTCTAAACCCGATAGGCGTATTATATAATCAAAATTAATCCTCATTAATTTTGGAATTCGAATTTTGAATCTGGATAATATATCAATTAAATCTATCTAATAGATCTAATCTAATATATTTATTTAATCCGAATTAAAACCAGATTTGAAATTCGAATATAAATTAAAAGCCTTCTGATTTAATTTATCTCTTATAAATTAAATCCGAGAAATGATATCTATCTATTTAATTAAATCTGAGATACTATATCTCAATTTAAATTAAACAGATATATGATATCTTTATTCGAAAATCAAATGAGATATAATATCTCTATTTGTTTTAGATATTTAATTTATCCGATAAATTAAATATAAAACAAATATCATATAATATTATTATAATCTCCATTAAATAATATTATTATATTATTTTTCGAATTTAATATATATATATATATATATATATATATATATATATATATATATATATATTTACCCCAGATTAAATTCAACATCCATTAAATCTTAGATTAATCTAAGATTCAATGAATCTGGACGCATTTGCTCGTGTTAGGTTATTCTTGTGTGCGACCCTGTAGGCCCATATGAGATTGGCAGTGGGCCAAGATTGTATCAGCCCACAAGTCGCAAGCGGCCTCTAGCAAGACATTGTGACTACCCAATTCACATGGGGATCGATGACACGATACAACCTATTGTACAACCATGTCACGTCCCTTTTGTCACGCGATAATTTGGTCAAGGATGAGGCAGGGATAATGTCAACTTCCTGTTCTTGACCACTACTTTCTCGATTCTCGAGTAGTCTAAAAGGTGAAATGGAAACTCTTTTCCATCACAGTATGGCCATACATTTCTTAGACTCACTCATCGAGGGGCCCAGTATTATCTCTCTACAAATGTGAGGGACAAATTCCATCTTGACCATTCACATTCCTCCGCATGAAAACCACTGATCCCGATCCGAGCCTTTGTCATCACCCGGTCAAAGGTGACTTTTGACTAGGTCAAAGACCAGTGACTCATCATATAGGAATCTATGATGATCTCAGGTTATAGGGCGTCGTGACGTGGTTATACATGAGATAAGCTTATGACTTAATCCATGCAGCTTTCTCATAGTGGGTCGATCCAGCACCTTGTACTCTTACAAGTGCCCATGACTTTGATTCGTATCTCCATACCTCATCAAAGTCATACTGGTCTTATTTCATCTTCACTCCCGTGTAGATGACCGACCAGGGACATTTAGGATAATCTATAAGATTATCCAGGGATGCAGTTATCAATACGAACATGCAAACGAAAATGATAACAAAAGAGAATACTTTAAATAACTTAAATATCCAAAGTACAATGAATTGCCCCTAGGGCATAATTTCCAACACATGTTATTGAGATAGCCCATAGTAATGTAAAAAAAAGTCTTATTGTGTGTGTACTTCTTATATTATTATGTTGAAAGCTAGATGATTTCTATCTTGAAAATTCAAAATGTTACAAGGTGCTTTGATACACCCTGATCCTTTTATATTTTTTGTTTTATTTGGTCAAGGTTTCTCTTTTTTGAAGCTTAGAGTCAGGGGAGGAACAGGTGAGGATATTCTCATTATCATTTTTCTCCTTTTTTCTCATCAGCCCATTTGGGCCATTGATTGGAAAGAGGAAAGAGGAAAGAGAGGTTAAAGTAGTGCTGTGATTGATTGGACGGATATGATTTAAAGATAATGAAGAATAATGAGAAAATGATTAGGAGAGAAACCCAGCGCGGAACTAGAAGGGGCTAGGGGTGGCCCCACCTCCTAAAATTACATAATGGAACCCAAATTTTTTAGAAATTATATTTTAGCTTCAACAAAATTTCAATATTTTCATTTTAGTCCCTACTAAAATTATCGTAAAGGGACTAAAATTTTTATGGGTTTAAATGTAGTTTTATGAATATTTGGGTTATATTATGTAATTTTCACCCCCTAATTGTAATTCCTTACTCCACCCTTGCTTAGAGCATAAAAGATTTTTGCCACTTTTAATAAGTGGTCTTTCTGAAAATAAAACTTATGTTCTCTTCTTTTTGGAGGTAAGGCTGATTATCATCTCAATTAATAACTTGTTGGTGGTCCTTCTATATCTTTAATTTCTATATAAAGTTAAAATTTCTTAAACATTTATAATGTTCATAATTGTAATTGGATAATAACTCAATTTCTTTTTATGAAAACTGCATTAAACTTAACACATATGTTATGTGTTTCCTCCAACTTTTTTTCTTTAGTGATTTGTCATTTACCTAACTTGTCTTAAAGCCTCTTTTATCTTCTATCTATATCATTGCTAACAAGAGGCAATTTTTGTATATGACTTGTTCTTGTTTACAAGAGACTTTTAAAATCCGTCTCCAAGTTTTTTTCTGGGGGCTTAATTTCCTATTTTATTCTATTTAATTACTCATACTAACGTCATTATATTTGTTAAGATAAATTATCCATATTATAATTCCCACTTTTGACAAACCTCTTTTTCTTATTGGCTAACTTTCCCCCTTTCATTTACATACTCTCTTTTTCTAACGTATATTCTCCCACTCTTTTAAGCCCTCTCTTTTCTAGAGTGATCTGTTTGTTCTCCCTTACGCTCCTTCCCCATAAATAAGGTATTTTTGAAGGGGGGAAAACACATTTTCATATGTTTATGAAAAAGGGGTAAAGGAAGTACTATTATAAACTTTACTGATACTTAATGTAAGACCTAATTAACTAATTTGATTAGATTAATAAAATTAGTTAAGTTAGTTAATATAACATGTTTTTTTTTCCTAAAACATCATAATCATCTCATATAATCCCCCTCCCTCTTATACTTGATTATTATTGAGGGAAATTTAATATGGCAAATTTTGGAAAAAAAATTGATAGATACGTAAAATATGTCGTACGTATAAGACCAATATTATTTTCTCAGTAAGTCTTGCTTTAAAGACCGGAGGAATAATAAATATCATGACAAGCATTCTATTTTTTTTATACATTTACTAAAAATATTATCAAACATTAATTCATAACATAATCAAGTTATATATTAACATATAAATGAATAATGATATAAAACAATTATATAAGCATGGAAAGAAAACTTAATCAAAACTAATCCAACAAAAATTATAGGGGGAAAAAAAAGCTATCTAAGACCCGCCTAGGATTGATCTACAACCAATATAGCCCATTTAATGGGGCAAGACATCGAATACTATATTAATTCAAGATCAATTAGAAGCCACTAACATGTTCGGTTAAGAATCGCTTTATTAGTGAAGACTCTTGAACACCATTGGATAAAGTGAAAGATCGATTCTTTGCTCACAAAAAAATCCAATCCAATAGCATACTTTAAACTCACACATCGAGCCAATTCGGGCCTTGCCGCGTGCTAGCAAATCAGCAGAACTGTACTGTGGTGCATCGTATCTGTACATTTCAAAAGCTCAGATCTTTTATCGATTTCAACCATCAAAGAACATATTACAACAACAGGAGGCCCCTCAGCATAAAGGGGCTTTGTTCATGATGGTGATATGGCCGATGATCCATCCCTATACGAAATTCTTGCAACTTTTGGTACTTCCTCGGGTCCTTAACAAAGAACTCGTTGACTTAATTATAACATATGTTGTGTATTATCAGTATTATATTATATTTCAGTTTATAAACTAAGAAAATTAGTTTGAAGATAAACCATAGGTCACGTAATTAATTAGTCAAGAAAAGTTAACATCAACCGGCTCTTATATTATTTTACTGCCGACACAAACTGGGGATAGTTGCAACGTGTTGCAACCGTCGCATCAATCTCTTGTTAGGCATGCCAAGCTCAAGAAGAAGACTGTCTTTCTAAAGAGATCTTTTTGTCCCACTCACATGTGCAACCTTTGAATTGTTTCTTGGAAATTTCCAAAACCTATGAACTAGAATGATTTTCTGTCGCACTTTCAGCCCAGGTCCCCTCCCTGGCATCTGGTTCCTTGACCAAATTCAGAATCTTTCGGTGAGTTTTTATCTTTTGATCGGCCGCCGGGGTCTCGATTAAATGAATGCTTGTTAGTTAACAAGTTTATATTGCGGAATATTGTGGTTCCTTCGTATGTAAGTTATCTTCCTCTATTTTGGTCATACATTGAACACATGGTGTTGAAAAACAAAAAGAATTTTTTTACTCAGTCTTCTAAAGGAGAAGTAACTGACTACTTATAGAATACAAATTGCTGCTCATGGGGGAATGGCATTGATTCTTTTTCCAGAAAAAGGAGAAGTCAGAAAGTGAGTTTAGAACCATCGACACGTTTGGCAGTGAAAATCTAATAAGTAATAACATTTGCGTAACATTCTTTGTAATTTACTAAAACTACTAAAGTTCATTATACTTACTTGGTCCTCTCTCTCTAAGATTGATCATTGGGTTAATTAGCTCCACATATTGCAACCGCAAAACACTGACATGTGAAAGGGTTCAAATTCACCTGTGATGCTTAAGCAATGTGGATGCCAAAGTGGACCACCAAATTTATCAGCTTCCACTCTACCTATTGTTGATGCAAGGCTTCCAATTAATTCCGCTTGTGTGGTAAGACTGCGTACATCTATCCCTTTCAAACCCCACTTGATGAGAGCTTTGTACATTGGGCTGGCCTTTTTTTTTTTTAAAAAAAAAAATCTATCTATAACTATGACTCCTTTTTTTTTTCTGGATGTAAGCATTATGACGTCTTTTTCCTTATTATGCTTGAAAGTATTCATTTCATTAACTTTTTGTTGGTTGCTAGAGCATCTTATGGATAAAAAAGCCTGGTCATGGATTAGTTAGGCTTTTATTATGCACAAAATAGCCTATCTTATACCCTTTTGTTGTCCGAGCAAAAAGAATGTGACTTCACGGGTTGCTAGCTAGCATACCTAACTTCTGTTGAAAATGAACAACAAGGGTAGCATAGTGGCACTCAAGGTTTGATTGAGCAGTCCACAATTGAGATATCTAAAATTAAAGTTGCCATCTTTGATTTACTAATGCTCCAAAAATTTCAGTTTCCTTCTCCATATCTCGCCAATTTCATGGATATAGTGTCCTCAGAGTTACTCTTTAAGCTGCACAGAAAAGTTCTTATCCCCTATAGTGTACCTGCTTAAAAATTTTACTGCAATGTGGGTTTATATGAAGTCATTTTCTGTGTTCACTTTCAAAGTGATTAAGAGTGGATTCTGGATAATGCACTATGCTCAAGTAGAGTGTGACACGGATCTTTTAGGTGTCATTTCATACCTGCATGAAGAATCAGGCTGATTTCATTGATTTCCTACTAGATGATGTACCCAGAGCTCGTGGCTATCTACCCACTTTCTAGCACAAATAATTTTATTCTGACTCTTCATGATGAGCACTAAATTAAGCTTAATATGGCTCTACTTTACATTATTGGGGGAATGAATTTCACTTTTTTGGCATGATTTTAATGGATTTGGTCATGCTTCATCACTTCATAAAGGAACCGCACTTTTGAGTTTTGAGTGACAAATTGAATGAAATTGTTTTTCACTGATTAAGCATTATTTCGTTTTTATGTCCCTAATAATGTTCCCTTTGGCCAATTATTCTGATAGATGTGGCAAATTATGCAGGAAGATATAGAACAACAACATTTGTGGTTACAATTGAGTCCCTTAGGAGTTATTGAGTTTTGGTATCTGGCAGCCATCTCTGACATTTTGTGATGATCAAAACACACAAGTTTATCTTCTTGCTTCTTATCAAGTGGCACATCCCTTGCGAATAAGACAATAAAATTTATTCTAAAGAACAACTTAGGAGTTAGTATTTCCTACAACATTAAGAAAAGGTCTCTGATAAATCCAACTCAGGAAGAGTTGATCAAAATTTCATTACATAAGTTGCATCAGAAGTCCTAAATTCTAGTATTATTCCTGAATTGTTGAAGAACGGGGAAAAAAACTCTTCTAGTTCAGTTCTGTTTGTATTAGAGCTGTGTCAGATCTTGGCTCCTTTACCTCACTCTATGTAGTGCCATGTAAGCAACAAGTCGATAACCTACCAACATCAAAGCCATAATGGCCACATCAACCCAGAGATAGTTCAAACCCATTGATTTGATGGGAGGAAAATCTCCAACCCTACACAATACACCCTTTGAGCACTCATAAACATCATTGTCTTTGTACTGGACACCGAGAAGAAGTTTGTAACAATAGTAGCTGTAACTCAGGTACTTGAACCACACTATGAAGGGAGGGATTTGTTGTACGTAGTATCCTCCAGCAATGAGAAATACAAGGGTTGTGACCGAAGCTAAGGTTGTGGCCTGCTTGACCTCCATAAGAATAGCTCCAAATGCTAAGCCAAGACTTTGAGAGACAAGAACACTGTAAAGAACCACAAGTAGGGAAAGTATGAACGTCAACGGGTGAGGTTTAAGCCCTCCCATCCAGTAGAGTATGAAGACAAATGCAGTTGGAAGAGCCAGCTCTAGTGGCAAGTCTCCTATTGTTCTAGCTAGAAAGTAGGATGAAAGGCGGTACATTCCTGATGACCGTTCCTTGATCAGCATTCTTCTTTCTTGAGGAAATGTGAAAACTGCATTGTAGAGAGGGTAGAATCCCCAAAAAACCGAGAAGAAAAAGATCAAGGCAACCTGCATTACAGATACTGGCACATATTAGTACTTTGCACCACTAAATTAAAAGTTGTGACTGAACAACATAACTTTTGAAGTTTTCTCTCGAATAATAGTTTTGGAAACATAGGAACAGACATTATGAAATACTGTGTTGAAAATGAGAATGAAATACTTGTAGTTGATGTTTTCATCATCGATTAAATAAGGGGCCAAAAACTTAATGCAGCTCTTACCCGGTCTTGAATGTGTGATTCTGGTGTATGCCACCACAAGAGTCCACCAAGAAAAGCAACACTTATGACTTGGAATATTCTCAGCCTGTTGAAAGCTTCATACCTTCTCTCCCTTAGGCCCCTCTGTAACAGTACCTTGAACTGGTACCACCAACTTGTGCACCATTGCTCTGGTTTTATGTCACTTTCTGCATCAATTAAGCAATATAAGTATTTTAGACTAGTAACAGTAACAATAAGTAGCTTTTAATTTCATATTTAGTCACCTTTTTTCCTTTTTTTATAAAAAACTTTAAAAAACAATGGCTAAGAGATGGAAGACCTACTTGCACAAGTATCTTTTGTGATATTGTAGTTGTTCAAATTCAAGCTGCAAAGCTCAGTTTTCAACTTTGTTGCTATGTTCTTGTCATAAGCAGAAATTAGCGCTTCCCTGACTAGCTTCCTTTCTTGCTCCAGGCTCTCACCTTGTTCAGTTGCATTCTTGGAGTCTGGGGCAATCCCTGCAATTTTCCAAAATTTTTGGGTCATTATTAGCATTGCCTTCCTTATTTTCTAGACTGGGCACAAGTTATGTGTCTGTCTAAGTGGGATATGGGGTTATCCTGTAGTAGAGTTTATTAAAGTAAGTTTCAGCAAGTTCTGAAGAGTGGGGTCTCATTTTATTCATTTGAGTAAAGCAACATATGAAGGCAACCATGGAAAGGGTCAAATGTACACCGCCTTACCCTGCAAACAGAGAGACTATTTCTAGGATTTGAACTCATGACCTCTTAGTCACATGGCAGCAACTTTTATCGTTGCCTTTAACATATGAAGACAAATGAGGGAAAAAAATTAAAATGAAAAAATAAGTATTGTATATTACCGTTGGCAAGGTCAAGCAAGAGATCCGCTGGATTGACAGTCATGGATGTGGAAAAGCCAATGGATGAAAAGTAATCCAAGGCTGTAGAAGCAGGACCATTATAGATGGAGCAGCCTTCAGATAACAAGACTACCTTATCAAACATGTAGTAGAGACGACTAGATGGCTGGTGTATGGTGGTCACAACAGTTCTACCTCCACTAGCCAAACTTTTGATTGTGTTTATGATCCTCTGAGCTGTTGTAGAGTCCAAACCTGAAGTGGGCTCATCTAGCAGCAAAAGGCTTGGATTGATGAGCATTTCCTGACCTATGCTTACCCTCTTTTTCTCCCCACCTGATATCCCTCTAAAAAGTGGTCCTCCTATCATGCTTCCCCTGCACCGAGTCAGTCCTAACTCGACGATAACTCGCTCTACATGCTCGACTTTTTCGTCTCTAGTCAAGCTGTTAGGCAACCTCAAAAGTGCAGTGAATAATAGGGTCTCAAAAACAGTGAGATGAGGGTAGAGAACATCATCCTGAGCCACAAAACCAGTTCTTCTCTTTATGGAACCTGAGAAAGGCTGGTTGTTGTATGTGATCTTTCCGGATAATTTACCATTGAGACGGCCTCCAAGAGCCGTGAGAAGTGTGGTTTTCCCACTTCCAGATGGGCCTAGCATAGCTAGTATTTCTCCTGGGCAAACCATACCTGTAATCCCATTCAATATGGTCTTCTCCTTTGAATTCCATGAACCACCCCAACACAGTCCTTTCTGCTCTGGTTTAACTTTGTAAACCAGTTCCTCAAACTGTAAAATGAGTACAGGACAAAGGCGAAAAAGAGTTAGCACAATTGTATCAGAGAAAGTAACATTAAATATTCATGGTGCTGCTGCAAAACAAATGTAAGTTAATATATACCTTCAGAGTAATTGGGTACAAATTCAGTTTTGGTAAAGATTGTTCATTGGTTTGAACCGGGTAGGCAAGGACAGTTGAGTTGCGGGGCTGTGACATCTCTTGCGCTCCTTCTTCTTCTACAGGGTTATTACTACTGCAGTGTTGTGGTTTTAGTGCTATGGAGTTTTGTGGCATGGCTAAAGAAGGTGAGAAATTTGCAGTCTTTTGGGTGATAGTGGTGATGGTGATGATTGTGGGGGAGAGAGAGTGAGGGGGTTATGTTAAGAAGACCCGTTTAACTTGATTTCTTAGTGTGTGTTGTGAGGAGCACATGAATATATAGTTGGAGCTGACAGGTCAGGATGTTCACTGTTTACCACGGTTGTGTATATAGGCCCCTCTTGAATGGTGGGATGCCACCTTCTTTTTTATCTCATATTATTCTAACACAACCAAGATCACCCAAAATATTATTTAGAAATTCTGAACCATTTATTCTTAAAGACCCCCCCCCCCCCCCCTGGGGAAGAGGGAAAAATTATTTTGAATATATTTACAGATGCTTTAAATGTTAAAGCACGATGGTGTGTCGGGTCATCCATGAGATAAGTCTTGTTCTTCTTCTTGTTGTTGTTTCGGATGCTTTAAAATTCAGAAAATTTGTAGAAAAATTAAAACTGGCGTGCTAGTCATGATCTGTTGACAGAAAGCACTTGATTGGTGTACGGTAATTAGGTGGCCCATTAGGAATGATCTTACATGCAGAAGAAAGAAACAACACATGCAGTAATTGAAGTAGGAGAAAATTCACCTCCAATTCAACCTTAAACTTTCAATTGTTTATTCCTCTTGGGTGGGTTTTTCAGTTTCTTTTAACAAAGTAAGGTTGTAAACTAGAAGCCAAAGCCACCCATAAAACAGAAAAAGTGAGAAGACAGCAGTACGGCATGATGTTTTTAGCTTTATAAATAGAGCGATATTGGATGGATTTTGTTCTTTGTAATTTTGGGAATAGTGATATGCCCATTATATCCGTATGTTTGTGCATGCAGATTTGATTTGCAAAAACTAAAGGAAGAAATGGCTATTACTGGCTGTCATGGCAATCATAGTGTTTTTTGCAGCATTTTTTGTCTATGTATTAACTCATGAAGCACTCATTGTCATGGCAATCATAGCAATCCACATTACATGCTTATAGCTTAGGTGCTTATATGCTTATATCTCTATTAGAGGTATAAACATATTTTTTAAATTTTTTTAAATTTTTTTATATATTGTATTTATTCAGATTTAAATTATATGATGCTTTCTGACATATTTTTTATACTCAGTACCTCAAATTAATTAGTTTTCATGATACTGGTGTTACAGACAAATATTTCTAAATGCAGAACTGGAAACTAATTAATTTGAGATACTGGTTCCAAAATACATGTCAGAAAGTAGCATATAATTTAAATCTGAATAAATACAATATATAAAAAAATTAAAAAAAATATGCTCATACCTCTAATAGAGGTATAAACATATAAGAAGCACCTAAGCTATAAGCATGTAATTTGGACCCCAATCATAGAGGGTGAGCCTCCAAGCAACAGTAAGTTTACTACCAACTGGCCTAAAGGTTAAGAATTCAAATCTTGGAATTTGCCTTTCTGCTTGCTGAGGTAAGGCTATAAATACATCTATCCTTCCCTAAACTCCACTTGGTGGGAGCCTTTTGCATTAGGTTGTCATATTTTTTGTTTTACTAACTCATGAAACAAGTGGGTCTATTGTTTCGTACTGAAGGTGAGCATCGAAGCAACTATAAGGTCACTGCCATATGACCTAAATGTCATGGGTTCAAATCTTGGAAACTGTCTCTTCGTTTGTTGGGGTAAAGCTATAAATATATCTATCATTCCCCATACTTTGTATTGAAGGTGGGCCTCAGAGCAACGTAAGATTATTGTTATGTGACTTGAAGGTCACGGGTTCAAATCTCAGAAACTGCCTCTTCACTTTTTGGGGTCAGGCTATATACATATGGCCAAGTGGATCTAATGCTTCGTACTGCAACATGGCCTTGATATTTATTTGTTGCATATGGCTTTCACATATGCTCTGTGAATATTACAGATTTCCCAGTGTCAGTGATGGCTCTTCCACAATTTCAACAATGAGACTTGCATGTAAACTGTGGCAAATCCTGATCACTTTTACTCTTCTGGTAGTTCTTTTGTTAACCTACTTGTATTTGTCATTATGTTATATTATATTTTTTTCTTGTTCACTGGGACAGATTTTATATGCAAACGGCACACATGATATTATTCTATATTGCTGCATAAATGAAACAAGTGTGGTTGGTTGTCATTTCCCACTACAGGGAATGCAACTAAATATAAATGGAAATGGAATTAAACACCTTTTTAAATATGAATGGACGATAGATTTGACTGTATTTTTCATTTGCCTTCTTTTTTTCTTTTATAATGATTTTTTAGGACAATGACATGATTTTATCTCCCCCCATGTGTGTGTGTGTGTGTGTGTGTTTTTTTTTTTTTGTCATTGTGAGACTGTGAGTTATGGTCTCAACAACCCAGTGAGTAAAAGAACCCTCCAAAATCAAACCAACAAATGTCCTATATATTCTCTTCCCTCATGTTTAATCTGCATGTGGTAGTTTTCCATTGAACAAGAGTTAAAAAAACAAATTAGCAAAAAAACAACAAAGAAAGAAAAGAAAATCAATCGCCTTCTTCAAGTTCTGGGGAACATCTCTCATGCTCTGATGCAAGAGGGAACTCAGTAAGTTCAGGTCTCTCAATTAAATGTTTTCCTTTGTTTTTTACAAGCACAAGTATCTTTTTATCAAAGGCAAACATGTTCGAGTCACCGAGTAAGTTTTTCCTTTTTACTCAACAGTATAAACAGCAAGAGAATAGATTCAAAAGGAAGAGGAATATTTAAAAAAAAGGAGGAAGAAGAAGAAGAAAGAAGCACCAGAGGATACGTGGGGTTTTACCAAAGAGAGATAAGGTGATGAACTTGACTAAACTTTATTAATAGAAAACGGAAAGGAATTAAAATAACAGTTCTTTACATTACTTTGTAAAGCAAAGGTATTAGATATTGCTTTATTCCCTCCCTAACAAGCCTTTGTTGATTATATAAACACTATCGTTGTGAACATTCATATCAGCAAAATTCGATATGACTGTTCATATAACGGTATAGTTCCTCTGATAAAAATGGCAAAAGGAAGCAGGATGCCAGCTGGCTAACAATCTGTTACCATTCTTATTTAGGAATATCAGTGAAAAACCATAGTTTGAAAATTTTATTTTCCAGAAGGACCTAATATGTTTTTGTATACAAAAATATTAATGCTCTATATGATTTATTTTTGCTCACCGCAGGTATTCTCTTATTAGAGGCAATCCTGTTAGAGACATTGTCGGACATTAAATATGGACACCTCTTACAATAGAGATTCGAATATTAATTCGCCATTGTGAGAAACTAGCCATCATCTTCTACTAGACCCAATCCATGTTGGTTATTTTATATGATTTATATACAGAAAGTACCGGTACTTCAATTTCAAGTCCCTTAACTTGTAAATTTTCAAACGGGGATTTTTCATAGATTTTTTCACTTTTTTTTTTATTTGCTTGGAAGTTATTAGGTTCTGCATAAGCTGAATAAGAGAGGAGAAGAATGATTAAAGGCAAAACCCATCAATCAGATTCCAATTTGTGTCCATAAAATAAATATTTTTTCTCTTCTTTTGGGGGAGCACTGAGATAAAGTGTTCATATAATGGCTCCTGTGGGGAAGTCTAGCTTTTCAGTGTGGAAGACTTGGCTATTTCGTCCTAGGTGCGCATATATGTTTTTTTTATCAACTTGTATTATTAATTGATGCAACATTTTTTTTTTTATATTGATGAATAATTGATGCTGTTTCCCTCCTTTTCTTTGAGGCCCTGGCTTTGTCACATATTCTCATTCATTCCCTCTCCTTCTCAAATTTTTATCTTCTAGGTACTCAAGCATGGATTCTCTGGTTGTTTTTAGGGTATATCTACCCTAACCCTAACCTATCTATCAAAACCCACATTGGCCATCGATTTGAACATTCTTGAAGCCAATTCATAAGAATCTTATGCTTTTGTGTGTGCACATGTTTTAGTGACAATAGATCGATTTTTTTTTTAAAAAAAAAAATTTAACTATTAAGATTTGAGCATTGCCAAGTCGACTTAAAAGTACTTGTCTTAAAGGCATTTTTTTGTGTTCACACTAACTTAAACTTAAGATAGAAAAGTGATTTTATACGAAGAAGGTAAGAAAGATCAAATGTATTTGACTTAGATGCTAATGATAGGGTGATACATATAAGTAGAAATTCACATATCAACCTATTTAGAAGTAGTCACAATGATTTATCAATGATCAAAGTTAATATAAAGTTGTCATGAGCATGTTATAAATATCTTTTTTATTTTACATTAAATTAACATATTATAAGATATAACTCTCTTTTTTTTGCAAAAAAAATATTTCTTTTAAATTTTTCAACCTTCTTTCTTCATTTTTTTTTAAAAAACTACTCACTCTGGTCATAAATACAAGACATAGTTGACTTTTTTAAAGAAATTAAAAAAAGTTGAATATAAGTTACTTAATCATATCATATGTTATGTATTCTTAGATTATATATTAGTTTATAAATTAGGTAAAATAGTTTGAAGAAAAAAAGACAAATATAAATATTTTTAAAGTAATTTAATTAAGTTTTTTAAATATCTTTTAAAAAATTAACCTTGTCTTATATTTATGATAGATGGAATGAAGTAGTTAAAACTTGCAGCTTATAATCTATGGATACCTATTTTTTTCCCCTAAGAGAGGGCTATTTAATGGTTGATTTTATTCATTAGATTGTTGTCCTTTATGCTACCTTTACTTGGAATAAAAATAAACTCTTCAATCCATATCCATGTGTAAAATTCCATATCAAGATTTGTGAGAATCTTATTAATTTGTTGTGCCCTTTATTAAGTTACCGACTCATTAACATCTTTAATCACAAAAACTACCTGTTTTTATTTGAATTTTGAAATACAATCCATTTTCTGTGGGTTAATTACAAAATTAAAAAAAGAAAGAAAGAAAAGGACTGGGCCATGTGAAATTGTCATTACTTATTATTGTGTGACATGTTAACTTTTAAAACTCACCATACAACACAGCAAAAAATTAATAAAGCATGTATTCAAAATGTAACTAAAAATTCTTCAAGTGGTTCCAATAATTTAAACAGTGAGACTGTACAAATAAATATCCAAAGTCTGTGCAAATCATCATGAGGACATACTTCTTCCGGAAAATTTTAGTCAGGTCCTATAAATAAGATTTTATTTCAATCTACCCAAAAAAATTCTAAAATTTCATTGTACTCCCTTAAATAAAAAATGAAATTAAGTTTTTTTCGGTGAAGATACAATGTTACCCCTACTTTATTTTTTCATGAAAGCATTTACAAGATAAATAAATAGATTTAAAAGAAATGGGGGGGGGGGGGGACAAGAACATTTTAGTCATCACAAGATAAATTCATATAGGATAAATAAGAATATCCATAAGACAAATAATTTCATTTACAATATAAATATAGGGATTCAAAAGAACCCAGAGAGTTGAAAATATTTTGGTCATTTATAAGACAAATAAGGGGATTTAAAAAATAAGGTAATTGTCTTCATCTATAAAATTTAATTTCATTTTGATCCAAAAGATATGGTTAAGTTCCAGATTATTTTAAGGGTTGACTGAAACAAAATCTATTTCATGGGGGATTATTGAAATTATTTTTGCCCACTTCTTAGGTACTAAATGTAAGAGTCGGTAAAGGAGTTTGTTTTTGTCTTAAAAGTAATACCCCAATTCATTTTTCCTTAAAGTTATACTTTTTATTTAATTATCCTTATTAATTACACTTATTAAGAGATTTTGATTAAGGATGGATTCTAAAGTGAATGATTAAAATGATATTTTCGGAAAAACCAATGTACATTTTTTTATAAATAACTAAATTAATTATATAGTAGTAGTAGAACACAAGGAAGATTTTGGAAACGTTTTTCATGATAAATGAACTGTTTAACTTATTATTATTGGTTTGAAACCACTGGCGGACCTTCACAGAAACAATGGCCGCCCGAAAAAAAACTATCCCAAATATAAAATGTAAATTGATTTTTTTTTTAAACATTTGGCCCAAAAATGTATACATTTGTTCCAAAAATTTATACATTTTACCCCCCAAATATTTTTTTAATTAGTTAGTGAGTATGTATTTAGCTCTCCTAAATATTTATCCTAAGATCCTCCACTGTCTGAAAATATCCTGTTATTATTTGACTGTCCACATTTCATGCCTGTGTTACTTAATTTAGACGTATTATATATTGTGGATCTATGTGGAGAAAAAACAAAAATAAGCATCGAATTTCACAAATAATCTGTGGGCAAAAAGAATTCCACGTACGTACAAATAATCATGCATGATGACAAATATCTTCGCATCAACGTAATCATGCACCAAATATAGTGTGATATTGATTGCATCACTTTCTAATTTTGCAATTAAATGCCCCTTCTTAGTAAGATTAACTATATATAGAGGCATTTTTACCATATATATGTGTGTGTATGCTTCAATCATTTATCAATTATTATCCTATAGCATGTAAAGCCATTCGATCGTACGTACAGTGAGTAAGCAGTAATTCATCAACTTGTTCTATATTTAGGGTTTTGATTGGAATATTATATAACCCTTTTTTCCCTTTCCGTTTAGTTTCCTAAAGAATAGTTGGCAAAAAAAATTCTTAAGAAGCTATATACATCTATATATAACTTTGTTTAAAAATACTGGTTTGACTCTTTGAGAAGCATCGCTTAACAAAAATCAGTTTCATTGTTAAAGAATTATTTCTCACCAAATTAAAGATCAACATAGGTTTAAATTTTACTAATGATATAATTAAGGATTAGCGAGTAATTCATGAACATATTTGTAAGCATTATATTATTTAAACCTTGTTGTTACGGCCTGGCCGTGGAAGCCCCACATCGGGTCGGATGAAGGGGTTTTTGAGGCTATATAATATAGGGTGCGTCTCTACTATCAGCTTAAACTTTTGACATGATGGTTAGCGTTCTTTGTGTTGAAGGGCTTCGGGCGAAGCATTACATATCATAATCTTATTACATCTAAGTATTTTCTAGATATATCTAGCATCTCAAAGTATTTTGTGATGGATCTAGCATTCTAAAATAATTTTTTAAATATGTCCAGTACCTTAAAGTATTTTATGATAGAACGCAGCTAAATAAGTACTTTAATTTCAAGTGCATCAAATACCCTAAAATATTTTTTGATGCATCTAACACCCACAAACAATACTTTCGAATGCTAGACTTACCTTGAAAAATATTTCAGAATGGACCTAGCTCAAATTATTTTATGATAGAACGCAGCTAAAAAAGTACTTTAATGCTGGTACCCTTAACCCTATATATTGGTTTCATGAGAACAAGACCTTGGACTCGTGCGTTGCACGGAGTGTGTTGTTTTATTCGGTTTTTAAATCGGACAACTAAAGTATTAATGTAATAACAATGTAGTTTTATTAGTAAATAGATTAATTGTAGACGTAACAATAAACTCAAATGAAAGTACGAAAAAACTGAATTCATATAACCATTACATTGAAAGCACAACAATAACAAATTGGAAGAAATTTTCGCTTGACAACTATTAATGTGGTAAAATGTTTTGGAAAACCTCTCTGTATACCACATTAATTGTGTTATCGATACACTTATTAAACTCATCCAAAATCAGTATTTTTAGACCCTTGGAACTCTTTACCCTAGATAAAACAACATAAAGTTATCAATGTGAGAAAACTGGTTTTGGTAGGTAAAGACCTACATTTGACATTGATTGTCCTTGACTTTTATTAATTGTCATGGCGAATGAAACGATGATTGGAAATTGTCTTCTAGTTATCTTGAAAGGAAGTTTAGATTCACATGGATTCATGTCCATCCTATGTATCAAAACATCTTGCCCTGCGCTGTTGCCATTCAACGCTTTCGCCTTAATGACGTTCTTCCCTAGTTTTGTAATTTGAAGCCTCGTACCATTGCACAATCCTGATGCTTGATCAATGTTCCTTATTAACATAACAGGTACGCCGACCTTCAAAACCAATTTATGATGAGGAATCCCAGAACATTTAATTGAATTGAGGAACTCTGTATCATACAGATCATCGATACTATCATTTACACGATCTAAACGATTTATAGAGTCAGCACTGAAGTATTCTGCTTCATCTCCTGACAGTAAAGAACAAATGTATTCATTCAAGGAGTCAACATGTTCTGTAGTTGGTGTCAGTATTGATCTGTTGTTTAGGTAATCTTCCTCGAATAAACGCTCAACTAAATTTGGGTAAGTAGATTCAACGATACACCTTATTGGATTATCATCATCATGGAGTAACAAATCAGAGGGTATTTCTATGTTTGCAATACCATCGTGTGGCAAACCAATAACACCCTTTCCTATAAGCAGTAGCCATTCAGAAAATGCTTTGATTTTCTCTTGCTCAACTGGATCTGCAGAAGACTTGAGTCTCATATTTTTGGTTAATTGCAATAACTGACATCCATTCCAAAGAGGAGAAGCATTAATAGATGCATTTACAATCTCAGCTCGTCCTCTTTTAGGAATAACTGGTAGAATTTGTCTGAAATCACCTCCCATGACAACACATTTCCCTCCAAATATTCTATTGGTCTTCAATAGGTCCCTTAAAGTTCTGTCAAAAGCCTCAATGCAATGTCTCTTCACCATTGGAGCTTCATCTCAAATGATTAGATTAGCAGCCTTGATCAAGTTGGCAGTTGGTGAATTTTGAGTAATAGAACAAATAGAATCTTCATTGATGTCTATAGGAATTAAAAATCTTGAATGTGCAGTTCTGCCTGATGGTAGTAAAGTAGCTGCAATTCCACTGGATGCTATGTTCAATATGATACTCCCTTTAGATCGTATGGAAGCTGTCAATGCGTTTCAAATGAAGGTTTTCCCCGTACCACCAAATCCATGCAAAAAAAAAAAAAAGAATCCACCTTCTTGTGAAGAAACAGTGGAAAGTATTTTATGGAATACTCCCTTTTGCTCGTCAGTCATCAGATTTTGCAACCTAATAGCTTCATCGCTCTCTCTTTCTTTGTTGTAGTTCAACTCCTAAAGTATTAGTTGATTAGACATGTCAATCATGTTTTGTTCCGTAGCAAAATTTGTTCAATCTCAAACAGTCCTGTAGCTTCTTTATTGGTACTTGTGAACTGCAACTCTGGAACATGAAAGAAAACTTATTAATTATTTAATTACCTGTTTGTTTGTTTTTTGTTAAAACAATGAATACTTTGCGCAAAAATAAAGTATTAATAAAGAAATGTACTTGTAAATAGCTGATTGCCTCGTGTCATATATAACAAATCTTCACATATGATATCTTTAGTCCTTTCCCAAACAATACTAGGTTGTGACAAGGAATGACTTAACAACATACTGGTGAAAAAGCGACGAAGGTAGTTGCCTGATGCCCACAATGATGCTTCTTTAATTGCATCGATATACTTATTGTCACCATCTAACAATCCAAGTGCATAAAATGCTTCCTTGAATGTCGGGTAGACAACATTATTAACAGTCCTAATATCTTCATAATTCGTTGGACCTCGAATTTTTGTCAAAAGCAAACGAAGATAATATAACTCCCCTTGAGTAAGGGTACAATGACCAAGCCTTCCAACGGAGAAACCACGTTCGCGATGCTTCCAAATTCTTCTTTCCCTAACAAATGTAAAGTAGTTAGGGAATTGAGAATAAGTTAGTGTTCTTGCAAAAGGGTCATCCTTATTCTTTTCAAACCAAGCAAGGAACATTGATTCTTTAACTCTAGGATTGTTGACAAGGGATGACATTGCCTGAGTTTGAGAGTAATAAACTGCTTGTTGTTCATGAAGATGGAAACTTAATGTTGTCTATGGTGGATATCAAAGGCAAAAATTCTCCACGATGCCTCACATGAAGACACATACCTACAATTGAGATAGTGAGCAATCTCATCAAATGTTTGTTGAGACCCTGGACTTTCGTTGTTGCTATATATGCCTGCGATTACGCAGTCATTCCCTTTGCTTATATATTTGAATAGGTATTTAACAGCTCGTGATTGATTTGTCTTCTCAATGTTCAAATGAGCAGAAAAAAGCTTTAGTAACCTACCATTGTAAGGGACCACGAATCTGTATCTAGATGAACACCCTTCCTAGACACCGTGTGCCCATCATTTCTCCTTCGATATGTTGGATATCCATTTTCATCCAACGTAGTACTTGTGTTATACCTTTTAGGAAAGTACTTGGAACATTTACCATCCTTCATGCAAGGTGCATTGTTTGACGATCAACCGCATGGACCATGAACCATATAACTGCCAACTAATTCATATAATTGAGGGTCTAAATCTTTGTCAGGTATCTCTACGGATATTAAGCTATCAACCTCAAATGATGTTTTTATTTTGTCTGAATCTGACAACCATAATATGATGTGTGCGTGTGGTAGGCCTCTTTTTTGGAACTCGATAGTGTAAACATCTGCAAATACACAAATATCAGTAAATTATACATTTTCAGAAATAATTTAATAATAATATTTTGAACTGTAATTAAGTTGTTAATATTTATATGTTTTTTCAAGAGATCTGTAAAACCAATTTGGCAACTCCCTCCAAATTATGAATAAATTTTAAATAGATACAAGTAATCCTTTCTAACTATGTTTGTCAGACTAAATAATCATTCTTCCACATTGGTTTTTTATAAATCCTTCTTACTAAACATTAATATAGAAACAAATGTAGCAGTAATGACAACATTAAATAATTTGAAAGAAGCAAAGGTTATGTTATATCTTCTAGTAAAACATACTTGTTTTTATCGAACCAAAGATCTTATCGTCCTTCAAAGTTCACATCAACTTCCATAGCTTTATGTGGAATACTCTGCTCAATATTTCTGGCCTGTCACATGGTTTCAAACCATCTTTGTTACAATGGCGAGTAATCTCAGGCCACATAGGGTTGCATGTAAATGTTATAAAAATGTCAGGATAACCAGCCCAGGAACAAATGGCCATAGCATCCTGATAATTCTGAATCATGTATCGTGCGCCCCCAGTGAAAGAAGAAGGTAGAATAGCACGTCGTCCTGTTGATGAAGGATCTGTCTCTTCTCTTGTAACAGTGTCTGAAAGTCCACTATAAAGGTCAACTCTTAATTCCTTTTGATGCTTTCTGATGTAGCTGAGCCTATCACTTTCTACCATGGAATATCCGTCAACAACAAACTGTTGAAGTAATTTTTGACCTTACAAAATAAGAGAATGCTTTGAAGTCCTCCTCATAAGACGGAACGCCAAGTACTCCCTAGGTGTTAGTTTTTTCTTCTTCTTTGTCATTGACAATGATTCATTTGCATGTTCATTTGTTGAGTCGTATCCATTGTCACCATAAGGAAACAACAAAGGATATTGAAGTGGTAGATATGACATGTGTAGCTCATCAATTCGTTGTAAATGTCCATTCTGACGTTTGACAATGATGTCTCTTTTGGTGTATGACTTATCAAAATCACCAACAATTAGTGCAGCAAGTTCAGAAGTTGTTGGCATATTATATTATCTAGATAGCACGCTTGAATTTCCATTTCTGATTAGCCTTATGCTAATATCAGGGACAACATTTTCCTTGATAATGTCTGCAGCTTTTCTGTATTTTTTCACTATAGAATTGTGCAGCCTGCTGGCTTCTACATATCCGCCGAGCCGCTGCCTTCTTCCTATAGGATCTTTAGCAGTTGTGTTTGTTTTTGCTTCAGTGTTGGTCTTTTGAATTGGTGGATTCTGACCTACTCAATTTGTCTTTGTTTGCAGCTAGGACTATGGATGGTCTGCCGTTGTACGCTCGCCTGTCCAGAGCGGCCGCTGCACCTTCGAGTCGCCAGAAGAAACGAGCGGCTTCTTCTGCTGCCGGTGCTCCCGCTGCTTCAGCTTCTAAGAAGGCTAAGGGTCCTGCTGCTGACGGTCCTTCTTCCGCCATGGCTCCACCGGCCGTTCCCGTGGTGGAGGCTCCAGCTCTGGAGGGCCAGGAGGTTGCTGATGTTGGTCCTACCCCGACGCCTGAGTCCCAGGTTTCTGAGGGGCGCGAGGCCTTGATTTCTGATGAGGAGATTGAGGTTGAGTTTTTCGTCGATGAGCCTTCTGCCTCCCTGCCAGATCTGCCTTCCTCTTCGTCGCTTCCGCCTCCGCCGCTCCCGAAGTCTCTTCTCCCCCGTGGCCGTCTATGGCGCGATGGGGTAGTTCCTGAGGTCTCTACCGCTTTCCTACCTCCCCGACACTTCACTAGCTGCGCCGCACTGAATCGGCCGGCCTTGGATGAGCTGCACAGGAACCAGGCGGAGCTTTGCCGGGTGGTGGGATACAACCAAGCCTTGATTCTGGTCCGGGAGCAATATGCTCGTTCCCATGCTGACATCCAGCGGCTGCGGGCGCAGGTCGAGGAGTTGACCAAGGGTTTGTCGGCGGCGGAGGCCAAGGCCGCATCTGCTGGGGACCTGAAGGAGGAGCTGGAGGTGGCTGAAGCCAAGGCTAGGTCGGTAGGGGAGGAGCTCGCCAAGGGCTGGGCCGAGCGAGATACTGCCCTGGGGGAGCTGGATGGGGTCCGGGCGGAACTGGCTGCCGCTCGGGTGGAACGGGATGCCGTGAAGGCTGCGGCTGTAAAAGCTGACCAAGGGCTTCAACTTGCCCGAGTGGAGGCCGATAGGGTTGGTGAGGAGCATGCCCGGGCTCTGAAGGAGGGGACCGAAAGCCAGGCTGCGGTCAAGGCTCTGGAGGAGCGGTTGGCTATTCTGGCCGGGGAGAAGGAGGTGGTGGAAGAAGCCCTTACTGCAGAGAAGGTGACTTCCCAGGAGCTTACTGATGCCCTGGTGCAGACTGCCGAGGCCTGCTTTAAGCAGGCCTTGCTCCAGATCCGGCATTTCAATCCCGGGGTCGAGCTTCAGGTGGGAGGGTACGATCATCGTGCCTTTGTGCAGGAAGACGGGTCCTTCCTTCCTTTTGAGCCGCCGACTGCCGAGGATCTTGCCGAGGGCGAGGAGGAAGATGTCGCCGACACTGAGGGCCTTGAGGCGGAGAATGCCGACATCGGACCTGACTCCCAGTCCTAGCTTCATTTTTGTTTTTGTTGTAAGTTTTGGGGCGTTGGTGCCCTTGTAACTTTGAATGATTCTGGCCTTGGTGCCATTCTTGTGCAAACTTTAACAATTGATGCCAATACTTTTTCTGTCTTTACTTTGGTGAATGACTTTGCTTTTTATCGTCCCTTTTGTCTTTATTCGATAATGAACGATTTAAATTCGTTTCATCCTTCTTCTGCGCGGCCGAGCTCGTGTAGCTACCTGGGGCCGAAGGTTGGCGTATTTTCTGCCATCATTCCGTGGCCTCGGTTTGTGTATGCGTCGGCCGTGTGGATATGAACCGTTTGGATGCTTTAAACAATGGATGACTTACACCTCTGTCGTCCTTTTGTCTAAGCTCAAGTGTTGGTCGGCCGTATGGGTGCGGGCCGTCTTAGACAATGGGTCATTGAACTCTTTTGTTTAAGTCTATGTGTTTCTCGGCTGCTTGTGTGCAGGCCGTAGGTACTCTACCACATTTGCTGTGTGGGAGGTTGGGGCAAGGTTGTCTTGTTTCAGCCTCGTCAGGCATAACTAACCGTACTGCCTCGGTCCGGCTTTCGAGTAGCCGGATTCCAACTTTCACCTAGTCGGATTACTTCTGAACCGACGTAAGGGATAGACTACCACGTGTCTAACTGAGGCTTCGCTTGCCTGGAGTCGGACATTTTGACCTGATCAGGGTCGGCATGCTAGTCCGCTTGCTTAGTCGGACGAGCGTTGACGCGTCAATTTCGCGAAAGGCCATGTATGGCGCCTTCGCCGAGCTCTAACCAATGCCTGTCGGAGTACAACGGCCGGTTTTCGTACATCTAGATGTTTTTTTGGTTTAGGCTGGGTTTGTGACCTCGGGGCTTTTTACCGGTGTCGGGCTAAATAGCCTCGGCTTTCGGTTTCTTGGCCGGGCTTCTTTGCCTCGATCTGTTTGTTATTGGCCGAGCTCCATGGCTTCGGGTTCGTGCTTAAGCTTTGTGCGCATTCGTAAATCTCCTCAATGGGATCTTTTATTGATAGCAAGAAATAGCCCTACGGGGCTTTACAAAGCATCATAATCAGGAATGACATAACTTGGACTCGAAATGGAAAGAAAACAAATGCGAGTAAAGGAACAATTGTAAAAGCAAACAAACACTGCCGAGAAAGAGTCTAGCTATAGTAGATCTTCAGCTTGTCGGCATTCCATGTCCTTTTGATTGGCTTTCGTGCCAAAGTCTCGAGGGTATATGCTCCTCCGTCGAGCTTGTCCTTAATCCGGTAGGGCCCTTCCCAGTTTGCCGCCCGCTTCCCGTCCTTGGCATTCTTGTTGCCTATGTCCGCCCGTCGGAGTACTAGGTTGCCTCGGTTGAAAGACCGGGGCCGGACCTTTCTGTTGTACTTAGCCGCGAGTAGTTGCTTGGCGGCTAGTTCCCGGCAGTGCGCCGTAACCCGGATTTCATCAATGAGGTCCAAGTCAGTCTTCAAGGCGTCGTCGTTCGATTCCTGCCCCTCCTGTCTGGCTCTGACCTTTCTCCAGGATGGCTGTCCGATTTCAACCGGGATCATTGCCTCACATCCATAGGTTAGCCTGTATGGGGTTTCTTGAGTCGAAGACTGTACGCTCGTGCGATATCCCCACAGGACGCTGTGGAGCTACTCAGTCCAACTGGTCTCGGCCTGCAACATCCGCCTCTTGAGTCCGTCCAGGACGACTTTGTTGGCGGCTTCGGCCTGGCCATTTGTCTGGGGATGTTCCACGGATGAAAAGTGCTGCTTGATGTCCAGGTTGGACATCAGCGCTTGGAAACGATGGTCCATGAATTGGGTGCCATTGTCCGTGACGACCTCGGCTGGTATCCCGAAGCGGGAGACGATGTTGTGCCGGAAGAACTTAATCACTCTGGCTGAGGTTATTGTGGCGAGTGGCTCTGCTTCTATCCACTTGGTGAAGTAGTCTACCGCGACTATTAGCCATCTGCATTGCCCCTGCGCCGATCGGAATGGACCGAGGATGTTCATGCCCCATTTGTAAAAGGGCCACGGGGCTGGCATTCCTTTCAACTCTGAGGGTGGCGGCCATATTATCCTTGCATGTTTTTGACAACTGTCGCATGTCTTGGCTTTTTCCATGGCGTCATGAGTCATAGTGGGCCAGTAATAGCCGGCGCGTAATGCTTTCCGGGCGAGTGCCTTGCCCCCCATGTGGTGACCGTTGGCGCCTTCCTGTAGCTCGGCCAGCACGTATTTTGCTTCAGAGTCTCCAAGGCAACGCATCATGGGGCAATGGAGTCCCTTCCTGTATAGTTGGTCGTCCACCATGGCGTAGAGGGCGGCTTCACGGATCAGCTTCTTTGCTTCGGTCGGGTCGGTTGGGATAATTCCCCTCTCGAGGTAGTCTTCAATTGGCTTCCTCCAATCGGCCCCGGCCGAGATGGCCATGATACAACTCGGCTCGGTCAGATTCTGTTGGATCACGGTCCTATGGTTATCCGGCCCCTTTGTGCTGGTGAGCTTAGAGAGGATGTCAGCCCGAGCGTTCTCTTCTCTGGGTATATGGGAAACTGTGACCTCTTCGAACTCAGCCATGAGTTCTTTGGCTTTAGTCAGGTACTTTGCCATTAGTGAGCCTTTTGCCTGATAGGTGCCGTCTACCTGAGCCGCGACGAGCTGCGAGTCGGTTAAAACCTTTACTCGCAGGGCGCCATTATCCTTGGCCTGAAGCAGTCCGGCCAAAAGGGCCTCGTACTCGGCCTGGTTATTGGAGGTCTGGAACTTCAACTGCAGAGAATGTTCGGTGGCTACCCCCTGTGGGCTTTCTACGATGACTCCTGCGCCGCTGCCCTTTGCGTTGGATGAGCCATCAACATAGACCTTCCAAATCCCATCATCTGTAGTGGCCGGTGTGAGTTCTCGGATGAAGTCTGCAAGCGCTTGGGACTTAATCGCCTGGCGGGCTTCGAACGTGATGTCGAACTCGGAGAGTTCTATGGCCCAAGTGGTCATTCTCCCGGCTAAGTCGGGTTTATGGAGAACCTGTCTGATCGGCTGGCTGGTTCGGACCACGATCCGGTGTCCCTGGAAGTAGGGCCGGAGTCTGCGTGCCGCGGTAAGCAGGGAGAAAACCACTTTTTCCAGTTTCTGATACCGTAGTTCAGAGCTCTGTAGTGCCTTGCTGATGAAGTATATCGGCTTTTGCCCGGTCTCGGACTCCTTTACTAGGGCGGCACTTACGGCTTCGTTGCCGATTGAGAGGTAGAGGAATAAGGTCTCTCCGGGGTCCGGCTTTGTGAGTACCGGCGGGGTTGCCAAACATCTCTTGATTTCTGAGAAGGCGGCGTCGCAGTCCGGGTTCCAACCGCCTCGGGTCTCCTTCTTAAGCAATTTGAAGAGAGGTAGGGCTTTCTCGGCCAACTTTGGTAGAAAACGCGTCAGGGCGGCTAGTCGGCCTGTTAGCTGCTGTACCTCCTTCTTGGTTCTCGGGCGCTGCATGTCGAGCACGGCCTTACACTTGTCCGGGTTGGCTTCGATCCCTCGGTTTGTCAGCATGAAGCCTAGGAATTTCCCAGCCGGAACTCCGAAGGCACAGTTGGCCGGGTTCAACCTGATTCGATGTCTTCTTAACTTTTCAAACATCTGTTCTAGGTCCCGGATGTGGTCTTCTGGAAGTTTCGACTTGACGATCATGTCGTTTATGTAGACCTCTATGTTGCGCCCGATCTGATCCTCAAAAACCCGGTTCATCATCCTCTGGTAGGTTGCCCCGGCATTCTTGAGTCCGAAAGGCATGACGTTGTAGCAGTAATTTGCCTTATCAGTCATAAAGGCGGTCTTCTCTTGGTCGTCCGGATGCATGGCGATCTGGTTGTAACCGGAGTAGGCATCCATGAAGGAGAGGAGGTGGTACCCGGCCGAGTTGTCCACCAACTTATCGATGTTTGGCATCGGATACGAGTCCTTTGGGCAGGCCTTGTTGAGGTTGGAGTAGTCGACACATACTCTCCATTTGCCGCTGGGTTTGAGGACCATGACTACGTTGGAGAGCCAGGTGGTGTACTGCACCTCTCAGATGAAACCGGCCGCAAGGAGCTCTTCTATGTGATCTTCCAGGGCCTTCTGCCTGTTGTCCGTAATGTTCCTCTTCTTCTGTGCCACGGGTCTCGACCCCGGCCATATGCCGAGCTTGTGACAGCAGAAGTGGGGGTCGATGCCGGGTATTTCGGCCGAGGTCCATGCGAAGACGTCTTGGTTCCGCCTTAGGAAACGGATCATGAGAGCCTTTAGGCCGTCCTCCATATCCCGGCCTATTTTGGCGGTCTTGGACAGGTCTTCGCCTAGCACAATTTCCTCCAATTCTCCTTCCGGCTCGGGCCTCGGATTGTCAAGTTCTCGGAGGTCAAGCTCCACCATGTTGACTTGGTGCCGCGGGCGCTCGCCAGAGCCGGCTTCGGCTACTTGCTCAGTGGATCCGAGCCGGGGTGGAGACGAGGGTCCTCCTTCCTCGACACGGAGAGCTTCGAAGTAGCACTGCCTCGACTCTTTCTGGTCTCCGGATACCACGACTATCTGGTTCTTACTATTGACCATCTTCAGCTTCTGATGCTTCGTGGATACTAGTATATCCCAGTTGTGGATCGTGGGTCGGCCCAAAATGATGTTGTACAGGGACCGGAAGTCGGCGACCACGAATCGTACCTGTTCCGATTTGAAGGCTTCCTTGGTGCCGAGAGTTAACCGGAGGTCGATGTAGCCTTTTGGGAAGGACTGCTCGCCATTGAAGCCGACCAGGGTGGTCTTGCATGGCTTGAGGTCCTCTTTGTCGAGGTGCATCCTCTTGTAGGCGTCCCAGCTTATAATGTCGGCCGAACTCCCTGCATCCACAAAAATCCTTTTAACTCGACAATTTATCAGGGTTCTGGTAATTACCAGTCCGTCCAGGTGTCTGGGTATGACGTCTTCCAGCTCTTCATCGGTGAACGTCAGGGTAGGCGGCCGAGGCTTCTTTGAGTCTTCCTTAAACTTAGGGGGGTCTCGGACGGTCAATACTTCGCGGAGATATTTCTTCCGCTGGCTTACGGTGTCTCCTCCTCCACCAAATCCTCCGCTGACGACGTTGCACTGGAAATCGACGTCGGGAAATTCGTCGTACGAGGCCGCCTTCTGCTTTTTTCCCGGATTTCGGGCTTCCTTGGGCGGACTTCTGGAGCGGGCGCGGTCGTTGCGTTTCCCGTTCGTCCTTCCCTGAGTCTTGATCACGTACTGACGCAGTTTCCCATCCCTCACGAACTTCTCGATTGCGTCGCGGAGGTCATAGCACTCGTCGGTCGTGTGGCCGTTGCAGTCGTGGAACTTGCAGAACTTGGAACGGTCCGTGTTGGAGCGTCCTCTGATCGGCTTCGGCCGGTCCCCCCGCTTCATCTCGGTCTGGGCTACCTCCTTCCATACCTGGGACCGAGGGACGTTCAACGGGGTGTAGCTGTCGTATTTGGCCTTCTGGTCGGCCCGGTCGGGCTTTGCTCGGCTGTCCTGGCTTCGTCGTCTCGGGTCGGTCTTCGTCCATCTTGGGCGTTCCTCGTCGCTAAGCGGGCTCTTCCGAGTCCGTTCGGGTTCGTCGGCATTGGCTGCCTCCATCTGCTCCATTTCCAGGTACTTCTTCGCCTCGGTATAGAATTCAGTCAAGGTGTACGCTGGGTTCTTGCACAGTTGACGAGCCAGCCGGGATGATGGGTCCAGTCCATTGACTAGGCAGTGTACGTGGACATCCTCGGGCAGTGACCGTACTTGCATGGCCACGTCGCGGAACCGATCCAGATACTTCTGTAAGGCCTCACCTTTCTTCTGACACACTTTGCTCAAGGTGAACGTTGTCTTTGGCTGCTTTTTGCTGGTGGCGAAGTGCAGCTCGAATTTTCGTCCGAGGTCTTCATAGCTCCGGATAGAGTTGTCCGGGAGAGAAATCAGCCATCAGTGTGCCGGACCGTCCAGAGTGGCTGCGAAGAGTCGCTGGATGACCGGACCGGTGATCTGTCAGACCCACATGAGCTTTTCGAACGTGACCAAGTGGTTGCGCGGATCTTGGGTCCCGTCGTACTTTGGCAGGTCGGCCAGGTCAAAGTGCTTAGGGTAATGGGCTATTGCCGCCTCCCTTGAGAACGGGGATCTTCCGATTTCCGATAGGTATGTCACTCGGTATTCCCGAGGAGATCCATGCCGAGGCGATCTATGAGCCCAGGGAGTTCTATCCTCCACGCGGGCTTCTTCTCGGCCTCGGTCCTCTCTTGCAGGTCGATCGGTGCGGTTAAAACCAACACCACGGTTCTCTCTGTTTTCTGGGGAACGGGGTCTGCCTCGTTCTGCACTCGCCCGTCGCCCCGGCTCGCCGTTGTCTCGGCGCGTTTCCCTCGGCTCAGAGTTGCTCGAGGAACTGCTATCATCCACTGGGGCTCTCCTTCCCCGCCTATGATTCCTGCGGCGGCCCCTCTTGCGGCGATCCTTCTCGAGTGCTTCTTGAATCATTTTTCCGAAAGCTTCAAAGTCAGCCCGTCTCTGCAGGTCGTCTCGTTTTTCCTTGTTCTCCAGTCGTCGCAGGAAAGATTCCTGCGTCCTTCGCATCATGCGGACGTCGGCATCGACTGCCTGGACGTCGCGTGTTGGAGCCGGTGCGAGTGCCCCTAGTGGTTGCTGGTCCTCCGCTGAAGGGGTGGTTGCCGTGTCAGTGACATGCCCTTCGGGGGTGCGTTCCCGCCGCAGTTGTTCCTGCAACTGATCCGGCGGTGGTTGGCTTGGCTGGGGGTCTCCTCCCACCGGCTGGGGGTTTCTGCTGTGGCTTCTAGTACTCACCATCAGTAGTCACGGGGATTGAAGTTTACGTTCCCCACGGTCGGCGCCAATGTTCTGTATGAAGAACACAGAGATTGGACTTGACTAGGTTGTCAAGCCTAGAGCCTACGTACCCTCGAAGGGATCAAAGTCCACGTAGTTCGTAGCAAACTGAAAGGCACGTAGCCAGGGGAGTGGGGTGTGTGCTCTATGTGGCAAAAAGTAACAAGAGCATAAGATAGAACGTGTGCACCTGTTTAGGGTTTCCTTCTATTTATAGAGGGGTCTGGTGCGCGTATCTCTGCCTTAATGAGCAATATCTTAGATTGAGCTGATTGGCTAGTGCCATGATTGTCGGAGAATCTCTATTAATAAGATCCTATATTTGTGGGATCTCGGATCCTTTCCTATTCTGGCGTGGATTCTATCCCTAGCGGGATTGGGCCGAGGTCAGGACCTGGGCCTATTGGGCCGGTCCATAACAGATAGTATATATTGTTTGAACCAAGGACAGAATTAGGGGGGCTAGGGGTGGCCCCCGCCCCCCCTAAAATTATATTAAAAAATTTAAAATTGAAATTAAGAGGGGAGAAAATTACAAAAAACAACCCAAAATTTTATGAAATAACATTTTAGCCTCATAAAGTTTTAGTATTTTCACTTTAGTCCCCCTCTATATAGTTTTATGGAGGGACTAAACTAAAAATTGAAACTTTTTATGAGGCATAAATGTGATTTTCTAAAACTATGGGTTCATTTCTATAATTTTCGCCCCTCCTAATTTCAATTGCTGGGTCCGTCCCTGGTTTGAACTGATATTAACATCTGTACTGTGTACAGAGTAATATGCATATCTGTAGATTTTTCTGAATTTCAATTTTGAAAGATTAAAACTCTGGGTAATATTGTTTTTTTAAAAAAAAAAACTCTGGGTAATAATAAATAGGGCATTAATTAAGAGTCTTAAAAATAATTAATCGATATATAATTTTTTTGGAATGAACCCTAAAACTTGGAAAAAAATTTCCGAAGTCGGCAAAGAAAACCACTTCATTCCAAACGATATGACGGTAAAATTGACAATATCATCACTATCAAATCAATTTAGATTGATGAGTCATGAGCAACTATTACTGTGAATTGAGGAAATTTTATAATTTGAATTCAAAAAAATTTTACTGTTTAGGAAAAATGTTGGCTTCTTATGGAAAAAAAAAACTGTATTGACTTACGTTTGTAAATAACCCTGGCCAATTACTGTTTAGGAATCATATATGATAAATAGGACTTGAGCTGATCCATTAGGTATTTTATAAAGGAAATTTTATAATTTGAATTCAAAAAAATGGAGGGAGGGAATGATTTTATAAAGAAAAATTTAAATCCATCCCACTACAATGGGGGAGGGAAGATGATTGAGAGATCAGAAAAGTGTGTGGACGTGGCACTAATCATAATGTAACATGTAGATCAATGAATGAATGAGTTAGAGGTTTAAAAGTATATATTGATCCTTGAATGAGAATTGAATAGTGTGTGAAAATTAAAGCAAAGAGAATAGTGGTGGGGGCAATATTGGGTGGATCCACAAGCTAATTAAATTCTTATTTTAAAATTTTGGTCTGAACTTAGTGAAATTATGCTGACAAAGCTGTTTTATTTAAAACTTGGCACGATATGTTTAAATTTAAATTAGCTGCGGATAAATGCTAGTATTGCCGACGTGTAGCAGAGGATTGGTTTTGAGTATGAGTTCTGTATTGTATTTTATCGTTTTAATTACATTTTTAAGAGTTATTTAATGACACAAATCTTGGAAAAAAAAAACACTACCATCTATGAGCAGTGGTGGAGCCAAGAATTTTAATAAGAGGGAGCGAAAAAAAAAATATATCATAAATTAAAGTACTTGAAATACAATATAAACCTAATATACAAAAAATTAAAATAAGTCTATTACAAAATAGCTCCACTAGCATTGGGCTTGGGTAGGTCTAATCCATCAAGAATTGACTATGTATATTCCAACAAATTACTTCCTCTTATCTATAATATAAGACATATTTAGGGAGTTGAGTTTTATCCTAAATATAAGATTAATTTTCATATATTTCTTTGTTCGGAATATAATTTTCATATTCATTAACAATGATCAAGGAAGATAGTGAATGAAAAAATTAGGGAAGGTGATAACTAGGGTGTTTTAAAAAATAGATGTCAAATTAACTTACTCAATCAACTTCCTTAATCTATCTACATATGGTAAATATGTGTAAAAGGATTGACAAAGAATTATGGGTTGTGTCCAACTGGGTAATGAGATAAACTAAAAGAGTAATAATTTTGACAAAATCCGTAATAGTTTTGACAAAATCAATAATTACTGATAATATGTGTAAAATAATTGAGTAATGGAAGTTTTTTGGTCTTTTCTCCTAAACATGAAAAACACAGATTCCCCCTATTCCCTCACTGTATTAATGGACTTTTTTGGGTTTCGAAAGTTGAAATGGTATTTATATGTCTTTTTTCTATTTTAAAAGTTTTAAAATTAGAAATCTTTAAGAATTTATTTTCTTAAAAAAATATTCTTAATTTTAATTAACTCATTAAATCTATTTTAAATTAGTTTTTTGGAAAAATTCCAAATAAATACCATTTGAATTTGTAAAACCCCAGAAGTCCGTCGAATTTGTAAAAAGACTGAGAGGTACAAAGGACCTATGAAGGATATACAAATTCAGGTCAAATTGCCCTTTTGCCCTTAGTTTTAATTTTTTAAAAAAAAAAATCCCCTCCACCGCCGACCGGCTACCACCACCACCTCCGGCTGTCCACCACCACCGCCGGCATATGTTTGATTTGTGTGTGGACGTGTTGTATAAAAGTTTATACAAGTCTCACTCCTTTACACACATAACATGATTTTTCTCAATTATGTACACATGCGCTTGTATGTTTATTATTAAACAATCCATTTGAAAAACAATTTAATTTAAGTTGGAATTCCATCACAAGAAGTTAATTGATACTTCTTCTCATTTTTAATATAAGACCCAGTTAACTTTTTTTTTTGTATAAATTAAATAAACTAAATAAGTTAATTGATACTTCCTCCCATCTTTAAAAGGGTTTAATGTTTCTGCAATTGCTGTAGAAAATTTTTTTCTGCAGCACTCACATAAAAGTGAGTGGGTCCTATTATAGAGAGATAAAAAAGAAAATATTAATGGGGCTCGCTTACTTTTATGTGAGTGCTACAGAAAAAAAAAAAAAAAAAAGTTTCTGCAGTAAATGCAGAAACATTAAACCCTTTTTTAAAATGTATGTTTGGAAAACATTAAAATCGTGTTTTCAAAAGTCATTTTTCACAAGTAAAGAGACAAAACACATTTCATATACTTATCCCATAAATCGTAAAAGCTATTATCTAAAAGTTAATTTGTCTGACCTATTTATTGATAATAATTTAATGATATATAACATATATTATGATTAAATAATTTATTTAGCTTTCTTAATCTCTAAAAAAAACTTAACTAAGTTTTTATATTAACGATGAGAGATGTATATAATCTTGTCACTTCGTTAATGGTGTATTTGGAATAAAAAATATTTTAAGAACCTCACAATAATAAACGCTTTTTTTTTTTGACAGAATAAATGCTTTGAATTAATGCTTTAAAATTCTATTTAAAATTTAACAAATCTTTGACCTTATTTTTATTTTGTACACTATAAATGATAAGATAAAATCTATACAATAATAAATGAAGAATACAATTGTATATATCATATATTCTTTTTTTTGATAAAATTCATATAAAAAAATATAATGATGTGTGCCTTTTAAATATGATTAAAAAAAACTTCTCTCTTTGTCTTATAAATAGAACTAAAGGAATATAAAAGTTATTTCTAATCAATTCATATGTGTAAATATGAATGGTTAAAAATCATAAATTTTGAGTAATTTCTAAAATTACTTTATTAATTACACTAAATTCTAATGTGATATTAAATTATATTATTTTGAATAAATATGGATATATAAAAAAATTAATATTCCTTAAATCAAACAAATACCCAAAAAAAAAGATCATGATAACCTTTGATAAGGCAACTTATAATAAGGACATTAGTATAATATGCGGAAGATTAACACGTATAACAAAAAATGACTTTAAGGGTAAAACTAATGATGAAAAGAAAAGAAGTTTAAAAACTAGATTATATACCATGTAAAATTAGAGGGACTGATAGATTAATTTTTTCTACTCATGAGTTATAAATGATGCGTTTTGTATAAAAAAGGATTAATAATTTTTTTATTTTATTTTATGTGATGCTTAAAAATGTCTAATTTAACTACAAACTATTTGGACAAATGATTGCACTTTTGTTCGGATTTCTCCACCAATTAATTAACGATTTACACAAACATCAATTTACTACCGTATTTATTATTAGGTAAATGACTTTTTCAGTCAATAGAGATAGAGTTATCTCCAGTAATCCCAAAACTACGTCGTTTTGAATCAATGAAGGGTGTTTTTATAATCTTGTTTATTTTTTAATCATATACATTTTACCAAAACACTCTTCATTAATTCACTTAAAATTACTAACAACTCCTTCATTAATTCAAAACGACGTAGTTTTAGGATCACTGGAGAAATATTTTTCCCTTTATTATTATATACAATTTCCAATAAATTTTTAATTTCTATGATCAGGGTTCTTTTGAAGTTGTAATTATCCTCTTGATCATAAAAGAGGAAAAAAAATGAAAAATCAATGAATTATAAATCATTCAACGTAAAATAATTACCCACCTTTTTCTGGTGGTGTTTTATCAGTTTGCATATTGTAAAATGACGAGATTATTTATATTTTGAAAAAAGAAGAAGAAGAAGAAGACAATAATTAAAGAATTGATTGGGATCTTTTGTTACGTGATTAACTAAATAATCAAATGTCCACAACACGAGCCTGAAGGACAACGAATAACTGGGAATAATAAAACGCACTGTGGTTTTGTGATACGGGATCGTGGGAAGATGTCGTTTAGCAAGTAGGCGAATGGAGTTAGGAAGCTGACACGTGGCACGCACTCCAATTTTCTAATGGAGCAAAAAGCTTTGGGGTCGTTCTCCCACTTTGTGCTTCCCCAGTGGTCCCCACAGTGAATCACTGATTAGGTCTCGGCAATCACACGCGCACCTCATCTCACAAATCATTTGGTTGCGCGTGGACCCCATCTCCACTACCTCATCAAATATAGAGTATTTTTTTAAAAAAATATATATATATTTATTTATTAAATCAGTTTGTATTAAAAAATTGTTCCTCCTATTATTTTTATTTAGGGTTAAGGTGCAATTTTATCAATGAACTATTAGTCCAGGAGCGTACAACACAATTAACTATTAAGTGAATCAAAAATACCAAAAAAAGTTTTACTCAGGAGCGTTCAGCATAACGCCGTTAGACAAAAGTTAACGTCCGTTATCTAAGGTGCAAATTAGCCAACGAACTTTTATCTCAGGAGTACCCAGCACAAAATTCTAAATTTTACTAAATTAAATAAGTTTTTTTTCAATTTTTATTATTCAAAACTACTTGTATAGATATCTATAAACAAAAATCACTCATTCTTCAATTTTGTCAAAATTATAATTTATTAAAATAAACAAAATTTTTAATTAAAAAGTTTAATTATATGATTTAAATAAAAATCAAGGTGTTTTATAGTTTAATTTATATGTTAAACAAAAAAATTATATATATATATATATGTGTGTGTGTGTGTGTGTGTGTGTGTGTGTGATTTATTTTTAATGGATATCAATTAATTATCTATACAAGTAGTTTTGAATAATCACAATTAAGAAAAAAAAGCTTATTTAATTTAGTAAAATTTAGAATTTTGTGCTGGACACTCCTGGAGTAAAAGTTCATTGGCTAATTTGCACCTTAGATAACGGACGTTAACTTTTGTCTAACGGCGTTATGCTGGACGCTCCTGAGTAAAACTTTTTTTGGTATTTTTGGTCTACTTTATATTTAATTGTGTTGGACGCTCCTGGACCAATAGTTCATTGGTAAAATTGCACAACTGTTTTATTTATAAAAAACTATATTTATTAATATTTAAATATTGAAAAAAATTTAATCAAACCTAGGTGAAATCTTATGTTTCTTCTGGCAAAAAAAAAAAATCTTAAAATATAATTTATTCACATTTTTACTAGTATTTTCTTATTTATACTTCAATACTTAAAAGTTAACATGCATAACATGTTTTAAGGGCATCAGATGCATCTAAAAAATAAACTTTGAGATTCTAGATGCACGTACCAAGAAAAAATATTTTAGAGTGCTATGTACACAATAAAAAAATATTTTAAGGTGCTCGATATATCTTAATTCTTTTATTTATGGGTAAAGGATTTCTCCGGTCACTGGAGATAGAGTTATCTCCAGTGACCCTAAAACTACGTCGTTTTGAATTAATGAATGGTGTTTTTGTAATTTTAGGTGAATTAATGAAGGATACAAAATTACGGAAACACCCTTCATTAATTCACCTGAAATTACAAACACACCCTTCATTAATTCAAAACGACATAGTTTTAGGGTCACTGGAGATAACTCTATCTCCAGTGACAGGAGAAATACTTTTCCCTTTATTTATTTATATAATTTATATTTTCCAATTCTTTATTTTTTCCCTCATAATTTAAATATTTTATAAGTATCTTTTTTCAAAAGAAACTTAAATTGCACCTTTTTTTCGAAACACGTGCAAATTATGTTGTTGACTTTTCTGTGGGTAAACAATAACGTAATCCACGTCTAAAATTTAAATTGTAAAGGTATACACTTAATCTTTTAACTTAATGTAAAATTTTATTTTATCCCCTTAACTTTATAAAATATCATTTTAGTCATTTAATCTTAACGTCGAAAACAAAAACTGATAATGTTAAAATTTTAAATGTTTAAAAAATATTTTCAAATGTTGACCTGTTAAATTTAATTATCATAATACCAATGACCATTGCAAAAAAAAATCAATATATGGGATTAATGATATTAATATTAAAATATTTGAATTGTGGTTTTCAAAGCAGTGTTTCAAATCTTGATCATTTACAAATTAACTCATATAAAACACATATTTAAACTATGGATTTAATGTTTTTACTTTTACTGCAGAAATATTTTTTTTGCCACACTTACATAAAAGTGAGTGGGTCCTATTATAAAGAGAAGAGAAAGAAAATATAATTGGAACCTATTCACTTTTATGTGAGTGTGGCAGAAAAAATATTTCTGCAGTAAAAGTAGAAACATTAAACCCTTAAACTATGGGAAAAGGATTTCTCCTGTCAGTGGAGATAAAGATATCTCCAGTGAGTCCAAAACTACGTCGTTTTGGATTAATGAAGGGTATGTTTGTAATTTTAGGTGAATTAATGAAGGTTGTTTCCGTAATTTTGTTTATCTTTGTATCAAATGAATTTTACCGAAACACCCTTCATTAATTCACCTAAAATTACAAACACACCCTTCATTAATCCAAAACGACGTAGCTTTGGGCTCACTGGAGATAACTCTATCTCCAGTGACAGGAGAAATCATTTACCCTTAAACTATTTGTGGAAATTCAAAATTCTAAGAAAATTTTGGAATATAGTTTAGAATATTAAAAAAAAAAAACTAAGCAACTAGCTAAAAATTTAAGAAAAATTTATCCAACCAAATATATATTAGCCTCTATGTATGGTAAACAAAAATTAAATTTAATGAATGATAGATTTGTATGATGTGTTTTTAATAATACAATTTGTTATAATAGTTTTTATATTGATAATTAAACATTTAAACTTAAAAAATATATAATCCCTCATATCTTTAGAATATGATTTAATTTAAGAGTTAATCTTTGTCTTAAATATAAGATATCTTTTTCATATTTGTCCATATTTTTTGAATTTATCCTTATTGATGTTCTTTCAACAATAATCAAAGAGGAGAGATAATTAAGGAATATGACTTGGGTGTTTTAGAATATACATGTCGTATTAATTAACTAAATTAATTAAATATTTAATTTAATTGAATTAGATAACTAATTCTTATATTAAGAACTAGAGAGTGGGTACTACTCTATTAAAGAGATAAGATTCAATGTGAATGATGTTCTCACAAGGCATGTCTTTATTTAGATAGGGTCATTTTTTTTAATTAAAAAAAATGGACGGTTGCGTTTTAAATTGCTGCACTTAACTACCTTAATTGACAGTTGACCCATTTCAACCCCATAAAAAAGAAAATAAAAACAAAAGGATGATCGATCTTGTTATTATGGATGTTAACCTTAACTAGTGATAATTAATAATAATCACACACTTACATCACTTTATAATAAAAATTATGAAAAGGGACAAACTGGCTGGTTTTATCTTCAACTTTAAATATGTAAAAAGGCCTTTAACAAAACTAGTGGCTGACTTTTCTATATAGTATATGTCTTTATGTCTTTCTCATCTTTTGATACCATGAAATCTTAGCTTTTTCATGTTCTAATCTCTTTGAGAATCATCCTAATTATTATTTTAATTTCAAATTTAATTATCTAATTATTTTAATTATTTCTAATAGGTTAGATATCCTTTTGCGATATACTACATCAATTCTGATGGGACACTATGAGTGGTCTAAGACTTGAAGGCAATATTCGTTCGTGTCTATGCTGAAGAAGTGTCTAATTATTTAATTAATGAGATAATTAATATATTTTTAATCACCCGGATTCGTTTTTCTGAAAAAGGAGTTTACATCTGAATTGACATGTTTTCAAAGTGATATCTGATTTAAGCATGTGCCTGACATCAAGAATAAAGGATATTTATTTTTCCTGAATCACAAGTTGAAATAATATATAAATATATTTGCTCCTCCAATCTAAATATCTGTGGTTGTTTTAATCATAATTATAATGATTAGATGGAGTATTTTAGAAAAACTAACATGTATTTGTTAATTATAAATAAATAACTTAACTAATTTTTTAATATTTTTAAATTAGTAGTTTAACTCATACATTTAATTAGAATCCAAGGAGTGTATGCATGATATTATCCTTGCTGAGATTGACAATCAACTTTGAGGAGATGAGATATAAATTTATAAGCACTACCTTTCTTTTTAACATGATCTTCATATCAGAAGTTAGAAGAGACAAATGGCCAAAATAAAAAAGAAAGGTAGAAGAGACCAAATAAAATTGATCCTCTTGAAATAAAATATCAGACAAAAATGTAGATAAAAACTTAAAATTTGAAACTTTTTGTTCAAAAAAGATTCAAAACAAGAATAACTTAACGAAGTTAAGATCTAAAAGGATCTAACGGAGCCTTACACCATTACACCAATTCTGTGTTGGTATTAATGAAACATTATGTTAATGTAAATGCTCCTAATTTTTTATAACCCCTTAAGTTTTAAATCATATGCGGATAGACCTCACATCTCACTTATATTAATTTAGTGAAATAAATTAATGATGTATGAGCTGTTTGTGTAGGTGGAAACATTTTAGGAGATTTAATATAAAATTGTAAAGATTAGAAAAATAATCCCCACACCACTAGCTGTTGCTTGAGGCTGTAAAGAGCCTCATCCCGTAAAAGAAAAAACATAAATTTAGATCTCGTGAAACATATTTGTTGGGAGATGTGAGAACCCTTTCCCCTCCAAGGATCAAATTAAGGAAAAAAAAAAAGGGATAATTCCCTCATCACTCGACATAGAAGAATTATCATGTTAATACAGTAAATTCCAAGTCATTAAATACTAGACCGGTTAATGAACCGGATGGAGTAGTGTTTAAGGGGCAGCGAGATGGATTGTAGTAGTTCAACTCGAGGTCATGCCGATAATAGTTAAAAATTATATTTCAAATAAAATTCATAAAAGTACCTACCGACAACACATATATATTATATGCTATGTATAATAATATATTGAATATATAATGAATATAGAAAACGGATTAAATCAATTTAAAATTTTGAATCTTATAAAAAAAAAAGGAAAATGATAGAAAAATACCATTTGTGTTTCAACATCCTGATGACAACAAAAGCAATGAGATTAACAAAAAAAATAAAACAATTGACAACTCATTTTATTGTGAAATCATCAATTTTAAATTTTAAAATTTAAGTGTTATTTTCTTGGGATTTTCCCTAAAAAGAATCAGAGGAGGGTATTTTTATATATTATCAATATATTTTATTATCTCCTTTTCTATTTTCCTTCTCTTCTTTCCCTCCTTTTCATCTTTTTCTTAGTAAACTTATTTCTTTTTGAAGTTCCTGCATTTTATGCATTTTTGAACAATTTTTAAAATAAAAAAGTGACTTCAGATCAACCCCTAACCTAACTGGTTTACCCCGAATTAGGTTGGGTCACACCGGCCTAATGCTCCCCTAATTTTCCTGCTCATTTGGACTAGACAAGTGACCGGTCCTGGGTTTTAATGCCATGATAAATGCATGGTCTTTTATTTTTTTAAATAATAAAAGTTAAATGACTCTTTTTTTTTTATCAATTTTAAAGTATACACTATATTTTCGTTTTTAATTAAAGCACCATTCACTAATTTATTCAAGTATGCAAATATAGATTAGATCTAAATATATAGTAACTTATAGTAATACAAATAAGAAGAATAAATTTTGATTTATTCATTAAGCTTGAGTGGCAAGAAATCTTATCCCTTAAACTAGAAATTTTAGTTAGAAGAGGTCTTGAAACAAGTTAGTCATTTTCTTCTTCCATTTCACGAGCCATCACATTTCATAAAATTTATTTAATTAACCGTATCAAATATTCATAAATTTTTGACAATATTTTAGAAGTCAAAGGATTCATATGAAACTGAATAAAAATATGAAAAGTGGTGTACGTGTGCAATTTGTTCTTAATTGTATATTATTGTGGTTGGGGTGATAAGGAATCAAAAGGAAAAGCCTACTAATTTGATTCACATTACAATATACATACATACATACATACATATATATATATATATATATATAAGTATGTATGTATATATCTGAACTATCCAAATTAATTACGACACAAAGCCATGAAGGTCTTCAAATTCAAATTTAACTATATTAAGGAATATGATGACTTTCAATATTAATCTTAATTAATTAATTAAATATCGATCAAGTAATCACATAAATGACTTTAATTTGTTCTCTCATGATCATCTCATCTTTCGGCTATTCCCTCTCTTTTTTTATTCCATAAATGGACATCATCTATCGCATATATTCCTTCCCTTCATTAGTGATACTTTACAACTCACTGCGAAAAAAGAAAACGAACAACACTCATCACTAAAATAATTTAACTATTATGTGTATATATATATATATATATATATATTCCATTGCCATCTAGCTAGTGATCCCAGTATCTTCTTGGTGATCAAAAACTCTCTCATCATATATATAAATTTTGTAGTTGAGATAACTGCTTTGTCGGAGATGATAATATTGTTTGAACCGCGAATATATATTTTTATATATGTATATTTAATTTTCTATATATATATATATATATATATATAAACACACACACAAACAAACACACATAGTGGCCAAGTTCGTGAAATATTATTGGTATCAGTATAAAGGCATGGTGGGAAGTGAAAACTCATAAAAATTCTTATCCCATGTCACTGATGGATTCTTTCATGTCAATTCACAGAATCTACTAGCTGCTTCTATCATAATTAATTAATTAGTTAATTAATTCATATATATTTTTTCAAAGCACACCACTCACATGCCGTCACAATGTATAGTAGTAGTTCTCACATTGGGTAAACAACAGTCAATTAACAAAGAATTATACTATATTTATGACTGAGTTCATTTGCCGATGAAACAGGCAGAATATTTTTTTTTTTACTGCTCACACATCACAACTAAATATATAACTAGGGTTTTTATTTTTTTTTCCAGATATATAATTTATGGAAAATGATAGAAAAAGAATTTTAAAATTGTAAGATTTTAAATCAAGTTTGTTACCAAGAATTGATAAGGTAATTACGAAACCAATTCAAAACTTATTTTATAAGAAATGCCTTATTTGTGATTTTGCAATTCCAAAACTTTTTGTCTGTCATATTCCCCATAATTTATTGAGCTCCCCTGTATTAGATTTTCTTAATGAGAATATGATGGTATTATGTGTGCTACATCGGGAAACCTTATAAGATAAGAAATGATGTTTATAAATTCAAGGGACTTTTGCCACTTAATAGACTAGTTTTTTGAGATGAACTCTTTTTATAGACTCGTGATTACAACATTGATATATGCATGACTGGCAAGAGGCCGTACCTTGATGTAAATCCATATTTATAAGTTTACAGGGCTCCCCTTTCCAATATACCAGTCTTTTAAAACGAGTTAATTAGCTCTCTGGACTTGTCATCATAACAGACAAAAATAACAGAGATCTAATGAAGTTTTATTTGAACTTCTGGGTTAGTGGAGATCTATATATATAAATGAGGTATATGTATAATAACGGTGAAAAAGACCGAATAAAGTTTGGTTTGAAGATGTGTGGGTCGTGGAGATGTCAGTGATGATACATATATATGAAGTAGTGGTTTAAAGAACAGCACTAATAATTTGTCTGATGATAATGGAGCCAAGCTAAGTGATATATATGATAATATTGCAGCACCATGAACTGCACTTACTTTAATTTCTTCTTTGTAACTCACATTATTTACATTATCTCTATAATTGCGTCTTCCTATGTTTTTCAATAAAGTTAATGCTCGATTATCATTTACCAATTATGATCTTCCCTGACTAACCAACTTGTCATCACTTTGCGTCAATTAAATATGAATAATGTATTATATTATTAGCACAACTTAAGCTAGTTGAGTTTCTATTCCAAGCAGCAATCTTGTTACACAATTTTTTTAAAAAAGAAAAATATGCACTTTGGTTGTTAATGGGTTCAAACTGAAATGTATTAATTGATTATTTTACAGCAGATATTTTTCATTACTCTTCCAAGTGTACGTGATGCATATGTTCAACTCAAAATCACCAAACAATTAATGGTAAATCAGGGTTACTAATAATTATTTTGCTTCATTTATGTCATATATATATATATATATATATATATATATATATATATATGGGTTTTCTGTTTTGTTTTCAGTCTTGCCCTTTTGATATCCTTGAAGGCCACAATATAGTTTCTTTTCTCTCTTTTATTGTCATCTCTGAACTTTCAGCATCAAATCACTTTTCACAGCACACACAAATGCTATATATATATATATATAATTACAAGTTACAAGTGGTATATTTTGGATTAGTTACAAGTCACAGTTAAGTACTCTAGTTTAAGACGGAATTTAAGGCTGGTCCATTTTTTAAAAAAGAAAATAATGGCATCCTAATTCTTAATGTCAGAAGTGTACTTAATTAAGAACATATATATTAATTAGTACAAGTTGAGAGGCATGGTGTACTATATATATATATATATATATTCCAAAAAATTGATGGCATATTGTGGTTCTTGTACCTAAGAAATAATAATCCACTAACACCACATGCATCAAAGTTGGAATGACGTGGAAAAATTAACAATGAAATTTGAGGAGCAAATCCCGCATACCAGGCTTTGATTTTCAGAGATCAAAACCTACACAAGCATGCTTCTATCAACCCACATCTCTTCCCCCCACAGACACACACACACACACACACACAACTTTCATCTCTTTCCCCACACACACAATCTTTGATCCTTGATATAATATCACTTTATATATAAGATACACACACACACACAGCTTTCATCTCTTTCCCTACACACACACAACCTTTCATCCTTAATATAATTTTTACTTTATATACAAGATATATACACACTACTTTTAATTTGATCCTTAATATAATATCCACTTTATTTATAAGATATATATACTTTAACAAATAAAATTGAGTTATATAATGAATCTTATATTAAGGATAAAGGTAGTATGATTTTTGTTGTGGTTTTGTGTTGGTTTTGATTTTGATATCTTGGTTGGAGCTAGCTAGTAGGGAGTGATTTAATTGTGCAGTCCCCCTCAAGGCACATATAGACATGGGAAAATTTCACTGCATCCCTCCGTAGCAAATTATTCTAAAATAGTTCTAAAACTTTTTGAAACTTTATTGCGTTCTCTAGGGCTAAACTGAAAATAAAATTGGTGAGTGAAAAGATAATTGTGTCCTTACTTTACAAGTCAAATATGCTTATTTTTCAAGACAAACAAGTGAAATTACAAAATCATTTCAACCATATATACAAGACAATGAGCATATTCACAAGAATACAGGCTATTTAAAAGACACATGCGAGAGCTTACAAGTTAAATATGTGTATTGACAATACTCATGTAAGAATTTATGAGATCATCTTGGCCATCTACAAGACAAGATATTAATTTCTTTTCAACAAAAAATACTTAATTTCAACTTAGGCATAAGCGGTGTAGTGAAGTTTTAAAAAATCCTAGGAACTGTTTAAGAATAATTTGCTAGAAAGGGGTATAGTGAAGTTTTCCCCGTAAAATTTGAATAATTATGTAAAAGAGAATGACTAGCTTGTAGTTATGATTGCTGAAATGATATATGATATACTCCATCGCATTCGCATCTTGGGATATATATATATATATATGGTTGATGGCTCATTTATATGCATATTGATTGTGAGAGAGAGAGGGAAAAAACGGAATTTTTTAATCATTGTTGAATGAATTATGAAGGAATATAATCAGATATATGTGTGTGTGTAGAGAGAGATAGAGTTTGGTGTTGTTGTAATTGTAGTTGTAAGTGGAGGGGCACATGATCATTGGAATGATGGCACGCCTTGAAATATCTCTGTAAATATACACCCCATTCCCTCTCTCTCCATTAAGCATGCGCGCGCGCATATATATATATATATATATATATATATATATATATATATTCATCATTAATATTTAATATTACTGACTAATAATCTAGCTAGATTCGAACATTGTTGAGACACGAATAGAGAAAAAGTTATTCTCCCAACGTTACACACACACATCATTCATAAAAATTAAATTAGAAATCTTTGTTCATTGTGTTTGTGTGTGTGTAGTGTTTATATAGTCCCTTCTACTCGATCTGACTATTACTGGTGCGTGTATGCAAACTCAGAAAGAGACCATGGATAGAGAGAAGCATATAGCTAGCTAGGGTTTGTGTGTGTGTGTGTCATTTTCACGTAAGCATCATGGGAATGCATTCACATTTAGCATCCAACATTGGGTTTTTTATTTGCAGGAAGCTCCATATGCCTCAATGGTTATATATATATATATATATATATATATATATATATATATATATATGATCAGCATCTTTGTGTGCGTGTGTTTGATTCAACATCTTAATTCGTTGATAGCGATAGGCCACTAAACTTGAGAGATCAGCATCATCATTATCATCATCATCCTCCTCAATTGCTCAACACTACAACTTGTGTGTGTTTGTGCGTCTATATATATTGTGTAGCCTACCATTCAGATTCCTAAACCTGGTTCTCAATGTCACCACAGTTTTTCTTTTGGTTGTTATTTTTTCTAGATAGCTACGATAATAATACTTTTGATCGTATATCATTTAAAATATTTTGATTTTGAGAAAAACATAAGGTTCTAGTTCTAGATTAAGATTACCTTTATTCTTTTCTTTTTATTCCTTTATATATTGCGTAGTACAGTGATTCAGTATGGCCTCTTCTTTCTTTCTTTTTTCTCTCTCGCTTTTTTTGCCCTTGTCAAGGTCAATATACCTTAATGTACTCGCCTCATTAATTAATAATTTGTATATTCTTGCTCTAAAATTTATTGCTTTTAATTTTTTTTCCCACCCTTTTGACCAAGAATAATATATATGGTTGTGCATATCACGCATCCTTGTCGGTTATTATAATTGACAGTGTATAATTAATTTGAATATTCTTCTTACCCTCTTGAAAAAAAAAATATCAATAATATATAAAAATGTACTCCTCCTATCCTTTTTATAAAATTCAAAATTTTAAATTGGTTTATTCCTCTTAATGATCATATGTGTTGTTAGTAGGTATTTTTATGTATTTTCTTTAAAATGTTGTTTTTAATTATTATCAATATGACCTCGAGTCGACCCATTCTGACGAAAAGAGATCCTCTTATTATCTCAATTTCTCATAATTCCTCATAAGCCTATATGATCATTAATTGGGAAAATGAGCTAATTTAGACCGTTGATTAGGAAGAGGAGAAAAAAAAATCAAAGAAGATCCACCTTAATGACGTGGCTCATTTTTTACCGTTTAGATTTAATTAAACGGACATGATTTAGAAATTATAAGGGATAATGAAAAAAAAAAAAAGACAATGAGAGAAGTCAGACCCATTCTGACTCACTAATCCTTAAACTAGTATCTCATCTCATTCATTGATCCCTAGTATAAATAGGAAATGATAGGTAAACTGGCACAAAGTCCAATGAAGATACAATGAAGATATTATACTCCCTCCGGTCCTAATTATAAGAGCTAGTTGACTTTCTTTGGAGAAATTAAGGAAGCAAAATAAGTTACTTAATCATTTCATAGGTTAAATATTCTTAGATTATATATTAGTTTATTAGTCAAACTAATAAAATTGAAGAAAAAAATAAAAATAAAAATGCTTTAAAGTAATTTAATTAGCTTCCTTAATTTCTTCAAAAAAGTCAACTAGCTCTTATAATTAGGACCGGAGGTAGTAATATATTGTATAAAAAAAAAAGATATTATAATATATTTTGGCATATAAATTTGTCAAATAAAAGAAAAGTAGAGGGGGGGGGGGGGGGGGGGGAGAGAGAGAGAGAGGATGTTTGGTGCATATTATGCATAGGGGCCAGCTAGGGAAGCACAAATACATGCCTTTGATGGTATAAGTTGGGATTAGGACAAGACCCTCTCAATCATTATTCATATCCGTACGATCTTTGTGTTGTTGCTTTCCTTCTTCTCTTAACTTCTTCGATTCTTTTGGCCACAAATTGCTTCATCAATATAATATGATTCCATTTCATTCTAATCTTCTTCATTATTTTCCTTCCCAAAAAAAAAAAGACTTTTTTATCAAATCATTTTTTTCTTTATACAAAAATTTTAGGAAAGGGGTTGGGCTCACCCATAATCTAAGAACAAGGCGAAGTCTCCATTTCTTCTAGGTGATACCAATGTTGGGTAGGGCAAACCGTCTATTACCATTAAGCATTTACTTAAGCACACAAGAAGGATGTCTCCCTCAGTGCCTTGATCAACTTCAGGATCAAATCCTCTCTTTTTAGTGAGAGTGTCCAACTTTTTTGTCAGTTGAATATCAAATCATTTTTATTTATAGTGCTTGAAAGTTGAAAGGGTCTGGCTACCATATAAAATGCACTCTCATGACGGGCCCAAGTATAATTTCGTTGTCTTTGGGCCCTTAAATATAATTTGGGTCTAAATGTTTCATTTTAAGTGGGGCAAAATTTTAAATAAATTGAAAAAAAAAATCTATTAAAAATGTTATTGGTGAAAAGGACTTTATAAATTTTTATTCGCAGAAAGTACTAATCCTCTACAAATTCTGTAAAGAGAATACCAATACTCTGATTTAGGCCATATTCTCAGTTTTCAATGGGGGACTTTAATCTAATCTTTCATAATAAAGTTATAATATCCGTGCCCTTTTTTTTTTTAATTCGAATATTATTAATGACTTTTGAAAAGTATACCTCAGATTTTATATCATTCAACAGGTGTTATATCGAGTAAATTTGTATTTTATTGTATTAAAAAGTATAACTTACAGATTTTGGTGTGAAGTTGATTTTTTTCCCCGGTTAAGGGGTGAAATTATTGGTTTAATAAGAAAAGTGATATTTTATTAACAGCATAAGCCTGCTTTTATATATATATATATATATATTATGTAGTTTTTAATTTAATCAGTGGTTGTATTAGTGTGCTCAAGCATAAATGAGTCTGTGTTGGCCTGTCTTTGTAGAGTGAAGTGGTTATATGGAGTATGAACTTCCATAAGGGAATTTACAACAAAATAGTCACTTAAAATCTTAAAATTACGGTGAAGTTTTGTGGGACTTTTTTGCAATATTTTTCATATGTGAAAAAACAAAAATGCCCCCCATTTGCCTATATTAATAAGTGCATGTGCATGTACATGTATTGACAAATAAGCATGTTTTGACAAGTTTGTGAGCTTTTATGGGCATTTGTATTTTTTCGCATATGAAAATATTGCAAAAAAGTCTCATATGACTTACATAATTTAGAGATTTCAAGGAACCATTTTGTTGTATATTCTCTTACTCCGGACCTAGGTACAATTCCCCTTTTTAATTTTCTACTTTTTATTTTGAGCTTCTATAAGACATTCTTTCGATCATTCATGCAAGAGCTGTACACTAACTAGTTTTCAAAATGTAAAGTTAAACTACTATATAATATAAAGATGATGAAACTCTTAAGCATGCAAGGAACTACTATAATACAATAATTAGGTCGTAAAATTAATTTCATAATCCAAACCAAATTAAGATTAAACAAATTCAAAATTACACCAATCAATTCGAATAGTTTAAAACAAATAGCCAAATCACATGGCCCATAAAATATTATTCACGAGTCAAGCCACATAATTTGGCCTTGTACACAATTTATATGTTGGAAGAGGAACGAGTCATATTCATGTCAAACACCATATAGCTAAATACAATTTGATCTACTCACCGATTAAAACAAAGGCAACTCTATCAAATCATCAATAAAATTGATATATAAGTGATCTCAAAATTCAAATTTATGTATGTTGGGAACGCTTCCCCTTATTTAAGGCTCAACCTAACCCAAATTCAAATTAGTAAATAGTAATTGATCTCAAATAGCTTACAACATTGCCCCAAAAGACGAAATTAAGCAACCTCAGCAAGACCTTCTTCAAATGTATGCACCGATTTATAGCGCAAAAATCAAAATTAAGCTTGTAACCTATGTAACTTAACAAAGGCTATACATGCTTAGAAATAGATAAAAAGAAATATTAGATTTAATACACGGGGGGAAAAAAGACAAAGGAAGTTCTAAATAAAGACATCTCATTTCGTTCCTTTCCTATTAAATTCTGTGGTAGACAGCACTAATCATGAAGGGTACCTCAAATGCCGAATATCTGGGACACAATGTCCTATGACAGTCTTCCTTAATTTCATTACATCCTTGCATGTCCAATCATCAGCCGCTCTTATGGTTCCTGCAAGGAGCTTATCTGTGTGCTTCGCGATCCTTGACTTGCTTCTAGGTTACCGACACAGCCTTTCATTTCACCCCCATCCTAAAATGATATACATGAAACTGAAAGATGAATATTTATCATCCGGCACATACTTTACCTCTCAATTCCTCAAACCTTTGAGCGATTGGATGTTGTTCTTTTTCCTTGTACACTTCTATAAGTGATTGTAAGGCTCTGGAAATCATTACTTTCTTCCTATCTTCAATGGACTCATCTTGAGCATCAAGCTGGCATATCTCTTCCATGGATGAGCATAAACCCATGAACCAATCTTCCAGGAATAATGCTTTCTTTACATAAATCAAATAATGAAAAATCAACTCACGAAGAAGTTTCCTTCAACGTAAAAATTATTTGGAGATTCATGCTATCCATATGAACTGACATTATAAATCAATGCAAACACAACATTTTAAGTTGATTCCAATTAATGCACAAATACAATCATGACGTTTTTCTCAAGAGAGAGAAACTTTCCATTGATATTAACTGTAAAATTCCACTAAATATTAAGGTGGGATGAGATGAAATGTCTGATCCTATAATGAGTAATTCAGATGGCTAGCCAATACTGATTGAATAATTCATTGATAATTTTGCCATGGTACCCTTTCCTGTGTTTTTCCTTTTCATTCATAATACAAATTCCATTCTTGGTTTTCCCTCATGACAAGTATGTCAAAAGCTTACCTTCACAAGAAAAGCTTTCAAGGGATCATGCTTTGTGCTTGAGGTTAAGCTCAGAATGTGTAACATTGTCGAGGTTAACTGTCCATGGAAATAAAAGAATTCAGCTAAGCCATAACATCAATAGGGGACTGAAATAGCAAATTCATAATTCCGTGACTCAAGACCTACCTAAAAATAAATATAAGAATGCCATATAAGTCATACTTAAACTCTAAATACAGTACCTCCAACTAAGAAAGAAGTACATATCATGTCACATTTACTTTCCAAAAATTAAAATAGCCAAATAAATTTAAGAAAATACATCTCAAAATGTCGATTGTTACCAAAAATCATCAATTTCCAAGTTGTGACATAAGCCTCTAAATCTTGTTGGAAAAGGTTAAATATCAATTCAGCTTAGTAAATCATGGCACCAAGACTTTTCTGTCTTATTTGACGAATCATACTGAAAGGACCCTATTCATTGGCAAGACTTACACTAGGAGGCTTGGGAAGACAAAGTTAGCACCAACAAAGGAGTAGGAGGCTTTTTAAGGTTGCAGGGTTGACTTTCTCTTTTGAAGTAAGACTAGGTTATCTAGCTGTCTGTTAGGGTGACTTTTTGGGTATTGTGAAAGGTACTTTTTGACCTATAATAACCGTGGTAAGCCTTGAGAAAGGCATGTGAGTTTTGTAGTAAGATTTTGTGGGAGAAGGGACAGACTTCAACGAGGGGTTCTGTGTCTTTCTTGGCTGAGGGAGTTTCATAACTCCTATCAGATTATTGTATTCTCTTATCAGATTATTGTATTCTGCACTTTCACAGCTGGTGTGTTGAATTAATCCAGCAATTCAGTCATCATTTTGGGGTGATCCCTAACACATACTCCACATGGCAATGATGAATAAGGAATTTCACCTGTTTCTGCAATGCAATCTTATACTTGAAATTTGTTGGTGCTGAATTTGAGTCCACACTTAAATTCTCTATCACATGCCCTACACCTTGCACAACATCTGAGAAGGATATCCCATAATCTGACAAAACATGCGTGAATGGATAATCATCAGATTATGCTATTGAAATGGAAAAAAATTCAAAGCAAATTGCCAGTAATCAGCAAAAGGCAAGAAAACATGAAAAAAAATGACAATAGAAGACAATAAAGGATTTTATAATAGATGTATAAGGTGGATCAGTGATATTCTAGAGAAAGAAAAAAAATAGAGTAGAGATGTTGTGGAAAATGTGTAGAAATTCAGCAAAATAATTTTATCCAAATCAAAACATTAAAATTTAAAATATAATTATCTTAAAATAAGATAATAAAAAGATTATGTCTTCTAAAGGGATTTTTTAGAGAAAAACCAAATCACACGTCACATAGTACAAATGATGTAATTCTGTCAAGTGGGAAAGTGAGATGTTCTGCCATCAAATACTTGAATTCTGTCTGTAGGAAATGCAGACAGTGTCTAATTACCAAACAACCGGGGAATAAAGTAATTATAATTAAGGGAGGATCAAATCGGGTGATTATGGTGTTTTTATCAGAATAGATCAGCCAGGCACAATCCTATGATTAGTAAGCTCTCATTTATGATGTATAGAGTTGTACATTAATAACTACGCTGTCATCTATTAAGAGTACAACATGAAGATCAATTTCGTTTTCAAGTCAACGCAGATAGTGTAAGTAAGTCAAAGATTAAATAAATGAGCATATGCCCAAAAGGGTAGATAAATATTAGCATCCATACTGGTCTTTATACTTTCCCTTCTCTTTAATCATCCATGCCCAAAAGGGTACAAAATGAAATTTAGACATTTGTGATCAATTATACAAAAAGATGGTGAAATTGAAGGAGATGTTAATCATAGAATTCAAGCTGAGTGGTTTAAATGGAGAAAGGTTACTAGAGTATTTGTGATCAAAAAGTACCTAATAAGTTAAAAGGAAATTTTTTATCGTACTGCTATTAGAGCAGCAATGTTATATGGTAGTGAATGTTGGGCTTTAAAAAGACAAGAGCATAAAGTGGGGGTAGTTGAGATGGATGTGTTATCATACAAAAAACGATAATATTCGTAATGAGCACACACGAGGAAGAGTTCAAGTGGCATCTATTGAAGATAAAACTGTTTGCAATGGTTCAGACATGTACAATGGCTATTGGATGTGCCAGGAAGAAAGGTAGATCATGCACTATAGGGTTGTTTAAAAAAGGGTAGAGGAAGACTAAAGAGAATTTTCAACAAAGTTATTTAGCAGGAGCTTTTGATCAACAATTCATCTAAAGATTTGGGTCTTGCTACTGGGACAAGGCTGCTTCTTATTTGATCATAAGACCATAAGATCACAGCAGCAGACTCTTTTCTCTAGATATATTACCCCTTCACTTTTCCTCTAACATTATTGTCTCATTTATCAAACATTTTGCAGTTGCTACCACCCTTGTAAAAAATAAAAGTTGAAATTTACGAAGACAGGCCACAATGTAAAACAACGGTATTGACCAGAAAATACCCATAACCCTGAAAACTTTCAAGGACTGGTTGGCATCTCAACCGTTCTAATCCAAACCATGCTCCAGATAACTTGATGCCGTAAAGAATTAGTTTCAAGAGGAAAACACCATAGCTGTACATAGGACCTTCAACTTGTCCGGGGAAATCAACACAGCAAAGGACAAGGTTCACAGAAATTTAACACAAAACAAAAAGAAATTACGAGATATCTAGTACCAAGCACTGTCGCTGGCACAGCCAAGGCAGCAGCAGCTTGTATCCTGATCTTAAAATTCGGTGAATCACGTAATAATTGCAGAAGAAAACCAAAAACAAATGGAGCCCTGCAAACAGGCAAGAATAAAATAGATCAACAATTAGACAAGTCAATATCAAAGATATAGCAAATAAGAAAGCGGAATCATTCTGTGGAAATAATAAGAGAAGAATTATATTCTCATTGCATTAGTAAATGTTGTGATACAATACCTACTTATAAAAAGTAGAGAGATAAGACTAAACAAATTAAGGAGAAAATTAAGGTGTAACTGATGGAGAAAATCTAGGAGAGGAATAAGGAGAGAATAGAGAAGTTACAACCTAAGGATAATAATATAATATAATATTCTCACACTCCTCCTCAAGTTGGATCATAGATGTTAATCATATCCAACTTGCTTATGCAACTTATTGGAGTTTCGACAAGGAGTTACTACTGCGACAAGATGAACGGGCAGTAGATACACAATAACTTTGAGAGAAACCGGATGCAAAAGATCGATAGGCAACGGCTGCGACAAGATCGAAGATGAAGGTCCCATAACTGCTTGAGTCTTCAAAATCCTTAAGCTTGTACTTCTTGAGTTTCAGGGGTCCATTTATTTTGTCTGGACTTGTACTCCTTTTTAAGTCTCAGGAGGCCATTTGTTTTGTCTGAGCTTATACTCCTTTTTGAGTCTCAGAGGCCCATTTGTTTGTCTGGGCTTGTACTTCTTTTTGAGATGAGGAGAATAATATAATATAATATTCCCACACTCCCCCTCAAGTTGGATCATAGATGTTAATCATGTCCAACTTGCTTATGCAACTTATTGGAGTTTCGATAAGGATTTACTACTGCGACAAGATGAACAGGCAGTAGATACATGATAACTTTGAGAGTAACTGGATGCAAAAGATCGACGGGCAACGGCTGCGACAAGATCAAAGATGAAGGTCCCATAACTGCTTGAGTCTTCAAAATCCTTAAGCTTGTACTTCTTGAGTTTCAGGGGTCCATTTATTTTGTCTGGACTTGTACTCCTTTTTAAGTCTCAGGAGGCCATTTGTTTTGTCTGAGCTTGTACTTCTTTTTCTTTTTGAGTCTCAGAGGCCCATTTGTTTGTCTGGGCTTGTACTTCTTTTTAAGTCTCAAAGGCCTACAAATCTCTGAAATGACAGATTGGTCCCCCAATTTGATACATGACAGATTGGTCTTGCAAATTTCAGAAATAACAGTTTGATCCTCGAATTTCTGAAATGGCAGTTTAGTATTCTGTCAAAAACTGCAGTGTTTTATAACAGATCCAGCGTGAACCATTTGGGTCTGACTCTTCTTAACTTTTGACCCCTTTTTTTTTTTGGGTTGCACAGTAGTAAACAAAAATAAATATAGGGCAGGCACACAGTGATCGGCGAACTTATTCTTTCGCCTTTAACTAAAGAAACCATGTGCACAGTGTCAAAGACTGATTTCTATCTTCCTTCTCCGTCGAACTTGGCTACCAAAAATAAAGAGCAACAGCGTCGTCTACCTCCTGGTCTGATTGGGTTTCTGGTCCGATAACGAATGAAGCTCCCACTGACGGTGACAAGTGTGAAAGACAGTGGTCTGATTCTGAGCGATCTTCGCCTCTTGCTTCGACGTCGATATAAAATAAATGACAGAAAAAAAATGAGGCCGGTGATGAATCGGAGGAGGGCCGAAGATTCTGAGCTCTAAACCACTCGCAGAGCTCTTCCTCCTCAGTCCACAACTTTGTACCGACCAGTTGGAAAAAACAGCATCCTTCGGGGAATTGATGGTGGTTGCTGCTGGTTTTTTTTTTTTTTTTCCTTCTCTGGTCCGAATGTAGTACACCTTGACTGACCGGTGTTAGATTTCTTTCTTTGGTTTGAAGTCACAGTCCAAGCATCATTCGGGGAAACATCAATAGAACGAAGGTGTGACTAGCAATGGAGTGGTTGGGAAGAAGAACAAAGCTGTGACTTATGGCAACTGTGTAGTAGACAATGGATGTGGTTGACGAATCTCTGTCTCTCGGGGCTGTGTGTCTCACTGCCTCTCCAACCCTGTCTCTCGATTTTGTGCTCGAAAAACTCGCCTTGATACTCGACGGTGGAGCATAGAGGAGAGAACTCTGGGAGACAGCTGAGTCACCAGCGCCGGAAAAACAACACAGAGCTGATTATTTTCACCAGAGCTCTAATACCATGTGGAATTAATAAGAGAAGAATTATATTCTCATTGCATTGATAAATGTTGTGATACAATACCTACTTATTAAAAGTAGAGAGATAAGACTAAACAAATTAAGGAGAAAATTAAAGAGTAACTGATAGAGAAAATCTAGGAGATGAATAAGGAGAGAATAGAGGAGAGGTTACAACCTAAGGAGAATAATATAATATAATAATATAATATAACATTCCCACACATTCCGAGGAGAGCTCATAGTAAATATTGACAATAGGTAGACTACATCACCAATTTAAAGGAGAAAAAATTGACATGACCTAGCAGTATTAAGACTGAACGCAAATGATAGAACATAAAGAAATTAAGGAAGATAATCTAGAGCCAGAATCTGTAAACTCTAGCCGGTACACAATAATTTTAGATAATATTCTTCTCCTTCATAAAACATAATTACACATATTTGTAAGGTTCAGTCATCATAATTGCCTATAACTACTTATAAAAACTATTGCATAAACTAACAAACAGATAAGATAATAATAACTACTCTAAAATAATAATAACTTCTCCTAAACATGTGTCTTCCTTCTGGTGTATACCAAAAGAGGACACGTGGACCCCTAACAGCAAATTTTAAACAGTTCTAACAATTTCGGAAAAGTGAAACCACCTCGAGGACAAGACCAAATTTATCGTATATCCCAAACTTCCAAGACATAACGTCCTTTTGTCCCATTTAGACAAAACATTTGTAAAAATTTCAATTAATCACACATTGTATTCTCCTTCAAGAAGCTTTTATAACTTTAGTGATCCCATCATTCATATTCTTCATGAACTAGTATTCTACCACATGTATTCTCTTTACAGACAATATAGTTCTAATTGAGGAGTCAGAATAAGTTAACTTTGAACTAGAGTTACGAACAAAAACTTAAGAATCAAAAGATTTCTGCCTAAGTAGGAGCAAGATGAAATACATGCACTGCCAATTTAACAGAAGACAAGTTAGAAATGATTTACAGGCAAAAATTAGAGAACAGACCAAACTATAAGTGTTGAAGTTTATGTATTTGGGATTGATAGTACAAGATGATGAAATTGATAAAGAAATTATGAGTAGGATACAAGTTCAATAGTTGAAATGGAAAAAGGCATGAAGAGTTATAAGTGACCGCAAAGTACCAAGTTTGAAGGAAGGTTTCACCAAACTACTATAAGATCATTAATATTACATGATAATTCATGTTGGGTGTGATAAGTTGAATAGCATTACGCAATCCATGTATCTCACCTCACTTAGTGGGATAAGGCTTGTTGTGGGAGTATGTGCACATCAATCTCATTTCTATATTTTTCTTTTTTTAATTTTAAAATTGAGAAAGAAACTGAAATATGCATCTGCCTAATTTATTTGAATGTGTGTGACGTATCTCATAAATGCACAAACCAAGGAAGATTTCCCTCGTAATCATAAAACTTAATAAAAAGTAAAATACTTTCAGAATGCTTAGCACTAACAGGCAAACAAGCAATTATTGATAGAAGGAATAACAGCCCATTACTGTACCAATCCATATCTTGTAATCTTAATGTTTCATTCAGAAATAGGTTGCCTAATGCATGACAAGCATTCCACTGGACCTGTTAGCAAGGATGGAGTGGGATTACAATGAGAAATACGACTTCGAGAGCAGACAAATCAAGACATTAAAAATATGATACCTTAACATTCCCAGTTGTAATGCAAGAAATAATTGCCTGAACCATTTTCTCCAGCCTATGAGAATCTTCGGAAGAATACGACTGGCAAATGTATGGATTATACCCTTGAAAAGCCTTTGGTTCCTCACCAGAACTAAAGGCCTTGCTAGCATGGTCTATATGGTCTGCTGACCTCTCTCGGAATTTTGATGAAGTACATCTAAAAATTCTTGAAATATATCCAAGAGCCCTCACAGCATTAGACTTTACCTAAGAAAAGGAAAAAAAAATGGAACTGATAAATAAGATATTAACCCACAGAAATATAAAAGCAATATTTCTGTAGAAAGGGGACAAGGTAAACAATAAAATGGAATAAAACGACCCAATATTTAGTTGCATGTGATGAAAAAAAATCATGCATTTCTGCATTACTGTGATATATTTACTTCCAAATTCTGAATTAGCATCAACTTAATCAGGGGAAAAAAAAGACTCTCGTAAAGGTTCAATGTGAATAATAGACAAAACAGTACAATTCTTCAGTGAGAAATACTAGAATAAAAGGTAAAAATGGAACATAATTTTTTACCTTGTCTCCGTCCTTTGCCAAATGCAAAGCACACTCACTCAACAATATGATCAACTGGGGGTTGGCATGTGTACCTGTGACAAAGTATTTAAAAGGTCAATAGAAGAAAGAAAGCATCATCAAACAAAAAAATTGGTAGCAATTCAAATACAGTTTTTGACGATATCAAACCAGGAACATCCAAGCCCACCTGTACATCCAAAAGGAAGATAGCTGACACAGTGACGGATAGAATCAGAGATATTTGCCAAAGCCCATGAAGCCGTTATCCTCACCTGAAGTTATAAACTACCTGATTGGTTGTTCAAGTAGCAAATATGTGTACTACTATGCAAAATTTTCAAGAGTCAAGTAAGCCTTACTGAGACTAAGGGATCACGGGTGTTTGTCTCAACAGCATTAATAAACTTGTCAAGTATCTCCGCACTGCAAGATATTATTAAACTTTCACATATATTATGATGAGTCTTGGATAAAACAAATAAGACAGTCGTCTGATATATATTCTTCAAATTTTAGCATCACCTCTGACGAATTTGAGGAAAACATGAAATGATTCCAATGGCTCGACAAGCAGCAGACCTGACTGATGGTGCATCATCGTGTAAGGAAGCATTAATCTACAAAATGTTTTCCATAATTAGGCATCTTAAAAAAAACAGCTGACAAAGTTTTATTCGCTCAATCAAGGAAATTGAAGTAGCAACTGAGCGTCTTCCACCAAAACTTACTAAATATGACATAATGAAATCCTGTTTATCCTTAGTGAAAGATATGAATACTGCAGAAGTCATACCCGCAAAGCAAGTAACTGATGCCGCTCTCACCTTCCATAAAAAGGGTAGAGGAAAACACAAGTCATATCACAAAGGAATTATGGAGGATGAGACATGCTTCCAAAATGAAATTAATAATTAAGAAAAAGATAAATAACAACCACATAATCGTCCCATCTCATTAAACACAAACCAATAGAAATCTCATTCAAAAACTAAACACAATTGGAAAATGAAAGAGTTTCATATGTATGCCTCATAAAATGAAAATCCGAAAACTGATTCTCCATCATTGAAACACAATTTTGAAACAAACAATCATGTGAAGAGTGAATAAGAATTATAAACCACAAAAAGAGCCACTCTAGTTTCCCACGCGCTTAGTCACTTTTTGCCCACAAGATACTGAAAAGAGGAAGCTCTTAAGTAGCATGAAGCCAGTGAAGGACCTGGCATGCTTGCTCAAGCAGTTAGGAAGGCAAAATGTCCAAATTGCGGCAAATAGCTTCCATATTGGCATTCATACAAGAAAACCCTATATTCATGGCAAACTAAAAGAGTATTCACCTTCATTTGCCAACAAAGCTGCATAAAGAATCTTCCTACCTAAGAAACACGCACTTTGATAATATCGATAAATTAATTTTATTTCAATGAATTTTGTAACATCATATCATAGGTCAAGATACTCCATATCTATCATGTTCTATAGTTATAAAAGATTTCTATATCCTCAAATCAGTCTCATGTCATGCCCAAGACGTACTCAATATCTATGCTTCATAGTGGCCAAGATACTCCACTAACCTTTCCCTCTTTTTGCCAACACAATAAGGATCATTAAGTGCATGACTATACATTTTGATGTCAATAAATGTTCACAGGAGCAGAAACAACCTTGAAGAGGTAGAAATTAGAAAACAATTTTGCACAATAACAAATGATAAGATTCAAGTTAACAAAGCAAAGTTGATTTTTTACAATAAAACAAAATGCAAAATTTCATATTACTCAAAAAGAAAAATGTAATTCTCACCATTGCAGAAGAATGCCCTAACATAAGAGGCATGTACTTCTTAATCACCTCATGCCATTCTTGAATGCCATATTCACATGTTTTAGAAATGACTACGTCTCCATTATCTGGCTCATAAGATGGAGCCGATGAGACTTTCTTCATCCTGATACAATCAGATGCAAATGGAATATCCTCTAACTTCTCATCTGAAAGATCTTCTGTCCCTTGAAAACCAGATACTGCACGAAGACACTCATCTAAAACCTAAAATGTAACATTTATCAGATCTTGCACTAGAAAGAGAAACACATTTACTTGTCAGGTCCTCCAAGTGGATTGTTCGCAAGATTCCCTCCTAATCTTGTTATTATTTTCTGATTTTAGGAATTATGTTATTATAAATAGACAAAAGATAGAGCCAAATGATATATTGTGATCCATGTAACCTACCCCACTTAGTAGGGTAAGGCTTTCATTATTGTTGTTGTCATGTCGTTGTCGTTGTTGTTATAAATAGAGAAAAATGGACAAATATAGAAGAGATGAATGCCAAAAAAAATTAACGTCCTGGTTAACCCTGTAGGCTTTTTCAGAACTAAAATGGGTTATACACCATATTGACACAAAAACAGAATCAAAAGGCTAATTCCACAATATGAAAAAAAATATTAGATACAGCATGAATAAAAAAAATAAGAAGAGCGAAATAGGAAAATTTCTACCTTAATAGCAGCTGCAATAACTTTTTCTCCACTAAGTACAGTAGAGCTACCAACATGGTCACTTGAGCTTCTTGAAGGTACCTCAGTGAGCTTTCCACTAAGGATGACGTACACAGTAGAAGAAATGTCTTTCCAGTATTCAAAAACTAAGTTGGGGTAATTGTGGCATGCAGCTCTAAGTGCCTGCAAAAGACAATACTTGTAAATTGACCAATTCTTAGAACAATAAATTTTTGAACACAAGTTCAAAAGTAACTTTTTGAAAACCATTCGCACTATATCCATTTAAGATCACTAACAACGCAGTCAATTAGCTAGAAATAATAAGGTACTTTACTGAAATTACCTGGAGTGCCTCAATACAAATGGTAGGGGAGCTCCATTGCATTGAATATTCAAATAACAAAAAAAGAACACCCGATTTGTTTTCAGCCTCATTAAAACCTGGACGAAAAAGGAAACAATTGCAAAGTAATGCACAGGGAAAATTTAAAAAACCCTGACAACAACAATAAACCCAGCCAGTAATCTGCAGAGGCTTCACACAAAGCATACAACTAGGTCAGGCATCACTAGTCTTATCAATTCCAGTGTTAACTGACCAAAAACATTTCATTGTAATTATATTCTGTACAGAACAAACAACAGGAACGCTGCTTGGACAACAGGCCAAGATTATAGTTATCAAAGTATCACATGCGCATAAATTATGCCATCCTTGTATACTTGAAAGAATTGGATTCATTTTCCATACTGAAAACTGCAATATAAAAAATAGGGAAAATCCCTCTCAGGGTCCAAGTAAGCAACATATTGTCAAAAAAGACTCAGAGAAAAGTCACATGTCAAAAAAGACCCAAATTGTTAACGTTACTGATTTAGTTGTTAAGATAGAAGTAGTTGTTAACATGTACTCATTAAGTTGTTAATGTTGTACTAATATAGTTGTTAACGTTTTTGGAAAAATACCAAAAAAGGCCCTAGGGCCTGTAAGAACTCTATTTTGCTGGTCAAACATATGAAAGAAGACCTAGAAAGACTCACATAGCACAAACAAGGGAGCAAGGTGCTTTCTATGGTTGCAGGGTTGACTTTCTATTTTTGAGTAAACTTAGGATCCTAGCTGTCATGTAGGGTGGTTTTGGGATACTGTGAAAGTTGTTTTGTGGGCATATATTAGCCGTTAGAAACAGGGGACAGGCAGCGAATATTTTTGTGAGTTGTTTAAGAGAGTGAACTGGCTTTGTCTAAGCCTGGTTTTCTTTTGACTGGAGGGTATCTTCATACTTTCCAGAGGCTATTGTAATTCATTTCGACCATTTTGGTCAGTAGTTTTACTGGTTTGGTGTGGTCTTGAGTTCAATAGATTTGGTTCCTAACAGGGCCTTTTCTGACATATGACTTTTTCTTGGGCTTTTTTTGACAATATGTTGCTTATTTGAGCCCTGAGGAGGATTTTCCCAAAAAAATATTACCATATTGTTATTTTTAACAATAATTATCTCTTATTACTTTTTGATTTGATTTAGGAGCATAAGAGATATTCTCATCAGCAAAATTACTTTCTTCATCCCATCCTCTCCTCCATTTCATTCCATTTTGGTGTACCATATGAGCCCTCAGTGCCCTTGATGTGTAGGGTCTGATCTGTAATTTCTTGAAAGTTATAGACAAAAATCATTCCCTATTACTTCCAGAAATATTTTCAGAAACTATTTCAACACCAATTTAAATTGTTCAGTGAAGGAACTTTATTTGTATCTCTATCATGCCCCTCAAAACAAAAACCCCATGGCTTGACACGCCTACATAATATAGGCTCACGGACCTTGAACTGGAACTTAACTTTAATTAAGAAAAAGGGGTAGTGAGGATCAAGTTCTAGGATTTTCAGCATATTTCAATTCAAAATTTTAGACTTTTTCATGTGAAAACCCATGTTTACTTTTGTTAGGAACCACCCAATAAACCAGCAAATGATGCTGATTTAGCAGATAAGATTTAATAACGAAAGGTACAGCCAATCTGATATGAAGCAAACTACTCCCTATCAGCCCAGAGATGGTTCAGGTCGTCCCTGAATATTCCTCTCCTCTTACAACTCTCTACAAAATGCTCAATGCCTATCCTCATGCTTCTAACAGTTAAATAACCAAAATAAAGTAACTTTCACAGAAACCCAAAAGGCCAGCCAACCAGACAGCTAATATCCTAAACTTACATCAAAAAAGGAAAGTCAAACTTTGAACCTTAAAAACATGTTGGTCCTTTGCTAATGCTAATTTGTCTTCCTAGATTAGGGTCCTTTCATTACCTTCCCCTAAAAGCTTCACCTTGTCCTCAAGGTGAAAGTTCAATTCCAACCAGAGAGTTTAACGACAGTCCGTTCTAGTTGCTTCATCTCCCTCGTCGAGATAGTCTGCTGTTGCGTCCTCTGTTTCGTCCATCTTGGCCTTGACGTCGATCAAGAAAACCTGCAGATTTTTGTCCCTACAGGTATGGCCTGGACCATATTTTTCCCCACATTTGAAACAAAACCCCAACTCCCGCCGGCGAGCCATCTCTGAATTGGGAAGTCGTCAACTCCAGCCAGATTTGTGCGAGGTGGAGGCCATCGTCGAGGTGTTGTTTGTTTTTTCCTCCTGTGTTTTCGGGTTTGTTTTTGCGACTTGGATTGATAGATTCTGGGCGGGTGTAGTACAGGTCGGGTCGGGGAATTAAGTGACCCGTGAATATTGTGGTTGGGTCGGGTAATTCTGAATCCCTGGATTGAAGTCGTTTTCAACGTCTTGTGCCCTTTGTCCGTGTCTGAGTTCGAGTCTAGTAGTCGGTTTTTTTCATCTACTCTTAACGCCAATCTGATTAGCCCCTCTAGGTCATTCCCATCAGCAATCTCAAGCTCCGCATGTATCTCCATCCTTAATCCGTACACAAAAGCCCCCATCAGGCATTCTTCCGATGCATCCTTTAATGGGAAGGGCAATCGCTCAAAGGTTTCGACGTACTCCAGCACCGAGCCCTCTTACTTGTTCAAAAACAACACCTTATAATCACCGCCTTGCTGAAACATGTGGAATCGCTCTAGGGTCTTTTGCTTGAACTCCGACCAATTGCTCAACGCCCTCCGAGTCTCTAGCCATTGGTACCAGAGGAGCGCTCTGCTTTCAAGACACACCACCGCCGCTTCCAGCTTCTCCGCCTCTGGTACACCATTAATATGGAAATATCTCTCCACCCGACAAAACCATCCGATGGGATCCTCACCTTCAAACACTGGTAATTCGAGTTTTCGAAATTTTGTTACTTCCTTCTCTGCTTCCCCGTGGCTTTCTGTCTCTGCCTCTGACTGCGACTCTCCTATTTCCTTCTTATCTTTGTTCTTCTTCGATGTGTCACCCTCCATCCGCAATAATATCTCCCTCATCAAGTTCATCCCCTCAGTCAGTTCTGCAACTTGCTTCGCCATGCCAGAAAGTTCGTCAACTTCCCTTGCTAAGCTAGCTACGGTTTCCCTTAACTCCCTGACTTCGTCTGCCATTGCCCAAAGATCCAACGTGCTCTGATACCAAATTGTTAGGAACCACTCAATAAACCAACAAATGATGCTGATTTAGCATATAAGATTTAATAACGAAAGATACAGCCAATCTGATATGAAGCAAACTACTCCCTATCAGCCTAGAGAAGGTTTAGGTCATCCCTGAATATTCCTCTCCTCTTAAAACTCTCTACAAAATGCTCAATGCCTATCCTCATGCTTCTAACGGTTAAATAACCAAAATAAAGTAACTTTCACAAAAACCCAAAAGGCCAGCCTACCAGACAACTAATATCCTAAACTTACATCAAAAAAGGAAAGTCAAACCCTGAACCTTAAAAACATGTTGGTCCTTTGCTAATGCTAATTTGTCTTCCTAGATTCAGGTCCTTTCAACTTTCAATAACCTCCCCCAACAATTACAAGTTCCCATTATTTAAGACCCAGGGATCTTACCTTTGCTAGGCAATTTCAACTGTCTACCATAAATTAATGCCCAAACCCTATAGTAGCAGTTTCTTCTAAAATGTGAATCTTGAAAGCGCATAAATATTGCAGACCAAAAATTTTGAGTTATAAGCATATAAAGAAGGTACTTTCTAAATTTGTCACGCTCCATCTGATAAAAAATAAAACAAGGATCTCCCGGTTTATTTGTTAGGCCTAAAGCCAGGTTATGGCTAAGCCAGCTTCAAGGAAGCTATGTAATTCCAATTCATATCAGGAACTTTTGGTGAATGCATCATGGATATTTGAAAAGTGGAGGACCATAATTTTTTCTGCAAATTTATAATTTACACCCCTTCCCCTAGGACCCCCGAAAATTTCATTCAAGTTCAATTTCTGAATGCTACTATAACCCAAAGAAAAGCCTCCTAATTATACAGATTTGACACTTTGAAGTGTAGAAGAGTCAGCTAGGGACTGTTCATTTCACCCAGGTAACCAATAACCAAAGCTTGACCGAAATGAAATCCTTCCCAAGGGCTTTACCACATTTCTTCAATTCTTTCTTATATGAAATATGTCGTCCTCTTAAACTCATTAACTTTCTATATATAAAGGATTACCTGAAGAAACCTCCTCAGAAAGCATCTTCCTGACATGAACTGAGGAAGGTGAGGTAGACAGAACCAATGACAAACAACCAAGAGCAGAGCCCTGCCAGAGCAGATCACCACAACAGGGTTACATACAAAGCTGTGCCACTGGGAGTAAGAAATGATAGAAATATGCATACAAGTAAGCCTAACCAGCAGACCAGTCTGGTCATTTTTGAATCGAAAACCCTCTTCAATCCTTCTCCTCAGAGATGTAACAACAGTAGGCAACAAATCTGGTGGCATTCTCGAATATCTAATCAAACAAAAACCTAATTACACATACTAATTTCCACAAGGAAAAAAGATAAAACACTATAAAACTGCATCAGAAGAAAACAAAGCCAGCTCACAAAAATTCACAAATACTTCAAAGAGAGAAACAATCTAAACCCACCATCATAATTCCCAAAAAAAAAAAAACAAAGAAAAGGGCGAAGCCCATGAAAGAAACATTAAATTTTGAGCTCAAGCACTAGCCTTCACTTCTCCAAATCCCTAATGACTTGACATTAACTTATGAAAAAAAAAAAAAACAACAACAACAACAACAACAAAAGAAAACATTGCAGTTACAATTAAAAGCACTTGAGTAATAGTACAATAAGGAAAATATATATATATATATACTTACGGTGTAGATGATATCACCAGCCTGAGAATCTTGAACAGCAATGCAAGCAATCTACCATTTGCTTCATGCTGTAGCAAATATAGAATGCCTACATAAACAAACATAACAAAATTGGTTGGAAAATTGAGCAAGAAATGACTCAAAATATGCCAAGAATAATTAAAAGAAATGACAAAACCATCATAAGAGGAAGTTTCAGGCAACTAATTGATTTAACAAGATGTTGTCATTAGATACCTCTGTGGAGTTGTAGTAAAATCTGCCCAAGGGAACTCGAAAGTGCTGTATAAGATCCAAATTTACTAGGTTCTTTATACTCTGCTACTTGAAGGAAAATGGATGAAAGACCATCCAACATGGCTGCAAGAGTCGATGCAGATGCTATTCTTGCCTAGACATTATAAAGCATCGTCTTTTAGATGGGAACCACTATATCAAACTTTAACAAGACCATTAAACACGCCCAAAACCAGCAAGAACTTATTAATTTAAATTCATGCACTAAAATTCATAACAGGAATATGTGTGTGTGTGTGTGTGAGGGCACGTATGGGAAAGGACATGATTTATCAAAAAATAAATCCATTACACCCAAATAGATAGAAAAGATTCAATACCTTGAAAGATGGATCAAACAGCAAGCATGTCATTAAAGTTGCATCAGACTTCCTACAGATATGCAGATGAAATAATTCATAATTAGAAGAAAACAAAACAAAATCAACAGTCAAATAGAGAGATGATCACAAAAAAACTTTGAACTAGAACGGGAGGACGAATTTCATACCTTGGTTGTAGTACATCAGTGGTAGGAAAAAATATGGACCATTGTGTAGAGAAGGATTTAAAATCAGCTTGACAAAGATCCTTTCCCCCATTTGAATATTTAACCAAAAATAAATAAATTTCCCGTCAATAATCAATAATAGCAAACATAACATCTAGATAACCACATAAAAACAAAATATTTTGACAATCAGTGACATCTTCATGATTTGTTGGGAAAGTAACCAATCTCTTCTAGTAACAACAACACTGGTAACATGATTTACAAGAAAGTTCCAAAACATTTAATAATCAATTAGTTGGTTTACATGGAAGTTTTATTTTCCCAGTAAAAACAAGTTTTAAAGAATTAACTTAAATTGTAAAGACTATACAATGCGATAATGGGAGGCATAGTAAATATAATGAGATGGTAAAATAGCAGGTCATAAGTTAGTTTGAGTTCTTCAACACTATTGTGTCAGCTATTCTCCATCCTAGCATTTGATTATTTGAGGCTTTCTGCATACTCATATATCTGAATGTTGGGAGAATATAATAGACATTTCGGTATTAAGTGCTCATAAAAGTACTTTTGGAAGGGAGTAAATTCAAGATTTAAGAAATTTACCTGTATACAAATTATGGCAGCTACTCTGACCCTAGAGTTCTTTACACTGTCACTATCCTTAGCTGGTCCATCACCATCACTAAAATCAGAATCTGAAGATGCAATATAAGTAGTACATTCATTATCTTCTACACTATCTGGAGAATGAGGATGCCAAGGCCTATTATGTTTCAAATTTGAACCCTCCTTCTTGCGTAAGTGTGGAGGCCTATATACAGCACGATTGGACTTGTTCCCTTGCCCCAAACTTGCCTTAGGACTCATTGTACTGTGATGCTTCTCCTCACGACCAATGAGGAGAGAAGTATGTGGTATTTTGCCAGTAAGGCCATAAGTAAGGAACATTTGTAGGACAGATACAAAAACTGACACCTAAAACAATGAAATTAAATAAATAAATAGATAAAACAACTGAAGCACCAAAATGGCTAAACATAGACTCATTAAAAATTTAAAATTATTAAGAAATACAGACATAGAAACTTACATGATCTGATACAGAACATTTAGGATCAGAAAGAACCAAATGCAAACAATGCAGAAAGGATTCATAAAACCTACAAAAGATATGCATCAGAAGGCAATAATAAACAACACGATCGGAGCATTGCAATCTCTTAGAGTTTCTCAATTTCCCTATGCTTTGATAATCTACTAGGCAGGTTACCTGGACATAACAATGTCTACCACAATTGGGGTTTTTGATACCAAGCCATCCATCATTTTCCGAAGCACCTATTTTGGAAAAGGCCAGTTGTTGTATCTTGTTTGTATTAAAATGCAGGACCAAACAGACAGCTCCAAAAAATAAATAAATAAGTGAACACACAAAGAAGAATTGTTGCACACCTCAATTATGGATCTCCAGATATCAACTGGAAGGGATGACCCATCTCTTGAAATTGCTTCACCAAGCATAGAAAAAGCTACACCTTGTAATTCCCATGAACTGCTATCTCTAGATAATCTCATAGATGCCTTAGCAGAAGATCGTTCTTTGCAAGTAGAATAAGGCCTCTGACATGACACATCATGAGTTCTCACAATAATGTTAAGTAGGAACTTAACTAGTAGTATGTCTTCAGACAGTGACCACCTTCGTTGAGATGGTGTGATAATACATCTGAAGGAAGGGCATATTTGTTCAGCGGAAATCAAAGGGTGTAGATAGTGATGCAGTGGAAATTCTGAACAATCAACATAGAACCCCCTCCCATAATAGAGGGCACTTAAACAGAAATTGGCCCATTCATATATGGGGCATGAACTTTTCTAAAACTAAAAGGAAAAAGAGAAGGCCAATATCTGCAAAATGCACTTGCAAACATGTTTCAAAATTTCACGGCATGCGATATAGAATTGAAGTTTCAGATATTACAAGGTATTGTTTAGGAATAATCAAATGTGTAATCTCAGATTAGTACTATATCCAAAAAATTCAGAAGGAAAAAGAATATGCTTTCAACATATATAATAGTAACATAACCGGCTTTTTTCCAAACTATAACAATCCTAATACATAATAAAGGCATAAATAAGTCATCAGCACGCCTACTTTCCAGGCAAGATTGCAGTAAGAGTAAGTTTGGGTTGATGGACAAGTAGAAATTAGAAAATGATCATGAATTGGACACACGAACCATTATAAAGACTATTGATATATTTTCCAACTACCAACTGCAACTCTAATTAAGAGAATATTACAGTGTCAGACTTGTCAGGTGGATGAAAGAACCTGATAGCCTGTAAAAAGTCAATCGCATGTCTGGTTGAAGAAGTACTTCCAATTCTATTTAACTCGTCACCTTTAACAGCTTTTCCAATAAAAAGATCCAGCATCTTCTCAGAACAATTGAGGAGACGGGTCAAGGAGAGAGCGTTTATTTCCAAATACACACGACGAGATACATCATGGATCTATGACAAAAATAGAAGAGAGGCAAATCAATGGGGAACACAATGTAATAACATTTGCCCCGCATATGCATTTGTAATTAACTTGTACCAAGCGTGAAGTTTGCGTAAAGACTTGAGTCAATTCTTCTTCACTCGCTGAAGTAGTTGCAACCAACTCCAGCATAAACAAAATGTCGGACAGAACCTTACAGAAGAATTTGAACTAGGAGTTAGATCAAGTGGTGAACTAAATGAAAAGATTACTGAGTCCATGGCATGCAATTGGCTTTCCAAAGAGATACCTCGTGAGAAGGAAGTTCGGGGACGGCAGACAACAAGGCGTGAGAATGGGAGAAAATAAGATTATGTAGCATTTGGGCGATCGAAGTTCGAGGAGGAGGGGTAAGGATTTCGTCTCTGAGAGTCAAGAAAGCGGTCCTCCACGACCTCACCGATGACGGCGATGGCGACGTCCCAGAGTCCGTGTCCGCCATTGAAGTGGTCAGAATTCCCGATGAAATCAAACATCAAAAAATTTTAATGGAAGTGTTCGCCTTTCGGCCAAACTGAACTCTCCAGGAGCAGATCCTCACACAAGCTTGTTTCTCAGCTTCCTCATAATCTCTGTAGATCTTGTACATCCATATCATCTAAGAGCTTAAAATGCACCACATCACCAAGCGGTAAAAAATGAATCCTCACTTTTGTTTTTTTTCCGGGAGAAGAATCAATCTTCGCCACCCATTGCAAAGTATGAATATTTGAAAGAAAAATGACGGGCTTCGTTTGGGTTTGTGTAGCAGAAGTAGCACATTTAATCCGATGTATTTATTTAAATTGTACTCTGGTAGTAATTATAAGCCCTGGTTAATTTTTTGTTTGAGAGATTAAAGAAACTAAATAAGTTATATAATCACATTATATGTTATATATCTTTATATTACAAATTAATTTATTAGTCAAACTAATTAATTTAAAGAAAAAAATAAAAAAATGTTCTAAAGTAATTTAATTAGCTTTTTTAATTTCTCCAAAAAAAATCAACTTACTCTTATAATTAGGGCCAGAGGTAGTAATCCTATAACAATCAAACGACGATTCCTGTCCCCCTCACAAACACACGAAAGTAAACCAGACATGGGTGGCAACTCCAATTCTTCAAGATATAGGGAGCCTAGCCGTAGAAGGAACCAATTTTGACTCCAACCACTAATTAAAGTGTTTGAAGAATCAAATGTGTAATGGATGTAAGAGGATAAATGTCAATATTATAAATGTGATTTGTATTTGGATTGACGATGGAAGAATAAGCTTTTTTTCAAACTGAATCTTGTTTGGATTATTATTTTAAAAACAGTTGACGTAGAAAATGACTAAAAATGCATTAATCTTATTGAATATTATATATATGTGTGTGTATAATATACACACACACTTGTATTTATTGTGATAATTAAAGATAAAAATTAAAATTTGATTGAAAAGGTTAAATTATTATTAAAAAATTAATAAAACGATAAAGTTCTTAATAAAATATATTTAAAGGATAAAAATGTAAATAAATTAGGATACATATAAATGTATTTTCAAATAATATGCAAACATGTGATCATTTAGTTAATATTTAATGTATCAATTGAAACTATATAATACCTAAATAATCCACATGGTGGGTGCATTAGCCCATAAGTATCTCTTTGTATCCGTTCTATAAACATGAGATACTCACTTTCTATTTTGTTTGGTGAGGATTGAATAATTAACTTTCTCTTAAAACATGCATACATTAAAAATTATAGAATTGTGATATTTGTTTACACTTCACGGTATGATCACATGAATCCCTAATTATTTTTTACATCATGATTGACCCGGGATGGCCTACTGGTCAAGCCAAGCATTGCATTCATTAATAATTTTTTTGGTTTATATTGGCAAACTACAAGTTTGCATTTGCAAACTTCTGGTTTGCAGTATTATTTGTAAACTTTTGGTTTGTAATAACATGATTTTCATCAAAAAACAATATATTAGCTGCTTGCATCATCAAAAAAGAAAAATATTTAGCATTTACGAGCAAAATGTGGGTTGTTGCACTATCAACAAGACATAATTTTCAGGATTGAGATCAATAAGATTCACAGAAACATGAAAATGAAGGAAAATGTAATTAAAAAGGAAATTACATAAGATAAATAGTAACTTTAAACACACTAAAGCATGTTAGTTAAAATAAACAACGATAATTTATGCTAAAAAATTAGCAACGTACAAATGGATAGTATCAGTGTCATAATACTCAGAATTGACAGCCTTATCAACATGATTTATTTTAATATTTCCCCACTTTGTAAGGGAATTTAAATCACCACGATTTTGACCATGGCTACACTTACGGCTATAGCCATGTCTACCACGTCCATGGTTACAATTAGATTCATTCATTACTACATTCATTTATGGGAATTTCGTCGAATCTGTTGGATAGGATTCATAATTTTTCAACAAAAGTTTATTATTTTGTTTGGCCACATGGAGGCAAGAAACCAATTCTAACATATGTCTTAAACTTCGCTTATCGTATTGCTACTTTTTCATAATGAGCCTTTGTATGGACAACCATCTTTTGGTGGTCACATTTTTCTTTGAAATTGTTACAAAGAATAAATGGATCTTTTATGGTCATAGATTTAATTTTAAGACCTTCATGCAAATAATGGCATAGAAAAATCATGGATCAAATAAGAAAAGCAGTTGTTTTTGGTATGGATCACCTAATATGGATAGTGTTATGAACTCAAATATGAGACCTATCCAAGGTGTAGCCCAACAAGAGGTAACCAATATGACACAGACATGACGGTATAACATTTGGGCTTGGAGGCACAAGAGGCCCACAACTCCAAACCCTAAGGTATACTTTATAAATAGAGGGCAAACCCTAAGGTACACTTTATAAATAGAGGGCAAACCCTAAGGTACATACATTCTATCCTTTCTCAAAATTACTATTCAACCGTTATTGTGCACACACACCACTTTCTTTGGCGAAAGTCTTCATATTCGTGCATAGTGATCTCCTATTTTCATAGGTATCTTATCTATGGATACCCAGGAAAGAGCTATTTGATCCAATATTAATTTACTAATCCATTGAGGCTAGACATTTATGTTCTTACAACCGAACAATAGATATGCATTCCAGTCAAACGCAAATCATGTTGATTCTCACAACACTTGTTTAAGTTAGCATTCGAAAAATATATTCATACAATTCGAGATTAAACTCCTCTCAAAGACAAAGATATAGTTAATATATTTCTTGTTATTGTGACTCTGCATTTTGCCATCGGGCATGGTGCACCTGCATCTAGACTGGATAATTTCCACCAAAACCATGTCCCTATTACCTACGCGGCTACAAACATGGACTTAGCCTACCACTACCTCCGGTCCTAGTCATAGGATCGAGTTAACTTTTTTTAAGAAATTGAAGAATTTAAATAAGTTACTTAGTTATGTCATATGTTGTGTATCCTTAAATTATATATTAGTTTATTAGTCAAATTAATTAGTTTGGAGAGAAATAAAAATTTTTTAAAATAATTTAATTAACTTCCTTAATCTCTATATAAAAAGTTAACTTGGTCTTATAATTAGGATGAGTAGTATTTAATTTATTCCTCATGAATTGTTTGTCGTTTGATTTGATGCAGGTGTATGGAGGGAAGACTATTCAAATTTTTAACGAGGAAAGTCAGTTCACAACTCCCCAAAATGCTATCCACCAGTTTCAAATTTCAAATTTTCATCCTGGATGAGAAATACCTCCTCATGAATCGTGATACAAGCCACATGATAAAACCTTCACCATAAGCTTTTCCGCCCATGACTAAAATGTTTCTCTCCTTAAAAGAGGGATATTGTTTATTTGAGATCGCATTTAGAGTTATAAAAAGTGCTTATTTGTAACATCCTGAATTTTGAATCTAATATCTTGAACATAAACCTATCTTGGGAAGACTAGTAGGCTCTATTTTTGGAAAGTAATAAATTTGAAATCAGTATTTTGTGGGCCCCGTGAATAGTATTTACTATTCACGTATACGTTTTTACTATATACAAATACGTATTTAAAAAAAAAATATATATATATATATATGTTATTCGCAAATACGTATTTAATACTTGAAATTTGTGAAATATGAATAGTGTTCACTATTCACAAATACGTATTTACTATTTAAAAATACGGTATTTACTATTCCAAAATACGTATTTACTATTCATGTGGGACCCACGTCAAATTATTTCTCCTCTGCCGACAGAAACTCTCGTGAGTTTTGAAAATTTTGGCCGCGGGACCCACTCAATAATAATTTATTATTTAAATAATAATATATATTATATTATTAAAATATTATTAAAAATTTTTAAAAGAAACATCACGGGAGTAGTCATGGGCAACTTTTTTTTAAAATTTTGGGAAAATTACGTAAAACGACCCAGAGACGAAAATTACACTTAAAGACCCATTTTCCAACTATAAATAGACCTTCCATTTCATTTCATTCTTCACAACTTCTAAGAGCCATAGAGAGAGGTAGAGAGAGAGAGAGAGAGTAGAGAGATGTTTGCTTGAGAGTTATAATAGCTGGTTGGTGATTCGGGTATTAGCAAGTAACAGGTAACTCTGAATATTCTTCCTTATACTTGTGAATTATGTATGATTATAAATTTTTTTGTTTACTATTTTGGCAAGAATATTTAGAAAATATTTATGGTTTTAAGATCTGGTGTGGGAACTTTGATTTGCAAATCTGCAGAGGTACTATTTATACGTACGTTACTATTCACGTATACCGTATTTACTATTCATTTTTTACTATTCGTGTTACTATTCACGTATATTGTATTTACTATTCACGTATACCATATTTACTATTCACACCGTATTTACTATTCATTTTACTATTCACGTATACCGTATTTACTATTCATTTTACTATTCACGTATACCGTATTTACTATTCATAATACTATTCACGTATACATACCGTATTTACTATTCACGTATACATACCGTATGTACTCTTCATTTTTACTATTCATGTATATATATCGTATTTTACTATTCACATATACGCATAGTATTCACTATTCATAAATACGCATATTGATGTATAAAACTTTATGGTATAATAATGCATTATTTTGAGTGAACATATTCATCATGGCGGTTGTATTATGATGGGTGGAGTAAGGAGGGATTTGAATGATAAGAATGATTTATGCCACCACTCGGTGCACAGTGGATGGTACTTGTTTCAGGGCCCCATCTTCCATGTTTTCCTCTGGCCGGGATTTCATTGGAGTTGTGGGACATGTGACACCTCCTTAGTTATTTTAAAGGAGGGGAGCCATAGTCCAGATTTAAGCTATATACCTTTGGCCGGGTGTATCTTAAGTTTTGGTGAGCTTGGAACAATTCAGTCAAATGAATGAGTTTCTATTGGACTATGTGTTAGCCTATGGCTCCAGTCTGCGGTATAAGGGAGGTGTTGATATAAGGGAGGCTGCATACTGCATAGTGCATTTCTGAACAGTTCAAGAATTTGATATGATGATGAATATTCTGTAAAGACATGAGATGAGAACTTTTGAGATATATATGTTTTAATACCTTCTATATTGATGACTATTAGTATAAATTATTTTGTATGATAAATTATGGAATCTATATATATATTTGAAATCAGCCCATATCTTTTTGTCATATATTATTTGCTCGTGTACGGTAGAAATATTTAGTAGTTACTGAGATGTGTAATCTCACCCCATATTAACATTTTTCAGGTGAATAACTTAGTAGAGATCAAGGGAATGCACCCATGGAGTGAGCTTGTAGGCTCTTCTGTACTCCTTTAGTTTATGTTGTGTTATTTTATTTGCCATGAACCTAAAAGACTTCCGCATTTTAAAATAACTCTTATTTATTGGATTTATTTTGGCCCTGTATAAATGGATTTCTACCTTTGGCCATATTGTAAATATGTGTTTGAGTGTTGAATATCCTATATTTGGAGGTGTTACTATTATTTTGGCCAAGATTTTGGTATTGAAAATGAGGCGTTACATTATTTATGTAAATCAAGACAAAATATTTATTACATATTTACTTCGCATAACACAAATCACTATTAAAAAGCTGCGACTCTATTGCTATAACAAATATCTATTACTCTGCTTCATTGATCTTCACAATAAGATACTCATTAATATTTCTCTAACTTCTGGGCAACCAACCATATCTCATGTAGGCTGCTCGGTTAGTAAAATATATTCTCTTCGGTCTTAATTATAAGACCTAATTGATTTTGTAACACCCCCAATTTCTAACCGTTATAATAACAAAAATTTAAATGATTTTCATAAATAAATTAATAAAATTCGAAATAAATAACCTTGGGAGTGTTACCGCCGCACTTGTACTGGGACAAGTGCAAGACTATTTATTACAAATAAAGTAAATTCAAACTTAAACAAAATATATGTGTTTTTAATTAGAACAAAATAAAGTAAAATAAACAGCTGACTGTGCTCCTCACTTCTCACTGCTAGCCCCAACCCTCGGCACCTGCTTCACTGAAATTATGCTCCCCCAAAGGATCATCGCAGCCCATGAACACAAACATCAGCAATTGCTGGTAATTCTAATAAATCACAATCAAATATAATCAAATCCAATATACGTAGTAATTGAATCAAATATCAATTTCTATATTCATAATGTACACACACGTCAAATCAAATATTATTCATTATCTTTATTAAATTCATGATAGACCCGGGAAACCCTGCCAGTCTATTTAGTGGGAAGAGAACCATGGTAAACCCGGGAAACCCTGCCAGTTTGCCCTGTGACCCGGGAAACCCTGCCAGTCACAAATCATCAAATTGACCATCATCAAAACATCTCTTCCTAGTATGCACACCTCTTCCCAAAGTTGCTACTAGTGTCCCGGGAAACCCTGCCAGACACCACTTTGGGAAGAACGGATACTATCATTTTCATATCAGTGGCATAAAGCTCAAAAGTTGTGTTCATCACTTGGGAGGTACCGTCCCAAGCTATCCTCCCACTATTAATTCATTACAATCACACACAATCAGGAAATTCAATCTTGTCACAATTATCAATTTCTTCATTGAATATATCAATTACTCAAGGGCGTCATGACTTTCCAAATTATTCAAGAGTATAATAATTCAAGTATTCGATACAAGAGCCAACACATATTATAACTCAAATACCTATCTAAGTAAAGTCTAATTATTTAAAACACACACATAATAAAATTCATAAATTATTTCTATTATTTAATTATCTTTTATATACTTTTCTATCATTTAATTAAATGTAGGATACGAGGATATCTTGATATCAAATCTAAGCATGTCCTATTTCATTATGCAGCGAATAGTATCTAAAGAATGAAAGAATATTAATTAATATAGCATCAGACACAACTAGCATAAACATTAAAATTATTGTGCCTCCTTTATTGATAAATAATGAATCGCTTCGTATGGTATGTGATCAAAATATGTAAAATATAAAATAAATAGATATATATTATATATAATAAATAAAATACATAATAAGATTTTCTAATATAAATAATATAATAAAAAAGATATATAATATGAAATATTAATATAATTACTATAAATAGAAATCAATTATATTATATAATATAGTTAATAATAATAAAATCAATATATCCGATGTATATTCTATATAATAAATAGAATATATAATAAGATTTTCTAATATAAATAATAATAATAAAAAGATATATAATATAAAATATTAATATAATTACTATAAATAGAAATTAATTATATTATATAATCTAATTAATAATAATAAAATCAATATATTTGATTTCTATATAATAAATAGAATATATAATAAGATTTTTTTAATATAAATAATATAATAAAAGAAAAGATATATAATATGAGATATTAATATAATTACTATAAATAGAAATCAATTATATTATATAATCTAATTAATAATAATAAAAATCAATATACTCTATATATATTCTATATAATAAATAGAATATATAATAAGATTTTCTAATATAGATAATATAATAAAAAAAATGATATATAAAATGATATATTAATAGAAATCGATTATATTATATAATCTAATTAATAATAATAAAATCAATATATTCCTATTATAGTTTATTACGGTACAATATATTTAATATTTTAATTACATTTTATATTTCTATTTATTCTAGCTAAAATATAGGATCATAGCTAATATCTAGGATTACTAATATCACTACCCAACAGACTCGGTAAGGTAAATTGAAATGACTCCACTACTCCCAAAAATAGTTAACCACATGCTTTTAATAATATAAAAAAAATCAGTACACAATAAACATTTAAAAAAAAACTAAAAGAGGAATTGGTGCTGCAAACTACACGCACAATTGAAAGATGTAGTTAGACGCACAAAGTGACTTTGCAAAAAGCTACTCCAAAAGAAATATATATCATTCGATTACCAAAGTCCCAAATACCAAAATCTAAAACGTATGGGAATCTTATGTTAAAGGGTATGTGACTTTTGTAAAAACAAGTTATCACGCAAAGCGAGAAAAAGCAATATATGTATATTCAATTGCCAAAGCCTAAAACACTCAAGGCCAAAACGCACATGATCAATACTTATGGCTAGTGAAGATCAACCAGAATTATATCCTAAGATGAAAACATCTTTCTCATAGAGGAAGACAAACACAAGATTTATGTACTGAATGAAAATCATGAGAAAGAATGAGTGTAACGCCTCAATTTTAACACCCAAAAACATGGCCAAAGATACAAATTCATTTATACAGGGCCAAAATAAATCCAAAATAATATCAGAGTTTTCAAAATGCGGAAGTCTTATGGTCATGGCAAATAAAATAACATAGCATGAGCTTTCCATATGTGCCTTCCCTGATTTCCCTACTAAATCATTTACCTGAAAAAAAATGAACAAAGTAACCGTAAGATCCAAAGATCCCCGTAACCATTGGTTATTCAGAAATATACATGCAAACCAAGAACGAGAACATATTTATAAATTCACAATAATTAAAATATATGCCTTTATATAAAAACCTTTCACAAAATAGTTCTCGACTCGGTTACCAAAACTCCCTCCCAAATAGGGTTCCAAAAACATCATAATTTATTTTCCAATAATTCACAAGAGATCTCACAATATAAAATATGTCAATGATGAATAGATCACCCTTATTACCCTGACCACCTCTTATAACCGTTGACTGGAGCAATCTAACACATAACTCATCTCTCATCATAACATATCCAATACTCATAACTTCAACATGGCTCCCCTCCTGGTAAAATCACAACCAAGGAGGTGTCATATTTGACCCGGTTAAAAGAAAAGTGATACCAAGGGCTCCAAGAATATCCACTCTCATCAAAACAACATTATCAGATTCCAAATCAAGCCTTCTATAGGCACAATAAATCCCAAAACAGTAAATAAATATACACATATAAATATTTGACAAGTATATAAAAGAATAACCAAGGTTACCTCAATTCCAAGCTTATTTTACCAATACTTCAATACTCTCAATTTACCATCACCAAATAATTCAACCTCAGATCATACCATCATTCTTCATTCCTTCCTTCTCTCTCTCTCTCTCTTCCTCTCTCTAAGTAGCTCTAGGAATTGTGAAGAATGAAATGAAATGGAATGTCTATTTATAGTTGGAAAATGGGTCTTTAGGCGTAATTTTCACAAAATTATAAAATTATATAATATAAAAATATTTTCCTCGTGGGCTGCTGCGCTTCTGCCGTTTCAAAATTTTCTTTATTATTTTAATAATATAATATATATTATTTTATTATTATAATATAATATTATTATTTAAATAATAAATTATTATTGAGTGGGTCCCGCTTGAATTTTAAAACATTCCCACGAGAATTGCAAGGCAGGCGAGGGGGAAGAAGTTTAAATGTGACGTGGGTCCCACCGAATAATAAATACGTATTTATAAATAGTAAATACCGTATTTTTAAATAGTAAATACGTATTTGTAAATAGTAAATACTTTTCATACTTCTCAAAATATCGATTAAATACCGTATTTATAAAAAGTGAATACGTATTTGTGAATAGTGAATACTATTCATGTACGTATTTGTGAATAGTAAACACTATTCATGTCCAATAAAATACTGATTCTAAATTCATTTTCAAAAATAGGGTCTAATAGTCCTCCAAAAATAGGCTAATTTTCTAGTCTGTAGACTCAAAAATCAGGATGTTACATTTCTCCCCTCCTAAAAAAAAAAATTTTGTCCTCAAAATTCATCATCTTCCGCTGCGCCACTCTGATAAAATATCAAACCTTATTCACAATCTAACCTTAATCATAATCTCAAACTATAAATCCTCAAAAACAATTATAGATATCACAAGGACACTAAATAAGAAAATAGCTAGATAAATTCTAAATCTAACAGGGAAGTGCAAATGTTATGATATTTAATTTGCCACGACCTCTTTTTTTAGAAAACTGTTAGGAAATCAACAAATTGGCAAGAACCATTGCTCTGATACCAAAAATGTAACGCCTCAATTTTAACACCCAAAAACATGGCCAAAGATACAAATTCATTTATACAGGGCCAAAATAAATCCAAAATAATATCAGAGTTTTCAAAATGCGGAAGTCTTATGGTCATGGCAAATAAAATAACATAGCATGAGCTTTCCATATGTGCCTTCCCTGATTTCCCTACTAAATCATTTACCTGAAAAAAAATGAACAAAGTAACCGTAAGATCCAAAGATCCCCGTAACCATTGGTTATTCAGAAATATACATGCAAACCAAGAACGAGAACATATTTATAAATTCACAATAATTAAAATATATGCCTTTATATAAAAACCTTTCACAAAATAGTTCTCGACTCGGTTACCAAAACTCCCTCCCAAATAGGGTTCCAAAAACATCATAATTTATTTTCCAATAATTCACAAGAGATCTCACAATATAAAATATGTCAATGATGAATAGATCACCCTTATTACCCTGACCACCTCTTATAACCGTTGACTGGAGCAATCTAACACATAACTCATCTCTCATCATAACATATCCAATACTCATAACTTCAACATGGCTCCCCTCCTGGTAAAATCACAACCAAGGAGGTGTCATATTTGACCCGGTTAAAAGAAAAGTGATACCAAGGGCTCCAAGAATATCCACTCTCATCAAAACAACATTATCAGATTCCAAATCAAGCCTTCTATAGGCACAATAAATCCCAAAACAGTAAATAAATATACACATATAAATATTTGACAAGTATATAAAAGAATAACCAAGGTTACCTCAATTCCAAGCTTATTTTACCAATACTTCAATACTCTCAATTTACCATCACCAAATAATTCAACCTCAGATCATACCATCATTCTTCATTCCTTCCTTCTCTCTCTCTCTCTCTTCCTCTCTCTAAGTAGCTCTAGGAATTGTGAAGAATGAAATGAAATGGAATGTCTATTTATAGTTGGAAAATGGGTCTTTAGGCGTAATTTTCACAAAATTATAAAATTATATAATATAAAAATATTTTCCTCGTGGGCTGCTGCGCTTCTGCCGTTTCAAAATTTTCTTTATTATTTTAATAATATAATATATATTATTTTATTATTATAATATAATATTATTATTTAAATAATAAATTATTATTGAGTGGGTCCCGCTTGAATTTTAAAACATTCCCACGAGAATTGCAAGGCAGGCGAGGGGGAAGAAGTTTAAATGTGACGTGGGTCCCACCGAATAATAAATACGTATTTATAAATAGTAAATACCGTATTTTTAAATAGTAAATACGTATTTGTAAATAGTAAATACTTTTCATACTTCTCAAAATATCGATTAAATACCGTATTTATAAAAAGTGAATACGTATTTGTGAATAGTGAATACTATTCATGTACGTATTTGTGAATAGTAAACACTATTCATGTCCAATAAAATACTGATTCTAAATTCATTTTCAAAAATAGGGTCTAATAGTCCTCCAAAAATAGGCTAATTTTCTAGTCTGTAGACTCAAAAATCAGGATGTTACATTTCTCCCCTCCTAAAAAAAAAATTTTGTCCTCAAAATTCATCATCTTCCGCTGCGCCACTCTGATAAAATATCAAACCTTATTCACAATCTAACCTTAATCATAATCTCAAACTATAAATCCTCAAAAACAATTATAGATATCACAAGGACACTAAATAAGAAAATAGCTAGATAAATTCTAAATCTAACAGGGAAGTGCAAATGTTATGATATTTAATTTGCCACGACCTCTTTTTTTAGAAAACTGTTAGGAAATCAACAAATTGGCAAGAACCATTGCTCTGATACCAAAAATGTAACGCCTCAATTTTAACACCCAAAAACATGGCCAAAGATACAAATTCATTTATACAGGGCCAAAATAAATCCAAAATAATATCAGAGTTTTCAAAATGCGGAAGTCTTATGGTCATGGCAAATAAAATAACATAGCATGAGCTTTCCATATGTGCCTTCCCTGATTTCCGTACTAAATCATTTACCTGAAAAAAAATGAACAAAGTAACCGTAAGATCCAAAGATCCCCGTAACCATTGGTTATTCAGAAATATACATGCAAACCAAGAACGAGAACATATTTATAAATTCACAATAATTAAAATATATGCCTTTATATAAAAACCTTTCACAAAATAGTTCTCGACTCGGTTACCAAAACTCCCTCCCAAATAGGGTTCCAAAAACATCATAATTTATTTTCCAATAATTCACAAGAGATCTCACAATATAAAATATGTCAATGATGAATAGATCACCCTTATTACCCTGACCACCTCTTATAACCGTTGACTGGAGCAATCTAACACATAACTCATCTCTCATCATAACATATCCAATACTCATAACTTCAACATGGCTCCCCTCCTGGTAAAATCACAACCAAGGAGGTGTCATATTTGACCCGGTTAAAAGAAAAGTGATACCAAGGGCTCCAAGAATATCCACTCTCATCAAAACAACATTATCAGATTCCAAATCAAGCCTTCTATAGGCACAATAAATCCCAAAACAGTAAATAAATATACACATATAAATATTTGACAAGTATATAAAAGAATAACCAAGGTTACCTCAATTCCAAGCTTATTTTACCAATACTTCAATACTCTCAATTTACCATCACCAAATAATTCAACCTCAGATCATACCATCATTCTTCATTCCTTCCTTCTCTCTCTCTCTCTCTTCCTCTCTCTAAGTAGCTCTAGGAATTGTGAAGAATGAAATGAAATGGAATGTCTATTTATAGTTGGAAAATGGGTCTTTAGGCGTAATTTTCACAAAATTATAAAATTATATAATATAAAAATATTTTCCTCGTGGGCTGCTGCGCTTCTGCCGTTTCAAAATTTTCTTTATTATTTTAATAATATAATATATATTATTTTATTATTATAATATAATATTATTATTTAAATAATAAATTATTATTGAGTGGGTCCCGCTTGAATTTTAAAACATTCCCACGAGAATTGCAAGGCAGGCGAGGGGGAAGAAGTTTAAATGTGACGTGGGTCCCACCGAATAATAAATACGTATTTATAAATAGTAAATACCGTATTTTTAAATAGTAAATACGTATTTGTAAATAGTAAATACTTTTCATACTTCTCAAAATATCGATTAAATACCGTATTTATAAAAAGTGAATACGTATTTGTGAATAGTGAATACTATTCATGTACGTATTTGTGAATAGTAAACACTATTCATGTCCAATAAAATACTGATTCTAAATTCATTTTCAAAAATAGGGTCTAATAGTCCTCCAAAAATAGGCTAATTTTCTAGTCTGTAGACTCAAAAATCAGGATGTTACATTTCTCCCCTCCTAAAAAAAAAAATTTTGTCCTCAAAATTCATCATCTTCCGCTGCGCCACTCTGATAAAATATCAAACCTTATTCACAATCTAACCTTAATCATAATCTCAAACTATAAATCCTCAAAAACAATTATAGATATCACAAGGACACTAAATAAGAAAATAGCTAGATAAATTCTAAATCTAACAGGGAAGTGCAAATGTTATGATATTTAATTTGCCACGACCTCTTTTTTTAGAAAACTGTTAGGAAATCAACAAATTGGCAAGAACCATTGCTCTGATACCAAAAATGTAACGCCTCAATTTTAACACCAAAAAACATGGCCAAAGATACAAATTCATTTATACAGGGCCAAAATAAATCCAAAATAATATCAGAGTTTTCAAAATGCGGAAGTCTTATGGTCATGGCAAATAAAATAACATAGCATGAGCTTTCCATATGTGCCTTCCCTGATTTCCCTACTAAATCATTTACCTGAAAAAAAATGAACAAAGTAACCGTAAGATCCAAAGATCCCCGTAACCATTGGTTATTCAGAAATATACATGCAAACCAAGAACGAGAACATATTTATAAATTCACAATAATTAAAATATATGCCTTTATATAAAAACCTTTCACAAAATAGTTCTCGACTCGGTTACCAAAACTCCCTCCCAAATAGGGTTCCAAAAACATCATAATTTATTTTCCAATAATTCACAAGAGATCTCACAATATAAAATATGTCAATGATGAATAGATCACCCTTATTACCCTGACCACCTCTTATAACCGTTGACTGGAGCAATCTAACACATAACTCATCTCTCATCATAACATATCCAATACTCATAACTTCAACATGGCTCCCCTCCTGGTAAAATCACAACCAAGGAGGTGTCATATTTGACCCGGTTAAAAGAAAAGTGATACCAAGGGCTCCAAGAATATCCACTCTCATCAAAACAACATTATCAGATTCCAAATCAAGCCTTCTATAGGCACAATAAATCCCAAAACAGTAAATAAATATACACATATAAATATTTGACAAGTATATAAAAGAATAACCAAGGTTACCTCAATTCCAAGCTTATTTTACCAATACTTCAATACTCTCAATTTACCATCACCAAATAATTCAACCTCAGATCATACCATCATTCTTCATTCCTTCCTTCTCTCTCTCTCTCTCTTCCTCTCTCTAAGTAGCTCTAGGAATTGTGAAGAATGAAATGAAATGGAATGTCTATTTATAGTTGGAAAATGGGTCTTTAGGCGTAATTTTCACAAAATTATAAAATTATATAATATAAAAATATTTTCCTCGTGGGCTGCTGCGCTTCTGCCGTTTCAAAATTTTCTTTATTATTTTAATAATATAATATATATTATTTTATTATTATAATATAATATTATTATTTAAATAATAAATTATTATTGAGTGGGTCCCGCTTGAATTTTAAAACATTCCCACGAGAATTGCAAGGCAGGCGAGGGGGAAGAAGTTTAAATGTGACGTGGGTCCCACCGAATAATAAATACGTATTTATAAATAGTAAATACCGTATTTTTAAATAGTAAATACGTATTTGTAAATAGTAAATACTTTTCATACTTCTCAAAATATCGATTAAATACCGTATTTATAAAAAGTGAATACGTATTTGTGAATAGTGAATACTATTCATGTACGTATTTGTGAATAGTAAACACTATTCATGTCCAATAAAATACTGATTCTAAATTCATTTTCAAAAATAGGGTCTAATAGTCCTCCAAAAATAGGCTAATTTTCTAGTCTGTAGACTCAAAAATCAGGATGTTACATTTCTCCCCTCCTAAAAAAAAAATTTTGTCCTCAAAATTCATCATCTTCCGCTGCGCCACTCTGATAAAATATCAAACCTTATTCACAATCTAACCTTAATCATAATCTCAAACTATAAATCCTCAAAAACAATTATAGATATCACAAGGACACTAAATAAGAAAATAGCTAGATAAATTCTAAATCTAACAGGGAAGTGCAAATGTTATGATATTTAATTTGCCACGACCTCTTTTTTTAGAAAACTGTTAGGAAATCAACAAATTGGCAAGAACCATTGCTCTGATACCAAAAATGTAACGCCTCAATTTTAACACCCAAAAACATGGCCAAAGATACAAATTCATTTATACAGGGCCAAAATAAATCCAAAATAATATCAGAGTTTTCAAAATGCGGAAGTCTTATGGTCATGGCAAATAAAATAACATAGCATGAGCTTTCCATATGTGCCTTCCCTGATTTCCGTACTAAATCATTTACCTGAAAAAAAATGAACAAAGTAACCGTAAGATCCAAAGATCCCCGTAACCATTGGTTATTCAGAAATATACATGCAAACCAAGAACGAGAACATATTTATAAATTCACAATAATTAAAATATATGCCTTTATATAAAAACCTTTCACAAAATAGTTCTCGACTCGGTTACCAAAACTCCCTCCCAAATAGGGTTCCAAAAACATCATAATTTATTTTCCAATAATTCACAAGAGATCTCACAATATAAAATATGTCAATGATGAATAGATCACCCTTATTACCCTGACCACCTCTTATAACCGTTGACTGGAGCAATCTAACACATAACTCATCTCTCATCATAACATATCCAATACTCATAACTTCAACATGGCTCCCCTCCTGGTAAAATCACAACCAAGGAGGTGTCATATTTGACCCGGTTAAAAGAAAAGTGATACCAAGGGCTCCAAGAATATCCACTCTCATCAAAACAACATTATCAGATTCCAAATCAAGCCTTCTATAGGCACAATAAATCCCAAAACAGTAAATAAATATACACATATAAATATTTGACAAGTATATAAAAGAATAACCAAGGTTACCTCAATTCCAAGCTTATTTTACCAATACTTCAATACTCTCAATTTACCATCACCAAATAATTCAACCTCAGATCATACCATCATTCTTCATTCCTTCCTTCTCTCTCTCTCTCTCTTCCTCTCTCTAAGTAGCTCTAGGAATTGTGAAGAATGAAATGAAATGGAATGTCTATTTATAGTTGGAAAATGGGTCTTTAGGCGTAATTTTCACAAAATTATAAAATTATATAATATAAAAATATTTTCCTCGTGGGCTGCTGCGCTTCTGCCGTTTCAAAATTTTCTTTATTATTTTAATAATATAATATATATTATTTTATTATTATAATATAATATTATTATTTAAATAATAAATTATTATTGAGTGGGTCCCGCTTGAATTTTAAAACATTCCCACGAGAATTGCAAGGCAGGCGAGGGGGAAGAAGTTTAAATGTGACGTGGGTCCCACCGAATAATAAATACGTATTTATAAATAGTAAATACCGTATTTTTAAATAGTAAATACGTATTTGTAAATAGTAAATACTTTTCATACTTCTCAAAATATCGATTAAATACCGTATTTATAAAAAGTGAATACGTATTTGTGAATAGTGAATACTATTCATGTACGTATTTGTGAATAGTAAACACTATTCATGTCCAATAAAATACTGATTCTAAATTCATTTTCAAAAATAGGGTCTAATAGTCCTCCAAAAATAGGCTAATTTTCTAGTCTGTAGACTCAAAAATCAGGATGTTACAATGAGACGACAATTTTGTGGATTTAAAAGAATCATGCTCTGTAGCAACGGATTCCTATTATTCTAGGGATTAGGATTTCCTATCAAAATTTACATAAATCTAACCTAAACCTCATGGGGATTATAATTACCTGGCCTCCGCTTTTGCTAGCCTCCTAAAAGAACGAAAGTATAGCGGCAGAGAAAAGTATCGGGTGTTTTTCTAGGTTTAAGCGGTCAGACCTAAATTTATAATTAAAATCTAGGGTTTTAGCTATGAGTTGGGCTTTTTACTTATTCCCGATAAATGAATTAAAACAAATGGTAGAGTTTTATTATTAAATATATTTTAAGTCCAATGATGAATTAAAAAAATTAAAAATATAATATGATCTAATTAACTCCTAGATTCTTGGATCTAATCTTAAATAATCTAATAATACTATTTACAAAATAATATGATTACCACACAAACAATACAATATTATTAATTTTTACTATATTATTATTATTATTATTACTACTACTACTATTTCTATTATTAATCATTATTATTTTATTAGTATTATTTTACTCTACCATTATCTTTACTATTTCTATTATTATTATTATTAATAAAAATCCGGGGTATCACAGATTTTTTTGGAGAGATTATGGAAGCTAATTAAATTAGCTTAGAGTATTTTAATTTTAATTTTTCCTTCAAACTAATTAGTCTGACTAATAAAAATATATACAACATATGAAATGATTAAATAACTTATTCAACTTTATTAATCTTTAAAAAAAAAATCAATTAAGTCTTATAATTAGAACCGGAGGTAATACTTCAAAAGTCATGATTACTATGTTTTTCTGTATGAGCATGTATATACCATCATTATTTTCATTTGCATTACCACCAATCGAACAAGTATTCAAGAGAGAGAGTACTTGGATTCCAAGGATGAGTTAAAAATACAATCGTCCAAAGACCACAACAAACATAGTTTACGGTATAATCTTTAACATAAGACCCAGCTTACTTTTGTATATATTAAGAATGTTAAATAAATTAACTCAAACAATTAGTTTAAAGTAATTTATTTAACTTCACTAATTGCTTAAATAAACCAATTAAGTTTTATATTAAGGTTATATTAACAAGAAAAGGGCAGTAATACAAAATTACATGTTATAAGTTTAAAATTAAAAATTACGTCAGACTACCGTTCCACAGTAATAAAAATCATAGAAGTTACCTCTAAAATGATTCCATGAATGAATAGATCTAGGGTTAATGGGAAAAATGTATATGTGTTTTACTCCTATGAGCATCCAACACCAAATGTTTTTTTTTAAATTGTAAAAGTGAATACGTAGTTACAAATTAAGTGAAAAAAACAGTTTAACTGTTAAGTTTGACTTTTTTTACTGAAGGAACGATGACATGGCTTTCAAAGGTGCAAAAATACACATGTGATTTGGCCAAAAGAGCACCCAACACCAATTACTTTTTTTAATTTAATAATTTTATTTCAATTAAAGGAAAATTATTATTTCTCTAAGTATAATTACTAGGAGGCCAAATTTTTTCTCGTGATTTATTATTTTGGAGAGGAGGGTTTATTCAATGGGTAAAACCTGCAAAATTTTTATTTCCATAATTTATTAATTATTTTAAAATCCTTATTGAATTTTCTAATTAATGATTAACAAAAGAGTATTTATGCAATTAAAGTTTGATATTATAAATAATATATTTACTTAAAAATAATTTTATTTTTTAAAAAAATAAATAGTTAAAGAAATAATTCATATATTCGATAAAAAAATAATTCATTTACTTTGAAAAAAATTAATTTTATAACTATAAATTTATAACATTCCTTGATTTACTTTCATTATATTTATCATATAAATAAAAATAATTCATTTTAAGATGTAAATGTTTATATTGTATATTTCTTAATACAATAAAAATTAATAATATTGTTCAATTTTAATTGAAAAATTATTTAAATAATTTCTGATTCTAGATCAAAAAATTAAAATTATTGCACTTGCTGTCGTTGGACACTCTTCATGCTAAAAATACATATGCATTGCACCTCCACCCATGAATCTAATAGTATATACGTATTATGTATGTATAAGTAAATGACTTAACTTTTGTCCTTATATAAATTATTCCGGCAACTAATACAAGGCTTTCCTGAAAAAGAATGGATCATCTAAATCCCCTGCTTCCGCAGCCGATTCCCTGGCACTCGCAAGCCCTCCCTGAATCTGATGCGTAGCTCGTCGGTCAATCTACTACTGATAGGTAATCCCAAAGTCAATAGCTCATTTTTCTTAACTCTCAGGTCTGATAATTCTTTCCTCGGTTTTGAATATTAAATTGGGTGTTGTAGATTTTGTATTTGGACAGTCTTGGCTTCAAGTTCATTCATGACGATAATTTAATGGAGGCGGAATTCTTCTCAGGTATTCGCTTTCGAGCAATTACGAGTGCTTACGGCGAATTACCAATTTGAACGCACCCAGGCCTAGTTTATTTGGTTTCAAGGACTTGTAAAGGGATTTGGAGAATAAGAAGCGAGTGACCAGTAAATTCAGATGCCGGAAAGTAAAACTAGAGATGATGCCACAGATGCGGTTGATTTGCATGATATCGAGAAGCAGGAACCTCGAGAGAGTAACTTATGTAGCTTAGGCGGTGGTGAGGATTTGAAATCGATTGCGGTTTCCCCAAATAAGGGTTACTTGTCCAGGTCTGGAAGTTCCCAAGAACAATGCAGGTATATTATTCACACTTTCCTCTATTACCATATATGGCATCTTATAACCGTACAAGCCTCCCTTAATTGAATATTAGGGAATATACATGTTTTTGCAGGGAGTCTGATGAATGAACCGAATGGCTTATGAATATTGACATTGACGATATTCGTTATATTTTATGTTGATATTGCTATTGATCTAGTCACACTACTAGTGAGCTTGAGTATGCTGAAGAATAGTTCTACTCCACCCCTAGTTTTGGATCTTTAGGTAGGCAAGTCAAATTTTACTTGACTAAAATTAAGTAATCATAGTTTGACTAAGGTATGACTGAGGCAGTTTAGCAAGTCTTAAGACCCAAATAACTCAGCCTAATATTAATAATAAATAAACTCAAAATTCCTTACTTCAAACCGTCAAACCCTACTTTTACATTTACAAAAACAACATAGTATCATTGCAGTATTGGGCTGTCATTGATGAAGACACTGCCTTACAGCTGACTCTATCAAATAACAAACTTACCACTATAAAAAGTTATCTTTATAGAAGATGAAGAGCAAGGCTCTTCAAAGTTGAGCTCAAACTGTCAGAATATAATTTTTAATAATTACTTAATAAGATTCTTGAATACGAGTATAATTTTTTTGTACATAGCAAACATTTACATTGGAATTGCTGACATTCAGCTTAAACTTTGATTTATAGGCTTGTTTAGAATTGATGGTCGAAGGTGTATTCGAAGTTCTCATTTTCTATAATTTTGTGCCCAGGGTAGTATATTTTGTTCATTATAACCGTTGGAAGGACTTGTAAAATTGAAAAAGAATAAAGAAAAACAACCTGCCTTCTAATGTTGCTGCCAAATCTGCGCTTCTTCAGCAAGTATTGTGTTTTTCAGCTACGCACCTACACATATTTTGCACCACCACCGTCAAATGGTCCTTGTCTTTCACTCCTCGCAAATAAATGCCAATCCATGCACCAACTCAAACAAGTGCACGCTCAAATGATCATTTCGGCTCACATCTATGACAGCTTTGCCGCCAGCCGCCTACTTTGCTTTTGTGCTCTTTCCCAATCTGGAGATCTTGATTATGCATTCAGAATCTTTGGTAGCACCTGCCGTCCCAATAGCTTCATGTACAACACACTGATTAGAGCTCTAGCTAGTGGTCCCCATCCCCTTGAAGCTTTGCTCCTTTTTATCGACATGAGGAGGCTTGGTGTTGTACCTGGGAAACACACCTTCCCATTTCTTCTTAAGGCATGTTGTAACTCCCGCTCCTTGCAACATTGCAAACAAGTTCATACCCAGATTCTAAAATTTGGATTGGATATTGATTTGCATGTGACTAATGGGTTGGTGAGGGGCTACTCTATTTCAAACAATCTAGTTGAAGCACGCATTTTGTTTGATGAATTTCCAGGAAAAAATTTGAGCCTTTGGACAACAATAATTAGTGGATATGCTCAAAGCTATTGTTCGAATGAGGCTTTGATGCTCTTTAATCAGATGATTGCCCAAGGTTTTGAACCAAACGGTGTGACATTGGCTCCAGTTCTATCTGCTTGTGCACGAGCAGGTTGTCTTGATTTGGGGGAAGGAATTCATGAATTTATGAAGAATAAAGGGATTGAAGTGGGAGTGATTCTTAGCACAGCATTGGTTTACATGTATGCAAAGAATGGAGCGATTACAAAGGCTCAAAAGGTATTTGAAAGTATGTTTGAAAGAAATATTGCAACTTGGAATGCTATGATATGTGGATTGGCTACCCATGGGGATGCTAAAGATGCCCTTATTCTCTTCCAGAAGCTGACGAAGGAGCAGCTTGTACCAAATGATGTCACATTCATAGGAGTTCTATCTGCTTGTTGTCATGCAGGCTTGCTTGATGTTGGCCGTGATATCTTTCACTCCATGAAGCCAATTTATGGTATAGAACCAAAGATTGAACATTATGGATGCATAGTTGATCTTCTTGGAAGAGAAGGCAAGCTGTTAGAGGCCGAAGAGCTGATAAAAGAAATGCCATGGAGAGCTGACGTGGTTATATTAGGAGCTTTATTGGCAGCTAGCAAAAATAATGGAAACACTAAGCTTGCTGAAAGAGTGGTAAAAGATATCCTTGCTCTTGAACCTCATAATCATGGAGTCCATGTTGCCTTGTCAAATATGTATGCAGAAGCAGGGCAATGGCAACAAGTGTTGACACGGAGGAAGATGATGAAAGAAGAGAAACTTAAGAAAGCACCAGGATGGAGCCTTGTGGACACTTAGTTGAGTTCCTATCACGTGTAGCAAATAGCCCTCCAGGAAAGGAACCCTGATGCACATTCACGAATCTGACATATGGAAAAAATTAGGAAAAACATGGCGAAAATGATTCCAGAAGGAAGGCTCTAATACCATACAGACTGATATAATTGGAATGCAATGACTATTCATTCTGAGTAGAGGAGTATATTTACAAGAGAGAGGAGGCTTTGCTTTAATGGCTCATAAATACAAAAGAATATCCTTTCCCTACAATAAAGGCTTAATCTCTACAATAATAAACTAAGTCCTGTATAATCCTAACAGATAGAAACCAGAGTTTTAATCGAGCTTCACTAATTCCAAGGTCAATATATAGAAAATCTCTTCAAATGGTAAAAAGTTACCTCTCTTATTGTTCTTGACTTCCTGTATTAAAGGTTCAGGGCTTCTTTTTCTGCATTTACCACCAATCTAAACTTTTGTAGCATTCTATAAAAGGCTTCTCATGATGATGTTCTCAGCTACATGATGAATGATTCTAAAGATTTATCATTGGGTTTTGAGTCTAAATTCTTCTTTATTGGTTGTTGTTATCTGTTTTATTGTGTAGACTATTTAAGGGAGTGAGAGTACCATGTGACCAACACAAATAGAAGAAAAGTTGGGATAGTGAGTCTGACCAGTCAACAGAAGTGAGAAGGAGAAGTGTTGCAAGAGAGTAGGAAAAGTTCAAGTCCATCACCCATGATCTGCTCTCATGTTGCACCACTTTACACATCTTAGATTCTAGAGAGTTTGATTAATTGACTTATATTAAGTTGTTCCAATATGGCAATGTGTGATAAAATCGTTGAGTGCATTTTTATGTCAGATATTTTATAAATTGAATTGGAGTCATTACGTTGTATTGTTTCATCAGAATATGTCAACAAGAAAAAGAAGAAAGTTTGATAGATCTTGGATGTCAATGTCGGGGTGGACTAGCAAAAGCACATAGAACATGCATTGAAACCTGGTTTCGCACAAGAGGATCAAACACATGTGAGATATGCCAGTAAGTTTTAAATTTCATTCATAACATGCGTTGGACAAAACTTTGAAGAACATCTCAATTTGATGTTCTGACTTGGATTTAAATGCAGGCAGGTAGCTCAGAATGTGTCACCTCCTGAATCCCAGCCAAATGTATGCATTACATTTTCTGTCTTTTTCCATTGGGTAAAGAGTTGCGGTGGACTGGAGAATTATATATGTTGTGTGCTTAAAACCAAACACTTAATGCTAAAAATTTGACACAGACCTCAATTTCTTTAGTTGTTATTATTATCTTCATATTAGGGGCAGTGTTATTGATATCAAAAGATTTGCATACATTGTCCACTCCAATAATGAATTTTGTCATTTTACCTTTAATATGATTACATCACTTAAGACTGGAAGCACCACTGATTGGTCAAGTGACAAAAGGAGGAAATACGGAGTTAAATGAACCAGTTTAACCACAGATTGGCAAATTGAATTCAAAACAAGTCAGCCATGGGGAATTGTAGTTTACCCAAACGTCCTTTTGATTGGGTTTGTAGGGGTTCCATGCTTGTGGGCTGCAAAATAGGTTGTCAGTATTGGTGGGATCTCAGTCACTTGAACCAAAGTTCAAGTTTGTGAGGAATTGAGTTTAAGAATGCGAACATAGATTCTCCCATGCATTTATAGGTTTTAACTTGTGTCCTGTATGAAGCAGACTGATTACTGGGTATGGAGGATAGACCCGACAATGAGGACACGGGATCGTGAAAGAGTGAGGAGAATACTCTGTCCACTTACTATTTTCATTATACTTTGCAAGTAGATATCACTTTTGTAATTCGCAACCTATCTTTTTTTATGACAGGGATGTTTTAGTCCTCTCTGGCTTGCATTTTCAATTCTCATCGGCGGTCTCTTGTTGGATGTGCTCATATCCATCACATTTGGTGTCTCTGCACTACCTGTAAACATAATAATTGGTATTTGTTTTAGACTACACTTTCTGTGTATTTATTGCCAATTGTGAACATACCAAGTTGAAAGTAATACTTATGGTCCTTAAATTGGAAAACACTATGCAGGTGTTATCATTGTCCTAGGACTTGGCACTGCACTTCGGCTGGCCCTAGAATTCTGCCATGAGTGGGGTTTGAGGAGAGCTGTAGAGAGGGTGGAAACCAACGTGAGTCATGGGTACCCCCCTGCTGTGTAAGTATTCACCTGCAGCTTTTGGCAAGATCCCGTTATGTTTGGTGCTTTATATACCTTTTCCATTGTCTGTTTCGGTCATTTACAAATGTAACGCGTTCTATGTAAATTCTACTTGCTTTTCCTTTCTTTCTCAAAGAGAGAGGTGATTGATTCATAGGAGGTAAGTACATAATAGGAAAAGATGCACTTTTTCTTACCTTGAATCTTTTCTCACATATTAACTTCTCCCCCAAGCCCTTTGCTTTTCCCATTGGCAAACTATATCTCACATAACCGTCTAAGTGTCATCACTATTCGTGAATATGAAACATGCACTTAGCTAAATTGCAAACACATAATAGAGTTGTGCTTGGGCTGTTTTATTGAGTGAAAGGAGCAAGCACTCAATTTCCATATTTCCTGTATGCCCGTCGACTTGCCCACCCAATTTGTGATAGCCATAAGCTTTTGATTTGGTGTATTTTGCTAAATTGATAAAAATTAGACAGGTTTTTGTGTGCATTAATGAGCAATTTGAGGAATGAGTGGCACTATTTATCATGACTTGTGGATAGTGTGGCTTGATATAAATTTTATGTGTGTGTACAACACACACAATGGCCATTTGGTTTTCAATTCTTCCTCCAATAGTCCAGCCTCTCTTGAATCTTCTTCACAGATGTTGGTTGCCCTGCATTGAAAAGCGAGGTCTTCCTCATTGTCATGTTACCTTTGTTTGTTTTCATTCTTCTTGGAGCCTTTGGATCCTGCATCTCTCAATATATAATACTACGGCCACAATTCAACTTTGAAAACGTCAATAGGGAAGGAAGCGATATAGGAAGGGTGGTAATAATACTACTCGACGATGTGAATATGATGTGGTTCTAATTGTTTGAATCTCTTGTTCTTGTACCTATGGGGCTTTGAGACGGATATTTTGTTGTTTCGTGTAGGAGATTGCTTTGATTTGAATCCGTGGTTTGAGAGAGGTGAAAGCAAAATACTTTTAGCATCAAGCCACAAATTTCATAGGCTTGAAACGAACATTTTTCAAGTGCCAACTTCAAACCATTACAAGCGCAGGCCAGGTTGATAGAGCTTGGACAGAACAAGGTCTTCTTTGTTTTCTTATTTTGAAAAAAAAAAGAGAAGAATTTTAAAAAGAAATAAAAAATACTTGATTTAATCTTTAATATATGACATATTTATATAATTTGATTAGATTAAGGAATTTCATTAAGTTAGTTAATATGACAGGTTTTCTAAAACACTCTAGTCGTCTTTATTCCTCTCCTTCTTGATTATTGTTTAAGGAGCATTAATCAAGGTAAATTAAAAAAAAATTAAAACTATGTCTTATACTTAGTATCAAGACTAACTATATAAATATGTTTTATATTAAGTGCTGGAGTGAGTAACTTGTTTGGTAACTTATTTTTAGTTAGATGTTTTGAAAAAAAAAAATAAAAAGCCAATTTTTTTTTAGACATTTCTTTGTTTTTTGTTTTCTGCATTTTTTATTTATTTTGGAGAATCCGAAAACCTTTTCTTCTCTGTTTGACTGCTTTATTTTCTATTTGAGGACCTGAGTTCTCGTCGAGACGTGACCCCTGTACGCAGCGCGTTTGTTTTCAAATGTAATTTTTTTTAAATAACTGTTCAAACAATTTTGAAAAAATTTATAAAACTGCTTTGAGTGAAAAAATGAAAACTGAAATAAATAAGGCTTAAATTTCTCCTAATCTGTCTAACAACGGTCATGGGTCCGGTTAACTGACTGATTTGTGCATAACCTTTAAGGGTGTATTTGGTTTGAGAGGAGGGGAAAAAAGACTTTTACTAAATCGTCATTATTGAGCAGAAAAAAGTTTTTTTGTCGAGGGTATATTTGTAGAATATTGAAATATTTCTATCGGCAATTTGATAAAAATAAGGTAAAATTTTTTTTAACCCCTCCTTTTAAACCAAACACACTATTAGAGTAGTTGAAAACTTAAACCGATTATTTTAATCATCAACTTTGGTCAAACTAGTAAAATATGGATTATTCTATTAATTGGCTAGTTTTTATATTAGCCCTGGTAAAATAGGAGTTGGAGTTTAATATATTAATGAGAAAAAATTGACACTGGTGATGAAAGGTTTTTAGTGTATGAAAACTTTTTCGTTTTTATGAAGCAGAAATGAATTACGCAAGGAAGACAGGCATGAATTTTTGTTTTAATATAGAAAAAAACTTGCATAAACCAAATTGCAAAACCAAGGAAAATAAAATAGTACTAACAAATAGTGATATAGTAGCATGAGAATAATATTATTTTGATTGACATTATTATAGTGAATTTATTCCTTCACGTACATTATACGTGTAGGCATTCTAATTATGAACCAGTTTGTGGTTGCAGTGAAGAGCTAGGGAATAATAATAATAATGCCACTGTGAATAGGTTCTTATCTGAAATATGACTCATGAGCATCCTTTATAGTCAAGTCACTTTAAAAAACCGCATATATAGTTAGATATTTATAAGCATATTTTTATTTTAAATGAAAATGTTTAGATGTGGGTAGATATTGATACCCCATTAGGACCAGAGCACAACTCCAGACTCAAAAAGCGTATATAGAGGTACTCCCTCTGGTCCTTATTATAAGGCACCAAACAGCAAGTTTATTTGGTCCTTTTTATAAGGCACTTGCTTGTTCCCAATGAGCATAATTATTTGTTTCTATGTCTACCCATAATTAATGAGGGTAATGTGTGTGTGTAATAATTAATATAATATTAGAGTTTAGTGGAATTAATAGGGGTAATACTGGAAGTTATTTAAATTGTAGGGTAACTTTATTGATTTTAACTGTTTTTATTGGTTTGTGAGAAAAGTTAGTTGGTGCCTTATAATAAGGACCGAAGGGAGTACTTAAGAATTACCTACCAACAGGCCCTTACATCAACCTACAGATATTGTATATCCTTCTTTTTGGATAAAGGTCGATACTTTAGCCAACTATATCAATTCTCATTGGCCTATTTAGAAGCATATAATAGTGTAGAACTTGATATTCTTTTATTCCCAGTAAATCTTATAATATAGCGGAAATGGTCCATGAGCTCTATTAAGATGCAGACAATACGCAACAAATAGGAATATGGGAATATAACTTTTCTTGAGACTTGTAGAAATCCTATTGCACTACTTAGCAACTATCAATGTTATTTGTGGAAGCAGATTATGAGAATATATTTTATATATATATATATTTTTCTCTTTAATTTGCCTTTGCATCTAAACTCATCTTTCTTTGTATATAGTTCACATGACATAGTTTTGGATTCCCTCAATTGTCGGGCTATGAGTAGGATTGTGTAGTACTCGAGCCACGTTTGGTTTCATTAACAAGAGTAGAATGAGTCTCTGAGAGATACTATTCCCTATTTAAAAGCTAAGGTCCCCCTTTTTTTAAAAAAAAGTTGTGTTCTGCACCTGCACCTGAAGTATTTTTTTAAAGTGTATTTAATATTTTAAAATATTTTTTGGTTCATCTAGTACTTAAAAGGATTTTTTTAGGTGTATCTGATATCCTAAAATATTTTGTAGTGCAACTTTATGATGCTCGATGCATGTGAAAAAAAATATTTTACGGTTCTAGATGAACTACGAAATACTTTATGGTGTTAAACGCACATAAAAAGGAAAAACTTCATGGTGCTAGATCAATCACAAAATACTTTAGAATATTGAACGTATATGAAAAAATATTCCAGGGTACTGGACTCACCTGACCCCATTTTTTGTGTGTGCTCCATAGTTTTGTGCTAAAAGCCAAGTTCTAAAACCCAGACCGGAAATCAACAAACTAGTCGATAAATGGTCCGATTCGGGTATCAACCCGGTCCGATATATATATATTTTTTTTGGGAAAAAAATCCTTTTTTTAAAGAAAAAAGAATTTTATATTAATTACTCTGAAATATTTAATTTCTCATCAGTTTGACTTTGTGTTGGCTCTAATTTATCCCATTGACCCTTGACCCAGTGCTCTGACTATTTTAGTGGTTAGTCCGGGTTTCAAAACCTTGGTTGAAAGTATGATGTTTGGGAAGATTATCTGAGGATATTTATGAGCAGAGGAAGCGATGCCAATATTCCCTCCCTCCCACGAGGGAATATCTTCTACTGCTGGGTTATTTCATATATTGCTCTCAAGAGACTGCTTTTATTTATATAAATATGTGACCCAACTGTTTCTTCAATGGCTACCTTGCTCAAAGCGTTTGGCTTCCTTAATTCTCCTCATCAAGAACATCATCATCGTCATCTTCATCTTCACAAGATCATCAATAACAGGTTCAACATGCCCAAGGGTCGACCCGTTTCCCTACAGGTCCGCTTTATAAATACATATATATATTGTAAGTAAAACATGTATGTGTGTGTGTATATATTTCTTTTGCCTTGTAAAAAAATTATCCTCCTGTTGCTCTTGAAAGTAGAACAATTATGAGTACACATAATTAATCTTTTCTACTTTATCAGCTTCAATATCATCATTCCATGGACTACCAAAAATCCTACCTTTTTCTCAATTTCACATCATATGCAGTTTTCCCCCCTATCTATATATATAGAGCAATTGTCTGGACCGGAAAGAAATTGAAGGTTTTGTTTTTTTGCATGGTATTAAAATCTAACCCGGGTCGTTGGGTCATACCAGTGAAGTATGGAGAGAATATATTGATCATGAATGTTTCGAATCCAAAAGAAAATGTGTTTAAACTGAAAAGGCTTTAGAACCAGTCTTTTGAAAAAAGGGATGATCAGAAGAAGGCTATGCTTTTTGGAGAATCATTTTTGTGAAAAATGGAATTAGATTTAAAAGAAAACGGAAGAAATGGGGCCAGCACTGTGGACTGTGGAGTGTGAAAATAAAGTTAAAAAGTAATCAAACAAACAACCAAAGTAAGAAACTTTAATAAATATGTGGGAACTCAACTGATAAGAAGTGAATCTCTGAAAATTGTGTTGTTGTTTCAGACTGTTGTTCTTAAAGTACGGATGTGTTGCACTGGCTGCGAAAGGGTTGTTAAAAACGCCATTTACAAACTCAAAGGTATGTTCGTTCTCTTCTGTTCTTTTGGTCCCCCCAGTGGCCATTTTTAAAAGTTGTGTCTATTCTAATTCTTTCATCTCTTGACAAAACCAGTTCAATTTAAGATACCTATGTTTACTCCCTCTAATCCACAATATAGAGCACTTCATCAACTATATAACGGGAAATAAGAAATGACAGTTAAGTCTTTTAATATGTCCTAATATATATATATATATATATATATATATATATATATTCACTTTTACCCCTCTTGAGAAATATGTTTAATCGTATTGGGAATGTTAATTTAGAGAGAGGGGATATAATGAGCGGACAAATTAAAATTGGAAAGTGAAAATCACAGGGGCAAAATAGGGAAAAAAACATTAATTAAACTGGAGGTGATTTATATTTTGGACAATGTCTTCCTTCTAAAAGTGCCCTATATTGTACATCGGAAAGGAAGTGTGTGTATAAAGTAACATGTCTCGTTTTAAACTTTATCCAATATATAATCTGCAATCTTCTAGCATATTAATGTGTAAATTTATCTTATCAACTTCAGGCTTACGACCTAGCTCATGTGTCAAGGTTAAGTAAAGTTGGAAAGTGAGTATTAATCACTAGAGTAGAATAGGGAAAAAGAGCATTATTTCAACTAAAGATGACTTATATTTTGGACAATCCCCCCCCCGGGGCGTAAAAGTGCCATATATTGTGCATCAAAGGGAGTATTTATACTTTTCTTCATCTATATGAAACAAATTCAAATTGAATAATGAATAGGAACAAGGGATTAATATGTTGTCAAAAAAAATAATAGTTAGGTAATATTTAGGGTTAAGGTGCAAATTGACTAACGAAGTATTACACTAGGGGCACCAGGGACAAAAATGTTTTGAAGGAAGCAAAAATATCAATGAACAATTGAAAGGGAGAAAAATATACTAAATAACAATTTAAAACTTGTGAAACACAATCCTCGTTTTGGTAATTTCGCCGAAGTTTTAAATTCTTCGTTCGTATTTTTACTCTCTTTCAATTGTTCATTGGTATTTTTGCTCTCTTCAATACGTTTATGCGCCCGATACTCCTAACGTATTATTTCATTGGCCAATTTGCACATTAACTCTAATATTTATTTGGTTAGAAGCACCTAAAGCATGTGGCAAAAATAATGTGTGACAGGAATTGATTCAGTGGAAGTGGAATTAGAGATGGGGAGGGTAACGGTTGTTGGGTACGTTGATCGGAACAAAGTGCTGAAGGCGGTTAGAAGAGCAGGGAAGAGGGCAGAGTTCTGGCCATACCCAAATCCACCACTCTATTTCACGTCTTCTTTTAATTATTTCCAAGACACAACAAACGAGTTCAAAGAGAGTTATAATTACTACAGACATGGCTATAATTTGGCAGATAAGCATGGCAACATTCATATGACTCAACGTGGAGATGATAAAGTTAGCAACTTTTTCAATGATGATAATGTCCATGCCTGCTCTCTCATGTAGTCATCTCTCTCATCAAACACTCCACCAATATATGTAAATTAAATCAGATGTTTTATATGCTTCTTGGCTTCATATATATGTACTGTTAAATTAAATCAAACTGTTATATAAAAGAAGGTTTGTGAGTGTTCTAGTCATATTTGAGAAGAGGAAAACATAATCTTAATCCATGAGACACTTCAAATGAGATCGCACAACGAGGAAGCTATAAGATCCCAAAGCTTAGATCGATGGCGAGGAGGCGTTGCACCCAAAGCTAGGTCAATTGATGAGAAAGAGTGCAAGACCTTTTATTAATGATGTGAAGAGTTTCCTTGATAGAGAATTCAAAATTAAAGACTTGGGTACCTTTAAGATACTTCCTTGGCTTGGAGGTGGTAAGATCCAAGCAAGGGATTCTTCTCAACCAGAGGAAATATGCTATTGAGCTCATAGATCAAATAGGTTTGGATGGGTCAGAGGCGGTTTTGACTCCTATGGGGGCAAAACCTTAAGCTCATAGTTGCTGAGACAATGACATGTTTCTTTATAGAGGATGCATGTGCCTACAAAAGGCTAGTCGGTAAGCTATTGTACTTGGCTTTAACTAGACCTGATATATCATTTATATGCAGGTGTTAAGTCAATTTATGCAAGAGCTAAAGGAGTCACACATGAAGTTAGCACTTTGATTAGTGAAGTACTTAAAGGACAGCCCCATAAGAGGAGTTTTTCTCACAATTGAAAGCTCTTCAATCTGAGAATGTTATTGTGATTTAGGCCATACGGGCTGTCCGGACACTAGGCGTTCGGTGACAGAGTTCCCAGTCAAATTTGGTGGTTCCATTATTATTCGAAGTCTAAAAAGCAAAGTGTGATGTCTATCTCTTCTGCATAAGTTGAATATGGGTCGCTCCGAATGGCTGTTGCAGAATCAACATGCGTTGGATTATTGAAGGAACCACATCTCAATAAAGTGGAGCCGATCAAGGTCTTTTGTGATGGCAAATTTGCAATTCATATAGCAATGAGTCCCATATTCCATGGACGTATCGAACACATCGAAGTGGACTGCCACTTTATGAGGAAAAAGCTAATTAGTGGGATGATCAAGTTTCGGCAT